>QVRM01000558.1:0-103370 GCA_003439945.1 Dermanyssus gallinae | reverse complement strand
ATTCTCGTTTGTCGAAACGAAACACCGCTATGGAGAATCCTAAGAGCTGGCTTCCAATTTCAGCGGGTTTCAATACACTAGAGCCACATTCCGCACATAAAGCCTTGTTATTCTTAGCAGCAAATAATCTTTTCGTTTCCGGAGTGAAGTGCCATCATGCCTATTTTAATGAAGTTGGCGCAAAGAAAATCACAAATAGAAGATCGACTTAGAAAATGAAATATGGTCAATTTAATTGCGTATGCAAGTATTTAATAACTTCTTGAAGTATCGTTGTTTAAATCACTTCGAATGCTTGTTCCCGATATTTAGACTCAAAATGATATTATCGTTATTGACTATGAGCCAGGCTGATCCTTTATTGTTCTACTTTTTTGTTGCTGTTTGTGTGCTGTATTCTTTAGTGAAGAAAAACGTTACGTGCGACCATCTTGAAAACGCACTTTAAATTTGTTACATAGAACAGCGGATCTTGTACAAAAGTTTTACACTTGAATGTTTAATCGAAAATATAAGCCGCCTTGTAAGGCCACTTGCAATAGTATACAATAATTAGTAATGCTACCTTAGCAGTATCGAGCCGTGCACCATATCATGAATCACAATTCTTTAGTTAAATAACATTCAACGTTGCTCGTTGTTCTGCGATCCAGCCCGAGGCCAAATGAAACATCGGAATACCCGGTTAATTAGCAAGATCTGAATCTTATACGATTGTCCGATTGATTCCATGTGGGCCATTGTGGCAAATACTGGAATCCTTTTTTTCCCATTATCACATTTATCTCACTCATATTGAGTATGCATATAACGTTGACATGTATACAGTTGTCAGCTGCTCTCGCCATGTTATTCGAGAGAGGCCGTGCAGATGTGACAATATTAGATACAGATACAAACACCAACGTAAGCGCACTGCGTCAAAACTTGATTGTTTTAAATCGATGCCAGTAATGTCTTCCCCTTCCTTTAGACAGCGACCTTGACAATATGTTTATTATGTCATGGCGCAAACCTCTGTTTTCGTTTACAATGGCGCAAACCTCTGTTTCCGTCCCTTCACTTGTTTGCGCTTCAAATGAAATAACTTGTATGGCGGTCTGCCTCAATCGCCACTGCTGCAAATATTGAAAGTTGGCGAAAAGGTCATTTTCAGGCGTTGTGCTATTCCCGGTGATTTATAGGCACATGGCTGGTAGAACCCGTCAGCCTTTGTACGCGATTAATCACTCTGCAGTGCAAGAGACTAATCCGGTTTATGAAAACGGTGCAAACACAGAACATTTCCTTACGGCGTCCTCTAAAAGTTAATTGACTGTTGACCCTATTTGCTTGTGTGAGCTCGTAAATAAAGCCAGCAGCTTTGGCGGATGCTGGCAAGTTGCATTATTGATATTGTTGATGTGGTAGGTGTGGTCTTGTGTCCGGTCGTAGTTAACTGAGTTCTAATTTAACTTGCGTTTTGCAGGCGTACGGTGCTAAAGCACGAAGCTTTCAATTTGACAACACAATAAATGGAATCATTTTAACCAATGCTACTCTAACGCGTACCCTAGAAGTCCACATTATAGCAAATTTCAAGTTAACTTACTATACCGCCCGTTAGTTAAGAGTTATGTCTGATTGTATTTTTTATTTTTATTTTTATTAAGGATAAACCTGAGATCGGCATATAACATGTCCTTGATTGCCCTCAAACGAATGTAAATCTCTCCCGCTCTGGAAGCCTCGGATGAAGAACTCCCAGACTCTGGTTGAGGAGACACATGTCAAATTTCTTAAACGGTTACGCTAAGGATGTCCTCCTGACCTTTCAGCGAATATCGTTCTGTCCTGCTTGTTGTTTGTATGTCAAGTATCGTTCTCTTGACTCCCGTTTAAAAAAACTGCTTGAAAGCAGCTCAGTCAAACATATTTGCTTGAGTGTGTTCTTAGTCTCAAATTAAACTACCTGAGAGTTTAATATTCTAGTAATGCTAAAGCTGTGGTTAATTTCGAGTTTATCAACGGTACGTTTGCATGACTAGGTGATCATACACAAACCTAGCTCAGTACAGCCAATTTTATTGCTGAGCTGGCGCATTTATGAAACAGTTATCTGACAATATGCGTCATCGTACTACGCCCTTTTATATGCTAATGTGCTGGTATGGTACAGTCAAGAGCATGCTATACCGTGTTTGTGATGGCACTTAATAATAAAACATTTTTATTGCACGTTGTGTATGACACAATTATCGAATTGCTCAGAGTTAGTAGAAAGTAGCGCGACGAGGCTGCGTGTGCGGCCATTTAACCGTCCGCCAAGCTAAGAGTTCGTTCATGTGATTAGTCCTAGCCACTGCTTTTAATTTAATGTACGTTGGCTTCGTAGTTTATTGGTGCGAATGATTGGTAATTCGAGAGTTCTCGTATTGCAGCTCTCGCCTTGCTGTTCAAACAGTAGGTCTGACCAACGTAGAATACATGTGGCAATCCCTAGAGAGTTTCTCAGCTTAAAGCTCCTGAGGGATGTGTTTAGTACCGCGGACAATAATTTCGCGTATTTAGCTAGTTAGAGCTCCAAGGCCGAAGAGCAGCAAGTGCACTTGGCAAGAGCAAATGCTTCATATAGTTGACGAATATAGAGACAACATGCAGGCTCGATTAGGATAAAGCAACAACGGAAAATTGAAGTGCCTACGATAAAGGTAGCGTTATGACTCGATGCCGGAGTCAGGTGGGACGTTTGCTCTGATATCACGACTTCACGTAAGGACGAATAACATATTTCATTATGTTTATAGTCAAAGTCGAAGTACCGTGTTTTAGCACAATGCATTTTTTTGGTAGGTGGAGCATGCTGATTTTTAGAACACGAGCGAGCGACGCTGTCGATTGCTGATTGTAATTTGGAGTGGGAATCTTTGGACAATGCAGGAAAGTAAAGTTTCGGGTCATCTGCATATCAAATATAGGGGCAAAAGTTATGCAAGAAAGAACAGCAAAAGTACTGGAAGGACCGAGTAGAAGCTGTTGTAAGAAGCAGAGGAACAACTTCACAAGTGGCTAAACACAAAAGAAAACAGCTAAGCGACTGATTAGGCGCTTTGTTAGTGGGCTGCGGAGAGCCAGCACTACCCCGAAGAGAAAGTAATATTATGCAATGTGTCTTGGGATACACAGATACAGAGTCCACACGGGAATGGGTAGCTCGTGCAGTAACTACAGAAGACGGGTTTTGAGGGTGATTGAAAAGGCGGCTAGAGCCAAAACGGGCGGGAACCATATGATGAGGAACAATAATTTAAAGCAAGATGACAGAAGATCCAGCGATATGAATGAAACACTAACTGTGTCTAATGTAGCTGTATAGAATATACCCAGCCAGGGTGAAAATAAACCATAGTGCATATTAAATATACCTGACACCTTAGGGTAAATATGTGTTTATATACAAAAATATAGATAGTACTGAAACTTGAGACACTTCGTGTGGCACTTCAGGAGAAACAGAATGTACCTGATTGAGTTGGGCACCCAACTTCACTCGGAAAGGACGCTCTTAAGCACTAGAAGCACTAGAAACATAAGCGTGTCTATATTCCTATATATATTTTATATTAGTGTGAGGTTATCAATATCGAATGTGCCTAAACTAAGCAAGTAGAAAGTAAAATGTCGAATAGTATGGAGTATCACGATATATGTCGATATCTAAAAGCGTTGCCTTCTGAAGAAGTTACATACAGTCTCAAAAAATTAGGCACCTATCTCATGCTATAAAATCTTATAAAAATAGACTTAGTGGCTCGACAAGAAAAGTTGCACATAATTTGAAGGAGATAGGAGGCTTGCATGTATATATATATATATATATATATATATGAACTCCTTTGACGGGGCCTCTTACTGGCGCAGGCTGAGCAGGGAGGTGTTGTGTGTAAGGCAAAATGTGAAAACTGAGTTGCGTCTCCTTCACTCCTTGTGCTTGCCGATTTTTTCAGCCAGATTTAACACGAGTACCGAAAAGCCATAATTCGGATGTATGCCAATGACATGGTAGTCGCTCACTACGACCTGGATGCCATTAAACAACGCATCACTTCTCTGGCAAACGTGTTTCTTATCCTATAAAGACTAGAAAACAATGTCATGGAGAGCAAGGCTCTTAAATTCGGACCAGGGGATCGATTGTCCAAAGACGTTATACATTGCGGTGGCCAATTCTTAGAGTCTGTCAGTTCGTTCCTGTATTGGGGGATTAGGCTCCATTGTGGGACGACCCTCACTGCGCACATCGCCGGAAGAGTGTGGACTGCTCTCTATTTATGCAGATGGAGGTAACGTCGGGTGGCTATACGTCCCGACGGCGTTGGCACTCTTCTACCTGAAGATTGTTTCAAGGCAGATGTACGGACTTGACAGGGTATAGGGACACCTCATTCAGGCAAATTTTGCTTTGCATAAACAATGTTTTGCAATGGACATAATCGAGAAATTTGTTTATTATAGCAAGTAAGAAGTCGCTCCGTGTACCTCATGTCAGAGCACTGGTTGCTGTGATAATTCAATTGAAGTTGAAGACGCCAGGTACAGTACCGTGCGAAAGCTTTGCCTTGGAATGGCAAATAAAGTTAAACAAATCTGACAAAATATTAGAGGCTTGCATATTCTCTACTGCCTTTAACTTCGGTTGTGGTCTTGCATGTGACAATCACCACGTTTGCACCAGATACATAGTTTGCCACTATCAGTACCTGGTCTGTTTGAATACGAACTTCCACGAGGAACTTACACAGAGTGCATCTGTCGACTTTGCTGTCAAGCGTATAAGAAGTATCACGCATCTGCCTGATTAGCTCTTATGAGGGATCGCTGCACTGCCTCGTTCGAATCACTTGCGAGGGCAGCAATACAAGTAGCGCATGTTATATGCATACTTAATATGGGCAAAATAAGCATGATATGTAGGGTTTAAATATATAATTATCTTCCAATTATCGGTCTATTGACGTATAAATTCGTTAGAGGATGGCGTACAACTCAATGATCAATGGTGTCAACCCTAAGATAAGCTGAGTTGGACAGTGGTGCGCAAAGAAGCCATAACTACTTATACAGTGAATGCTTGCATTGCAAACCACTTGCCCGCTGAAAAGGGTGCATTGATTTCGTTACTGTTATTACGAAGCATCATTCGCCGAGCGTTCGATAAATCTACTACGCGTGGGCTTTATTTGACTGCCGTGTGTGAGAAATGTACTACTTCTCCGCACGCGAGCATAAAGCGGGATGACGGCCGCGCATTGCCGTCACGCAAGTACAGCCCGGCCTTACTTTAGGCTTTCGCAGGCGAAAGCCATTCAGTGCGCGTTATCGATGCGAGACGCAGTGCACACTGAGTTGCGATTCTTGCGAACCAATCTGCCCCCCCCCCTCCCCGCTCCCTTATTCTCGACTGCTAGTTGTTACGCTGATCGCTTTTGTCGGCAATGGCTACATTTACAGTGCAGTGGTGTCTAAGCGTCTGCATCAAACTGGAAACACAGAGAAAAGCAATTGTGCGTTGTTTGACGACTGTTGCACCGAGCGGCAGCAGGGAACATCCATGCATTTCATCGCTCATTCACGAGCGGTTGTGTACGGTAACTGCGGGTGTTCGGCTTCTAACGTCCATAGACTCCATGCGATACGGATAGAGAAGTAACGTCTCGATCGTTGTTTTCTGAGCAGCAAACTATTATTATCCTTGTCTGGCTATATCCTTATATACGTAGTAGTGCTGTTGATGTTACAGTAGTAGTAGTAGTAGTAGTAGTAGTAGTAGTAGTAGTAGTAATAGAAGTAGTAGTTAAACGTGCGATATACCAGACGATATAGTGTTATTTCGCGAATCGGAGGCTGGAAGAAGGGGTGGTGGGGGACGTGAGGGCTGCACGAAACTCACATAAAGTCTGTGCCGCTATGTAAGTTAATGGATGCTCTCCTCTAATGTGCGTTTTACGAGCTTGCTGCACCGCAGTTTGACGACTTTTTGCTTGCGTCTTGATTAAAAAAAGCTCGATAGCTACTGGCAGAGTGTAGTGAAGAAAATCCCTAGAGGCAAGTTTGAGCTTGAACAAAGTGAGCACAACTGACTGATGGCACAATGACTTCATGTTCGGCGAGATTAGCCAATGCGACGAAGGTACGAACCCGTCGGGGACATCCGACAGAGCAGCATCAGCATTTCGAATTCAAATGTCTTAATCAAAAGATTGCCAGTTGATGCACTTCCCTAATTGTCCAACATATTTGAAGAATACATGCAACTAAACGCGCCACATCGAAGGTAAGATTTCCTGTGCATTGGTTTTCTCGTTCGTCCTATCTATCGATGTACGTTTAAAAGTCTGTTTTTTAACTGTTTGCTAAAATGTTTAAAATAGTCTGTGGCGACACTATGTTTGAAGTTGCAGTCGTCGTTGTACTCTCTTTCTCTCACTAGAGCACGCCCTGTACGAAGTTACTTTATTATTACTTACAAACTGATTTAGATAGACCTTTCAGGCACATATGACAGAACTAACTGGTGTATACCAGCCGTGCACATTCTGATAAAAATACATTTAGTAATAATGGCTTGACACATAATCGAGTACACGCATAACATGCTGTTATTTTCAATAAGCTACAAGCAATCCAATGAATGAATGCGTTCATATGTAAACTCTTACTCTTTTAAATAGAGATGATTTGTATTGTACTGCCTATGTAGCCATTTTTTCAAGTCAATACTAAGATGGCATGACAGCGTGGTATTATTATTCACTGATTTGGTCCTGATACAAGTAAAGGGATTCACCTGTGTAAGAAAAAATAAAAAAAAAATATATATATATATATATATATGACAGAAGCGCATTGTGGAACACAGAATTAACAATAGCCTAGTCGCGAACTAAGGGTGTCCTCTTTTCAGGCGAGATATGTTTGCAGTTTCGGGAGACCGAATGGGATATACGAACCCAAAATGTCTGCTAACAAAGACTCACACTTTAAGTGAAATGATGGTACTCTATTACCAGAACAATAGACTAACCATAACCATACGTTACTTTGGCGGGGTGCAGACGCACCAACGGTCGAGTGCTATCTCACGAATAATGTATTATGTCGAAACGAAGTCACGCATGCACATGCAGAACTTGTTTAGCTCGTACACTAGGTATTGCGAAATAGGCGAAAAACTTTTCTGCCACAATTGCTAGTCTTATGAAAAAATATAAATAACACAATAATTAACTTATGACGCTTGATAGTGATGACTCTTATAAGTTAGTTTTATCCTAATAGCCTAGGATACGTACGATAAGCCCAATTTGAGGAAGCATGCTTCTAATGGGAGAGCAATGATTGGGCTCCCATTCAATACAAAGTCAAATATGTGTGTGCTATATGTCACGAGAGACGATGGCGTATGCCCCCTTTGATTCCAGTCAAACTTCCTGTTTATTGGATGACCTCACAGCCCGTCTTGGTCTTTCGACTACAAAGGGCGGTCGAAAGAATTCATTTTGGCCCGGGGCCAGGGGGGCTACGGAGAAGGTGGAAAAGCGCGATCGGGAACGTTCGACGAGCAAGCTTTGAGTCTCATGTGACGTGGTAATGAAATATAAAATAAGCAACTACACTCCTAGGTAGTATCCAATGTTCTATCTGTTGAACAGAGAACCCTACATGTTTCCACCATCGACGTCACTCGTATGGGGGCGGTGGCGGCCTGAAGCCGTAAGATAGCTAGCGCAGCTGGACAGACACTTCAACGCTACGCTGAAGCAGCGTCCGTTCCAAGTGGTGGGAGCTCGTTCTGCCCGTTTCGTTCGCTCCTGGAATAGATCGAACGGAAATGAAGCGTATCTCTCGATACGGGACAGCAAACAGAAACTGATAGCATGTGGGCGGAATGCCTAACATTTCCGCTCGGTCAGATAGCGTTCCGTTGGCAGCGAGCGCACGGTGCGTATGAAATGATAAAAGTTTATTTTAATATGCACACCGCCGTCTCACAATACCCGCCGAGCTGATGCACGGCTGGCAGCGTTATTCGATCCAGTTGTTTTAACGAGACACAGCACTACTATAGGAAAGCACAGACTGAATATTTCTGAGTACGCTACAGACTTGCGTCAGCCGCGGATAGAAGTCCTAGGGGTTCGGCAGAAGTTCGGCGTGTCGTATCTATATAATCTCATCACGTGTCACTACATACCCGTAACAGCATACGTTTCTAACCTCGACAGTCTACAATGGTGCGCCACGTGAACATACTAGCCGCTATTTTTGTTCTGAGGTTCATCAAGCCTGCTAATAATATTGAGTAAGTGATTTATGGATAATGTTACGGCCGTCATTTTCGCAGTAGGCAGATTGTTGAATTGAATCTACGATCTCAGTCCTTGTATTGCGGCGTGTGACTTCCAGTTTGAATTAAATTAAAGTGGGAGGGTCCTGCGATTGGCCACAGCTAGAATTCGTTCAAAAGACAGATTGAATTAGCCAGTTACATAACAGTTCGCAAACATTTTCTCTTATATGGGCCAACTTGTAGTCGTGATGCTAAATTCCCGCTCGCACTACTGCCTTCATGGTTTGTCTTGATGTTGCGATGACTCCCTCTGCTCTTTCTGTGACTGCTATTACTACTAATCACATTAATATTACGGGAGATGAAAGGCTGTAGACGTAGGCGACGACCGACCGACCGTCCGACGGTGTGGAATGCGTGACAGCCGCCAGCGCAGGGACCAGAACTGGCAGAAAGAAGAAGAATGTGCGTGAATAGTGCGCGTCTCATGGGCGTCTCCTCACAACATAGCAACGACACCGCGGTCGGTGGGAATCCGGGGAAGGGCGGTCGTCGCTTGGACTGGGAGCGGCAACTAAACTTCAGCTGCCTTCGTGACGTTTTCACCTACATCATAGGCGTATAATAAATGCCGCCACAGACCACCAAGTTATATATATATATATATATATATATATATATGTATATACATTTTTTCATTATACGAGTACACTCGATGTTTCGAATCGAGCCGACAACTTGCCAAGGCTCAGCGAGTTGACACTGTCTACCTTCGAGCTCCTGCTGAACTCATCTCTGCCATCTGCTACAAGCTTTACCATCCGTGTCCAAACGGAGTCTTGGAATTTACTGGATTTACTGTCCCTGGCCGGCCCTGTCATTGTCTAATTGATGCTAAGCGCAGAAAACAGAAAATCTCTCTCCTAGAGCGGAGGTCGACCAGTTTAGAGATTTAGCTAGGTTCGACACGGAGGTAAGCATGACAACGTACTATCCCAACGTGACTGGAGTGCCCCTGTGCACGACAAGGTACAACGACGTATCTTGAAAGAAGC
This sequence comes from Dermanyssus gallinae, assembly GCA_003439945.1. Classification (NCBI taxonomy): domain Eukaryota; kingdom Metazoa; phylum Arthropoda; class Arachnida; order Mesostigmata; family Dermanyssidae; genus Dermanyssus; species Dermanyssus gallinae. The sequence continues at coordinate 93,986 of QVRM01000558.1, read as the reverse complement.
TGCCAACGACAAGATCAGAATATCGCTTAAATGCCGTTTTCGCCAAGGATTTAGTTACACGCCGGTTACACGCGTCTCCCAGTGCCACCATGGTACCCTTTTTGATGATGAAACGACTCGCATAGCAGTATGCCTACAACTAGAAGCAGACATAGTTAACTCTTATCTCTGTTAATGTGGTTACTCATTTAACGAACTGGGACATTATGGCATATCGTGTATCATCAGCGCGAGACGACGCCACAGGCATGCCGCTATTAATAAGACCTTCAGCAAAGCCTTTAGGTCATGCTGCTGTCCGTGCATCCTACAAACGCCCGGGCCTCTGTGCGAATGCGGTAGGCTGGGCGTTTGTAGGATGCACAGTAGGCGTCCAGACAGGATGACATTTACACCACTTGAGAGAGGCAAAATGCTTGTTTGGGATGCAATCGTTACCGACTCCCTAGCCTCTTCCTTGGCCGAATGCGTCGCATCCGAAGCTGGCCACGCAGTCTACTTTTCAGAGATCTACATCTTTGACGAGATAAGAAAATACTTATCAATTTGGTGTTCCCACGAATTCTGCCCTCTCGCGTTTGAAACCTTGGGTGCTCCTAACGTTCACTTTTATGCGTGTAACATATATTTAATATACTATACAAAAATAGCCTGGTATAAATATATATATTTTTTTAAATATTTAAATTACTAATACGACATTTAAAATGACTACCACATCCGAAAGACAATTAAATTAACCTTAAAGCATGACCAGATTGTTTCGTTAGAATTTTTATTGTTATTGTATTATTTATTTAAGTATAATGCATCGTGTTAGGAATAGTTCGTCAATGAATTACTGTGTGTTACAATCCCATTTCTCGCGCGTAGCACTTAGAAGCTCCGGGAATGTTTAGCTGAAGTTCTGGCTTGTCCTGTGCAATGACTTTAAGGTCCGGAGAACATGCTGGCCACTTCATTCAAATAACTTTAGTGTCTGCGAAGTTCTCCGGAGCAAGTGCAGCGATATGCACTGGCCTGTAATTGTCGCGCATGATGATAAAGTTATCGTCAAGAACCCTTGCATAAAGCACTACGTTGGGTATTATAATCTTATCCATGTACAATTGGGCAGTTAAACGTTTTCTTTCACAACCACCGTGGACTTAAAGGACCTCCACGAGTTCAGTTCTTCTACCTAAGAGTATCTATCGTAACAGTAAATAAACTTCCTGATCTCATCCGATAATTGAATGCTCTGCCATTGGTAACAGTACAATTGTCTTGACTTTGCGGAAACCGGCAGCGAGTTTGTCGGTGGACTGTGGTCAATTTTGGATGTACGGCGGACCTGCGGGCCAGCCTAATATTGATGTTGTGCAGTCTTCGGCTTAACGCCCATTAACTACTCGGAACGCACTACGGAGTGCTGTTGGCGTAACTGGACAGCAGTAAGTCGGCAGTTGCGCAAGATTCATTAAAAGGTGGTCGTCCTAATTTGTTACAGCTAGTGAGCCCTGCTTAAATCCGCTCTCCGGTGGAAGTTGCCCGTGAGTTTATACTGCTGATAGACGCTGCAAACGGTAAAAGATTCATATTCAGTTGACATATTACAGAACGTTGACTATAGCCAAGGCCAAACAAAACTGCGACCTGAGCGCCTCTCTTTGGCGTGGTATTCGCGTTTCAGAACTCGTTGTTGGCTCTTTTACTAAAAAATGTCAATGTCGGATTGGTAAGAAAAATCTTTTAGATAGCCCGTTATGTGTTCTACATGCGACACCTGCAAATGAAATGGCAGGCACTATGACTCGGATATCGCATATCCGAGTGTTTTTTAGTCTTTCCAATGACGTTGTCATTTTTAACATGGCACTACTATTTTGAGCACAGAATTTGTCTAAAATTGCGTTCGTAAAAATGTGATTAGTGGCACAATTTTTTGACCTGAAGAAAATTGATAACTGGGTTCCTTCCAAACGTAGGTTTAGATCCTGTGGAAGACGCTTCAGACCGTTGAAAACAATTGCTTTCATTTTTTTGTAGAGTTAATATGAGACCTAGAATACCGTATCGTCTGCGTAGACGTCGAAACAAACTCCCGGGGAATATGGGAGTCCTAGTACTCCATCGTGGGGTATATTCCATAGGGTTGGCCCGAGTGCAGACCCTTAGGGGACCCCAGCAGTGACCACATAAGTACGACATATATATGGAGACACTACCTTGCTTAGAAGTTTTTTTTTGTTTATGGCTTCCCAGGAAAGCGTAATAAATGCATTTTGACATCTAAGACAATGGCGCGGCAGCCAGACAACGCAACCGGTTTGCTTTCAATACATTTCCCTGAGTTTAGGCTATGTGAGAACTAGCCTTTGGTGACTGTGCGGAGTGTCTGGCTCAAAAGCCGTGCTGGTTTGCCTCCTTGTCTCTAATTTTGTTACTCGTCGACCGCTGATGATGTGCTTAGCTGCTTTAGATAGGCAGGGGAGCACCCGTAAGAGCGCAGTTATAATCGGCCAGGCTATGCGTGACGTGTTTTGTTACGTACGATTTTGTATCCTTTACGCCAAAGATTTTCTTTGACGTTCCCGCACAATGAGTTTCAATGGTTTATTTTTCTATTCTTAATTACCCTACGTAGGCTCCTCTCTTCGACCCACAGATAGGGAAGTTCTGGTCGGTGCCTCGCTCTGCGACATATGCATACTCGTCGTAAGCAGCGGTAGATTCTTTACTTTTCGGCGATCTGGCTACTCCACAGTCACACCAAACCCCTTGGCTATTTTAGGATATAGACGAGGGTCGGATTCTAAGCAGGCTTCCTATAATAGTGCAAATATGTACATTGGCGAGCATTCAATAAAATGAGGTACATTTATTTTAATTGCCTTTTTGTGTGTGGGTGTAAGTTAGTCTGGGAGAGCGTTGCCGTTGTGTAGGAAAAAGACTAAGAGGAAGTTAAAATGACGGGAGAGGTTACTCCGGTCGGTTATTTGATGAGCGGCTCAATTTGATATAAACGTTAAATCTAGTTAGCTAATCTGTGCCTGCCGTTATTAACCTTGTGGGTTCACAAGTTGTAAATCTGCCCGGGCTGCCATTTCCAGGAGGGTTCCTTTTTTTCTTAAATGAGGAGCTGCAGACATACATAGTACACGTTACATTGGCCGCGCAACTCTCGGGCTGCGGTACAGTCCCTGGCCTTTTAGCTAAAACTAATATACAGAGAACACTGTGGTATCGAGACCATTTTGTCTATCCGGCACCGGGTTCAACTACGATGTATATATCCTTTTTGTAGGAGCTTTTGAGCTTTTTCAGGTCGTATATTAGCAATGCTCCGTTCTTAGTGAGCCCTTTGAAAATGTCTTCTGGCTTGCAAACACATCTAATTCTCTGATTATGACAGCCTTGGTCAGTGAGACCGTTTGCGCTTTATTTTTGGAGGAATTTGCTAATGGCATCGGGAGTAGTACCTCGCACGGTGGGGTGATTTTGCCTGTAATTGTTTTTGAAGCTCTTTTAACGTTTACTCCAGCCGTCGCTGAGCCAATGTTGTCCCTAAAAGCAAGTAGGGCGTCAGCATTAGACGCATTCCCTAATTTTACGATAACTGCAAAGGTAGAGTCGAGCTTCTGCCTAGTTTTTGTCATGTTGTATTTTCCGGCCGTTGACTTGAATTTGCAGGATCATGATATTGCACAAGGGCTTTCCTTAAAGGAGTGATATCAGCGGTTAAAGGGATGGTCCTTGCCGCTGCCTGTATGCCTCTTGTCCTATGGGAACTCGTTTTATTCTCTTCGACGTGGGGTTTCATCCTGACATAGAGTGCCTGTGTTGGAGCTAGAGTATTTCTTTCCCAATTATTGTCAGGAAGCCTTTATTTTCAACAAACATAACCTATCCTTAAGGTGTACCAATGTACCTTGCAGTCCGGGGAATTTGGTCAATAATCTGGAAGGAGGCGGATGTCTTGTATCTTTGCAGTTATGAATTTCTCAGATAGTGGGCATGGAGGGTGCTCTGTGAGTGAATCGGTTTTTTGCCTCGACAGATTTTTCCAGTAAGGGTAAAATCTACTTCAAGCGCTCTACGGCGAATGTCACGTGTCGTCGATTCTGGGTGCGAGCATTTTGTCTACTGAGTTTTGAAGCTGGTTTCTATGCTTGCTTAAGCATGTTAACGAATTCCTCGTCACTGGAGTCTTGGGTAGCAGGAATTGCCGCCAGAGGTGGCGATCTCAGAGGACAGGTGGAGGTTGAAGAGTGGATAGGAAGAACTCTGTAATGACCAGAGATGTCGAGGGGTAGTTTTTGGTCACAGAGACGGCAGTATCCCACTATCTTCCTTCATTATAGAGCACTTACAAGACCCGTCCGTACGCCACGGCGCTCGAAGCTGTTAAATATATATATATATATATATATATATATATTACTGGCCGGGGTCTCGTTAATGCTAAGCCTAGATGGCAGGGCCACCCCCGTTTTAGATACAGCGGGAGTCGACCAGTTTAGAAACCGCTTAGCCTACCTCCAGAAGAACCTTGAGGCCCGGTGCGGAGGTGGGCCTGGTAACGTACTATTTCAACGTAACTAGTGCCCCTTTGCACGACGAGGTACAACGACGTCTCTTTAAAGAAGCTACCGACTAATTGCCGTGTCCGCTAAGGATTCAGGCGCCTGGTTACACGTGCTTCCCAGTGCCCCCTTAGATACTTTTCTTGATGATGAGATGATTCGCACAGCAGTAGGCCTACGACGAGGGGCAGACCTAGTTAGCCCCCATCGGTGTCAATGCGGTCACCCCGCCAATAGACTGGGATCTTATATGCAATGATTCATAATATATATATATATATTTTTTTTTTTTTGATGATTAGCGTAAACAGATTCAACAATTTATTTTCAGTATAATACAGTATGTATATGTCATTAGGTACATGATATGTTACACATATCACGAAATATTAGCTAAGCCAATGTGTCTAGCCGGCGTGTATTGTTACTATCACGTGTCCGTTTCGACGAGGCCAGGGCGAGACCACTTCAAACGTGTTCCCCGCCCGGAGGCAGCATTTTCACGTTGTATGTCAAGATCCAGACGTTATTTGAAAAAGGACGACGACCTGCTTTTATGTATCATCAGCGCAGGACGACGCCCTAGGCATGCCGCTATTAATGAGACCTTCAGCAGAGACCTTAGGTCATGCGTTTGTCCTTGTATCCTTGAACCCCCAGGCCTCTGTGCGGAGGACGGCAGACGTCCGGATCGGATGACATTTACACCCTTCGAGCAAGGCAAAATGCTTGTTTAGGACACAACCGTTACCGACTTCTTAGTCCCTTCTATGATCGGTAGCAGCGCATCCGAAGCTAGTTCTGCAGCCCATCTTGTGGAGACTAGCAAGTAGAGAAAATACTCATCACTCGGGTATCCCCACAAATTCTGTACCCTCGCGTTTGAAACGATGGGTGCTCTCGGCGTTCAGAGCAGGCAGCTGATCCGCGAAGTCGCCACTTTGTTAAACCTGTCATCCGGTGAAAGCAGGTCGTCGTCCTTCAAATAACGTCTGGATCTTGGCATACAAAGTAGAAACGCTGCCTCCGTCCAGGGAACATTTTTAGAGTGGCCCCGGCCTGGTCTCATCAAAACGGACACGTGATAGCAACAATACACGCCGGCTAGGCACATTGGCTTAGCTAATTTTTCGTGATATGTCTAACATATATATATTTATATATATATATATATATATATATATATATATATATATATATATATATATATATATATATATTATGGATCATTGCATATAAGATCCCCATACATCGTTAGCAACATACACTCGCGTTATGTAGTAATCAGCTCACCACAATATATATATAAGAACTTAACTATTTTGAAGATCTTCATGTACTACTTGTGGAAATATGATATATAAATACAGCGAGCTGCCAGACGCATCGGTCGTCTTTGCACTTTTTCGCCCGGTGGAACGTTCGCTGAGGTTTTTCAAATATATATTATTATTATATGTATATAATGACAACTGTATTGTAATTATGCGCAATCTTGAAATGTAAAGTTATTGCGAAATAAGCAATATGCATGCATGACAGCATTCTCTGCTGAATGCCCGTAATCGTTACAGTTGTTCAAAGTATGTAACTATGGAAACTCTATAAAGAATTACTAAATTGAGATACATTTGTCGTCCGAAAAATACGTTCCCATTAAAAAACATACACTCATACATAATGATCCCGACGATTTTTATATAATGAGGCAACATGCAATTTCGTTGTTTTATCATCAAATACCCAATTGTGTACTTTTGTGTGTATTCGCAATTGTGTTATCTAGACTTTTTATTGCTCCCTCGTTTCGAGCCCATATCAGTGCAAACACATCGGTATGATTAAAAGGGCTCAGAGAAAAAGGTTCAGTAGAAAATGTGATATCAAGCCGAATACTGTCAATCCTCCGTTGCTGTCAATTTTTTAATAAGAACAATGATGAACGGACACTATCGCTTCTTGCAAGCGCTGATCCTATTGACCGCTTCTTTGATGTGACAATGAGCAATTGTCCAGAAAATCTCACAACACGGTTTCGCGGGTTTCAGTGCACCTTATTCCACCTTTTACTCGCTATATAAAGGCGTTTTTGATTATGTTCTATTTCCTTCTAATGATTGTGTCAAATGTATGTGTACGACTTTGAAAGTCCACTGGCAATAGATACTAGCAAAGCAAAAGGTGTTAGCATCTATTTTTATTGGTGGCAGGTAGGAAACGTCAGGTTTGAACGAGCTTTAAGTATAAGGCGACTCCGACTCGCCGAAAATATCGGAAAGGTGCTCTTTGCACCCTCTTTGCACCCCTGCACGACCATGTTCCTGCGGGCGGGCGGGCGTCCGGTCTAGTTGGAACATTCAAGGTCGTTCATCCAAGGTCGGCCAGAACGCAACTTGGCGAGCCAGTTGTAGCACAAAGTTCTTGAAATGCTTTTCTCGTCGAATGCGGTCTCAATATTTTGGTCATTTTCCGCAATTTGAACTCATATAAAATTGCCACCCGTAACTGGATTTTTTTCTGTCTATTTCGACAGAGTTCTTATAGCAAAAACGAATGAGATCCTTTTGAGAAGTTCTTTAAGATTCTAGTCTTTTGCGTTCACATAGATATCTGTTCTTTGAAGGTATTTTTAGAGGTGTAGCATGCGTTATAAAAAAAATACAGTTACTTTCTGACTATATATATATATATATATATATATATACAGAAATTGTATCGTTTTTCGAATTAATATGACGGTATATATCCTCCCCACATATATCACATGTCATAGAATTGAAATAAAAAATATTGCATTCTATTTAATCACCCGTTGAGCTTTGATTGCTGCAAGGCATATTTTTAATGCACTGTGGGCTGGCGACATTTTTCAGCACCACATAGTTTGTACTTTGTTCCGTTATACTCTCTGCTTAGCCAACATTCCTTCTAGAGATGAATGTTCATTTAGTTATTATGTAGCGCGCATAAGCAGAGGCTATCGTGCATCGCTTCTATTAAACGATTAGCGGTAATTAAATGAGCATAACTTGGGCAGTATATTCCAACTAGCGCCTACAATCTCAACGGGACTTACGACTAATGACTTAATTATGTTTCTGCGCGGTTAGATCTCGCTCGATCAGCAAGTACGCCACGCGCTAAGCAGCAATATATATATATATATATATATATATATATATATGTATACCGGCCGATAGCGGCAATAACGCAATTTTATTGTTAGAGTGTCTACGATAGATATATTCGCCACAAACGCCAGACACGATAACATCAAGTACGAGGGTCCGCAGTTAAACACTCTGGCCTTTGGTACTAGACGACACCTTCCTGTTGCAATGTCGCTTACGGTACATTATCAGGCAGCAGGCCAAAGGCGGCAACGGTTAAACGCTGCCATTGACTCAACCCGCTTACTGGAGCTCTCGCCAGATGTTCTCCCTGTTCCGAACCCCCTTATTGTCGAAGTATATGCAAAACAAGTTCAAAATGTTATACTGCACAGCGTGCGTCCCCAGCCGAGTAAACCTCGAAAAACCTGTTGGTATACCCGAGAATGCCGATCTCTGAAACACTGTATGATTCAGACGTATATCTTGGCAAAAAGTCGCCCGGAAATGACCTTCTTGTATACGAATGCCAGTCGTATCAATAAAAAGGCGGTGCGTAAAGCTAAACTTGAGCACGAGATAGAAGCACAAAATAAGCTTCTCAGACAGTCCCAGCTTCATCCACATAAATGGCTACGCTCCGAGATGCGCTTAACAGCCTGTCCAGTATCACCTGAAAGACTGCATAGTTATTTTCGACAGATGTTTGCCAGCTCATCGACGATTCCCAGTTGCATCCCGATATACGTCTCCGTTTGGGGCCAAAGGACAACCAAAGCTCGACAGGAGCTGGTTCGCCCTATCGGAATCTCGGAGGTTGTGAATGTAATAATGAAAACGCCGTCAGGAAAGGCTGCGGGCCCAGACCTCGTTCGGAATGAACATCTGCAGCAGGCCATTATTCTGGCTCCTTGTCTAGCTTCTCTCTTCAACGAAATCACGAAGACATCGCACTTACCTGAAGAATGGAAAGTCAGCCTTCTAAGTGTGTTACCGAAGGGAAAAGGGGATCCCTTGACACCTTCGTCGTACCGTGGCATAGCAAAGAAAAGCGTCATTTACAAAGTACTGTCAGCACTGGTAGCAAGTCGACTAGAAGATTTTTTGGAAAGTACCGAGTGCTTGCCAGAGCAGCAGCACGGCTTTAGGCGAGGGAGGTCGACGATGACGGCTTGCTCTGTTCTTCTCAATAGTATTCAAATGACTCTCCGGGTTAAACGTAACTTTCTTTATGCTGTTTTCGTAGACTTTAAGGCGGCTTTTGATACGGCGTCACGAACAATAATCCTAGAGAAATTAGCGCTATGTGGTGTCCCAGCGGTAATACTAAAGCTATTACAAGCTATGCTGCAAGAGGGGTATGTAATCATCGACGACGGGGTAACTGAGCACACCCCAATTACTCAGACTACAGGAGTTGCACAAGGCGATAATCTTAGCCCGTTACTATTCTCAATATTGGTAAGCGATCTGCCGGACAAAATCCAGCGTCGACACCCGCAAGTTAGTACACTCATGTATGCTGATGACCTCGTCCTCTACTCCCGGAGTCGATTTCATCTGCAGCAATCGCTTGCCTCACTGCAAAAGTTTGTTGATTTAAATGCTCTGGTGATAAACGTAGCAAAAACTAAAGCAATGAAGTTCCGCCGCGGAGGTAGGCTCGCAGAAAAAGACGAATTACGCTTGAGCTCAGCACCAATAGATTTTGTTCAACATTTTTCTTATCTTGGAGTAATCTTTTCAACGCAGGGCTTACATTTTACTAAACATATCGAGGTAAGAGCTCGTAAGGGCATTTATCGTTTCATAATATCCCAGAGCCTCATCGGCTGTCGCTAGATGTCGCTCTCAAACTTTTTAATTTAAAAATTGCCCCGACCGCTGCTTACGGGATACAGGTCATATGGCCCCACCTATCAAAAGCAAATCTGGAAGTACTTGACAAAATTAAAGCCAGTTTTCTAAAAAGAGTGCTAGTAGTCCACCGCACTAGCCGCAATCGGCTTGTGTATCTGTTGGCCTCGACACCACTCTTTGTGGAGGAGCTCAGAGAAACTTATGCTTTACCGAGAACGGAGGCCTTTGAGAATCATCTTGCCGAATGGGAGTATAAATTTGCGGATGTTGATTGGCGTTTTTATGAGACTAGAGCGATGACTACAAGTTACTGGAAGAGCCCATGTTGTAGAAACAGATACTTCGTTACTGGGTTTGCAGTGCATGGATTTCATATGAAGATATGTATACGAAATGGGTGGCATGAAATATCAACCGAGTGTGAATGCAACCTGTGCGGCAAATTATGTGATCTGTATCATCTCCAACAGTGTACAAAAGCAATATCGTTGATGAAAGTTATTTAGGAGCGCTGTAGCACATATGTGCATAAACCAAATATTGGTTAATAAACAATATATTCAAATTGTTAGAGTGTCTGGCTTATGTTCCCACGAAGTCTCACCTACGTATTTCCTACGAAATTTCCGGGAGCGTTCACCATGTCGAATTTTGTGCCAAAAATCACTGATATGTGAGAAGCTCTCATTTTCTGTTATCATTTGAAGAAATCTGCGACCGAAGCGCACGAAATGCTTGTCGAAGCTTACGGCGATAATGCTCTTGGCGGATCACAGTGTTTTGAGTGGTTTAAAAAGTTCAACAGTGGCAATTTCGAACTGATGAACAAAGCACGCGGAAAACAGCGAAAAAAAAGTACATCGCATTGCAAGTTTTGTTGGATGTAAATGACACGCGAACTCAAGAAAAACCCGTTGCTCAAACGTGTACCAAGCAACCGTTCGCAGATGCTTGAGAACTATAGGAAAGATCCTGAAGCCTTAAAAGTTAATCCCACATGAACTGAATAAGTAGCAGCAACATAATCGACAAACCACTTGTAGGATTCTGTTCGCCAAATTCGAGCAGAAGTTTTTCTTGCTTCGGATCGCGACCGGAGATGAAAAATTGATCTTCCTCGACAATCCCAAACGCCAAAAGCCATGGTTAGATCTTGGCACAGCAGCCTCATCGACGAAGCGAAAAGCGACTAGAATACAAAAACTGACACGCTAGGTCACGCTCTTGCAAAGCAGAAATTTTCTTCATACGAAAACGTTCGAAATTGAGTAGGTGATTGGTTTGCCTCTAAAGGTATGGATTTCTTCTGGCGAGACATACGCACGTTGCCTGAAAGATGGGCACAGTGTATAGCGAGTAAGGGCCATTCTTCAAATTCTGAATAAAATTTGTTATAGAGTGAAACCCATTTGTTTTTGCTCCAAAAAATCCGGTTTCGTGTGCATAGACTTAGTATATATATATCTATATATATGTCGCTGTTTTGCGTGCAAAAGTGGCCAATGGACAGGTAGAAGTGGGATGTATGGGAGTGTTGGAGGTAGAAGGAGAGAGAGAGAAGAAAACAGGAAGGTAGGAAAACGGGAAAGAAAACCTGATGCGCTTACTCGCATCTTTGGGGGGTAAGTTGTGTGTGGCCCGATTGACCTCCATCCTTCTTTCGTCTAGAAGCGGTTGACTCGTCCGGACAACGTCGGTAGCTGGCGTTAGTAAAGGCTATGGACGCTTGATCATAAAGAGGTTGGCGAAGATTCGGATGGTCAACGCGATGAGCCCAACAATAATGACGCAAAGACGACGATGCCGACAATGGCGAACACGAACGGCGATTTAGTTGATATACGTTCTTCTTGTCTAGATGATGCTGATGAGGGCGCTGTTGATGTGTTGATGATATTATGTCGTCTAGCGGTGCGGAGGAGGAGGCGGAGGAGGGGGGTAAAATCTCGATGACCTAAATGATGACAATGCTGACTATGATGATGATAATAATAATAATAGTGAGCACAACAACGACACTGCCGACGACAAAGACCTAATTGACGTTTCGATTGATCCCTCACCCATTTAGCCAGTGGCCGCCGTAGCGTTTGGTCTGCCGCTTGCCTTTGCAGCTAGCCAGTCTACGGCCTTGTTTGTACTTCTCATTCAAACCTCTCTCTCCTCCCTCACCCTTCCTTCTCTCTCCTCCCTCACCCCCTCTCTCTCTACCACTCTCTCTCTCTCGACTCCCCCCGCTCCGCCTCTCGTGCCATGTCCTCGCCGATGTTGTCATCCTATTATTTTTGTTGTTCTCTTCTTTTCTTACCATTAGTGTTGTCGGCAATTGCAGCTTTCCGCTGGTCGTAACCGCCGCTGTCGTAGCCACAGTGCACGTTTCCGCCGGCGTCGACGTACGAACGAACAATGCCGTTTGTTCAAGCATGATGCTGCAGCTCGCACGCTCGCGTGAAGTGAGAGAGAGAGAGAGAGCGAGAAAGCGAGCGCGCCAGAAAGCGAAAGAGAGAGAGACATAGTGAAGTTTACTGACCGACAGCAAAGAAAGTAAAAGGGAGGAATGGCACCGAATACCTAACGACCTAAATCGGCACCCGATTGCAGTCGGTCTATGTGCCCTTTACTTAGGGCCCGAACATCTCCTGCTCTCTCGGCCAATCCTCGTCGACTGGCGGAGTCTTCCCGATGATGACAAAGGGCAAGGCTGCACAGCTCGGCGTACCGGTCTATTGAAAACACATCATATATATATATATATATATATATTGGAAATAAATCAATTCTCACTGCCCAAAATTTCCATGACTAATTAAACTTGAATTTCGTTTTGCACATTTAAACCGGCTAAGCCAAGCTAGGTGAAATAAAGAAAGCATATTTGCATATTTTGCCGTATTAATCAGAACTATTTACTTATACAGAAATAATGATCAACACATCTGTCGTACACAGGATGTTTACTACTTATCTAATGTATTTATGTAGCATGAAAGTTTATGCTGTTATATAATGACGTAAGTGCTTATATAACGTTATGCTCTGTTAGATATGTGTGTTATGCTTGTTTTTAGGTGAGCTATAATTGTTTTTAACGGTGGTTTATATAATTATACATCGGCACTAAGTAAGCCCAGTAATTATGGCAGGTATGTGTAGACAGGTGTATTCTAGGCGGGCGGTTCTCGTGTGTCGTGCGACGCCTCTCCAACCTAACTAGCAGTAAGTGTGAACATCTATCTGTCTCAGCATCTTTTAATGATGAATGATGCATTTCACGAGATCATACGCGCGATCTTGTTGGCCTGTTGCATCGTGCGGAGTGTGAGCCGAACTACGCCTCGAGCTATCTCTTCAATCAAAACGGCCTTTCTTGTTCGAGATCGCGTGTGACACGGTGCAAGAAACGGGCGTGCAATGTAATCAATTACACGCGTACCCTTAGGAGTGTCACAGTGTGCGCATTTTTAATAAAGATCTTAATATCATAGTAGGCACAAGTTTTATATGTATATATATATATAGCCTCTATGAGTCGCTTGTTCTCTCTACTGCTCACGAGTCTGAGAAACCCAGCTGGCTATATATATGCATATAAATATATATATATATATATAGCCTCTATGAGTCGCTTGTTCTCTCTACTGCTCACGAGTCTGAGAAACCCAGCTGGCTATATATATATATATATATATATATATATATATATATATATACATACATATACATCATTTATTTAAGTGTAGCAAAATATATTTGTGATGTAAGAACATGTACACATCCCGCTGGGGCATACCTCAAGGCGTTAGGTCCAGATTTGGGCTGGTCCACCTAGCCAGGGTACCTCTCACCGAAGCGGCATTCCCCCTCTGAACATCTAATGACAGACGTTGCAGTAAATACTCGCCCGCCCTCTTGTCTTCTGTAGCAAGCACCAATTTTCTCCCGACATACTTGAGCAGTTTTGTCGTGAGCAACCCAGACCCCCCCAATGTCTCGAATGCAAAGGGTGAGAACAAGTGTGAGTAACCGATGCTTGAATACTTTCTGCACTTGGCTGCTTCCGCTAGGCCTACCGCGTGTCCTGGGCGGGTTGCGCCCGTACCGACCATTAAGGGGGCCAAAGAGTCGGTTACGGTCGCGTCCCACACCAGCATTTGGCCCCGCTCTAAGGGAGTCAGGGTTATACCATCAGGTCTCCTTCCATCGTCTCTGACTAAGCCAGACGGCTCCAAAATGCATGGGTAGCCTGCCGGTCGCAGCCCTCTGCTAAATGTTTCGTTCAAGACTGAGTGGCGTGCGATTCTGCCTAATATATATATATATATACATATGACGGAAGGAGTCCAAAGTGATTCTTGCAACGCCGTTGAATCTATGCTAGTGCAACAATTCCGCATTGCGTTGACTTAAAAAGCGTTTTTTTTAAATCTTATACATGGTTCCAGATCGCGCTTAGCAGGCGTATATATGGAAAGGAAAAAGGGAAAAAAGCGGGGTGGAATAGATATACGATAATTCAAGAGCGAATGGGCTATTGGCAGATGCCAGGACAGGGATGTTGGATACAAAGATACAATGAGCTAAATAAAAAGGAAAGTAGAAAATGTCGAGTTTGTGGGTCAAGGAATAAATCAATTATTGTAAAAGAATGTATATATAGCCTTAAGGGAAAGAGAGATTACAAAGACGAGGTTGTCCCAAAGAAAGGCAAATACTCAGTAGATATTGGAGGGTACATTGATGATATGAATGCGTAGGTTATTATGAATTTAACTTGCCTAGCGGTAAAATCAGCGGAAGCGCGAACGCGCCGCGTATTAGCGCGTTTTTGGGGCCAGCGTTACGTAGCGCCATTCCAACTCTTCACATTTTTGTTCCAGCGTACCTTGCTCGTCGTCCGTTTGCAAGTTTGCTCTCTATTAAGGTTATTTGAGGTGGAAAAACAGCCCCCTTTCTTGCTTGAAGATTTGCAAACGTATTTTAAAGGGACTAGTATTCTATCGAATACCAGTCCCTGGGCAATGTTTTTAACACAAAGAGGCGACCGAGCTCAAGTTTACACGGAAAATGCTAGTGGATTACAATCCAGTACTCGGTTGTCGTGAATGGACGCGTCGAATTATCATGTAAAGAGTTGTGATCGCTTAGAAACGAGAAAAGTGCATGTCCCGATGCAACATTTGAATTCGTTTTCTCCCTTTTTTTGGTCTGTTTTTTGCGTATATTCGTTGTATTGATTTGTTTTAAATAGCATTGTTAACTTTAGGGGACACGACTGTCAGGATACTTGGGGGTCTTTGAAATATATATATATATATATATATATATATATATATGTATTGACTCATATTTATAAAAGACTTTCTCATTCCCCGCCTCCTGTATAAACTAATCTCCGGTCCCAGACCATCTCACGCACTCCTTAGCGACCTATACAGAGAGATCAGAAAGGTTGTTAACTCGAAATGGCTTAAGCTAGAAAACTTTATCCCCAGACTCCGCCTCTTCTGTCTGACAGCACTACAACGCACTCTGGGGTCCAATGGATGCTAACCACCGAACACTTTAAAAAATACCTTGCGAAAACAAGACTTGTTTGTGAGCGCTTGGGAACCTCTATTGAGACCGCTACACAAGAGACCGATTACT
Source organism: Dermanyssus gallinae (assembly GCA_003439945.1). NCBI lineage: Eukaryota > Metazoa > Arthropoda > Arachnida > Mesostigmata > Dermanyssidae > Dermanyssus > Dermanyssus gallinae. Next base: position 78,805 of record QVRM01000558.1, on the reverse strand, counting down.
GGTCTCAACAACTACACAAGACGTTCGATGGGGCACATTTAAAAAAGCACACGAAACGCCCTTTGTACATTACTGGATTAAGAGTATGCCCTACCTATCTGGTGAGGAGTATTTAAACCTACTAAATCTCAGGATCAACGCACTGCCAACGCGTGCCAGATTGGTCAAGAGACGCCCGGGCTACAACAAACGGTGTAGGCACGGGTGTCATGCGCCTGAGATGTTGGCTCATGTCGCTCAGATGTGCAATACAACACACAAGCAAACTATAAAGAGACATGACGACGTCTGTGATCGCGTGGCGCGGCTACTCCGCGAGAGGGGTCATGAGGTGGTTCGTAAACGAGTATTTCGACGACCGGGCGCAACGGGTCTAAAGCCCGACATCGTAATAACAACACCTACCGAGATCTGGGTTCTAGATGCCGAGGTTTGCGGCCCGAACAGGAACCTGGCAAAAGCGCTGCAGGACAAGATCACCAAATATGACGTCGAGTTCCTAAGAGCGGCGCTCCCCGACCCGCAAACACCTCGCAGATTCGGATCCATCACTATCTCTATGAGTGGTGTATAGGACTCCAAATCTGCGAGTACGCTCTTGGGGCTCGGCGTCACAAAGGGGAATCTTATGTCTTACCGTCTTAACGTTGCAAGGGACCTTGAGGATATACCGCTCGCATCGAGTCCATAAGAGCGGCGGCGGCTATCAGGCAAGGACACAGACAGCTGATTCTTAACCTCACGTGACATCTTTTTACCACTATCTTTATTAAGGCGAGCACTGCCGAGTGTGCAAACGTATTGTAAATGATTAATAAATCGTCACAATATTTTATATATATATATATATATATATAGAGAGAGAGAGAGAGCGAGAAAGAGAGAGACAGAGAGATTACGTTATTTTAAGCAGTGCGGGGTATAACTTGATAAAACGTTAAGTTTTGAGAAAAATTGTTGCGCAGATTGTGAATATTCTAGCAGCGATCTAGTATGAACAATCATATACTAGTGACACCCATTGCAAGATAATCATCAAATGGTCCCTCTATCTGCAATATTTGCTATTGTTTGTTGCAACACTCGCTAGAAAAAAAACTCACTTATTTAGTTCGATATTTGTTTAATATTAAGGACACTATTGTCTTTCTGTGAAGTTGAAATCAAGGATTACCCACACAGTGGACAATTGCGTGTTCAGTTAGAGCAAATATGCAAATTTGTAGTAGATGCCTTTTATGTAAAATAATAGATTTTACTATATGGTGGAAAAAGACGATCACTCAGTTAATTCAAACGTCCTGGATGTTTCAATAAATTCCGAGTTACCTAGCAACAGCAGAAGTAAACGTGTTTATTAGGTTATCGAAGCTATCCTAAATCTGGATCAATTCCGCTGGATCATTCAATAGGTGTCTTTGTGTTGTTGTGCATTGGTGTATCCAAGGACAGCCCGCATTTGTTTCGACAAATGAAGATGATGTTGGTTGCACTATGTGCCTTTCGCGGATCTACCTAACAGAGAGCACGGCAAAGGAACAGAGTTACAGAGAAAAAGCAACAGACCAAGGCTCGCCGAGAGTATGTTCTTACTAGCTTACTGCGCAGGTTAAGCTAATAACACACCGGGTGATTGACGGGTGCCGAGACCGAGTTTTGGTCTGCCCTGCAGGGGTGAACGCCTTTACCACCTTTCGCCAGCCATCCTGACCTTGCGCGGATGACCGGGTGCTGATTCTCGTCGAATTAACCACCGCAGCCACCTGGCCGGGCCGAGCCTAGACAACTAGAGGCAGCAAGTAGGATGCTGTTCTCCTGATCCAACTAGGTTGGATGGCTTAATCTCACAATGTGCAATGCATCTACTGGCTCAGCCAGCAAACTGCCCTAGCTGACGACGCGAAATACGCGATGAAGAGACGAGAGCGTGTAGTCTTGCTGCATCTTCGGGCACTTCTGGGCGGCATACGTGGTGCTTACTACTGCTGATCTTTCTCCTTTGGACGTGGTGGAGTCTATGCTTGGCAGATTATTTGGCGCATTGTACAGAAGGGTGAACTATAAATATATATATATTAGAAGGCGTCGCGGCCTAGTGGCAGCGCCACCGACCACCACTCAACAGGACCGGGTTCAATACCCAAGCTTGCTTGCTCCGTTTTTATTTATTCTATTTTATTTATTTATTTCATTTTATTCATATTATTTGTATTATTTATTTTATTTTATTTTATGTATTTTATTTATTAATTTTATTTACTTTATTTATTTTATTTTATTTACTGGAGCATTGGCTTGCTTAGTATTCCGGCGCCTGTTACGGCACAGACATGCCGAAGCTCGTGATATCCGTACAGGATAAGCCACCAGACTCGCTTGATATATTACGACTGAGGACGACCACCACCTCTGTGGAGAGCAACACCGAGGCAGATTGTGATACGTCAAAGGTGGCCGCATCGCCCACGTGCGAAAGTGATGGCAAAACAGCGCCCGCGGACATTAAGGAATGCCGACAACTCGGTGTGAAACGTGCGAGACCGAGTAGCGATGCCCAAGACTCAATGCAGGTTATCAACACCGAGGCGGCACCTCAGGAGAAGGAAGAAGAAGAAGGTTTCAAGGAGGTTGTAAATAAAAGCAGGCAGCGCAATATTAGAAAAAATGAAGAAGCCTTAGCAAAGCTTAAGCAAATGGTAGAATCAGGTGTACACAAGGTTTTCCGCGTAACCTTCAGTGCAGCTGAGGACGGCAGCACACTGCCCGGAGGCAACATGTTAGGAATGTGCAAGGATCTACACCTAAAAGTGGCAGACGCTAACGTTTCGGCACGGAATGGACAAATCTCAGCTACCGTCGATAAGCTCGAGGACGCACGCAAACTAATGGGCATCACTGAACTAGCTGGGTTGCAAGTCAAAGCGACATCAAGGAATATTGACAATATCTGGGGTGCCATCAGCCATGTAAGCCCAGAATTTCAGGAAGAAGAGATCCTGCAGGAACTTAGCCCCGCCGGCGTTATAGAAGTCAAGCGCATTTGCAGACGAACAGGTCCCCGCCCACAACAAGCTACTATTCCTACAAGGAAGGTGCTACTCAAATTCAAAGGGGCCCCGCCGGCCACCGTGTATCTCGGTTTTCAGACCCACGCGGTGACAGTCGAGCCACCACGTCCCACTAGATGCTTCAAATGTCAGCGCTTAGGTCATCACGCATCTGCATGTAGCGGCCAAGTGGCATGTGTGAACTGCGGCAGTAACCGACATCTAGTCAAGGACTGCAAAAATGCTCCAAAATGCGCAAGTTGTGGAGGTGCGCACAGATCGGCTTCCTCTTCGTGTCCGGTTTACGCAATAGCTTGGGAAAAGAGCAAGATTATTACCGGTGCACGTGTTCTTCGCCAGGTCCAGTCCGACTACCCTGCTGCCACTATCGTAGAAAAACCAGTAGTCCGGCCAAATCCGACACCGTGTGAGACAGGGGAGAACGTTCCTCGTTCCTATGCCTCAGTGGTCCGTGAGATCGTTGCCCCCAGTTCCGACGGTACGTCCGATAAGACCATTACGCTCGCCCCACTGAAGGCATTAAAACCTACGAAACGCCAACGGCCCCGCCAGATGAGACGTCGCCGAGCCTCTGGCACTACCTGGATAGACTTGCCGCCATCGAGGGCGCGTTCTAATCGGAAGGCAGACCCCCTCGCAGGACTCGCCAGTGCTGCAAAGATGCTAAGCGGGCTCGACCCTAAGGTAGCCAGCGCACTTCGTAACCTTGCCAATCTTCTGGGTCCAGTCATCAGGCTATTATCAGCTTTCGAAGTGAAGAAACCCGTTGGTCCTAAGCGCCATGCCCCAAGACGCCTCCGGAAATAAGGCCGGTCCGAGCCACTCGGACGACCCCCCGCAGGCGGACTACCAATCCAGCCTCGGGCCGGGTACGGGTAGTCTAACCCCCGCTCCCCTCAATAACAGGGTTATTTGCACGCATTGCCAAAAGAGCTTTACAAGCAGGGGAATCAAACGGCATATGACGGCAGCGCACTCGGACACCAATCGCTCACTACCCCCCGCCAGCTACCCCGTCGACGACGTCGATGGCACCCACGTGCGCAACAAACTCGTCGAGTACACAAAGGCATACAAACGACTAGACACAATCCCCAAACGCGCCCGGCCTGCAGTGGCCGCAGCGCTGGCCGACACACTTTCTCTAGTGCACCTTAACAACGACACACGCAGCTGGGCCAACCTACTGTTGTTTGCGCATACAGTGCTTAGAACCCCATCCCGAAAGCGGAACAATCTCACTTGGGCTACATTCATCAGAGACAGAATCGAGGACCACAGATCAGGCCGTGAGCCCCCATCCGAATCGGTTCCAAGGGCGCATCGGAACAAGCAACGTAACGACGATGAAGCTGCCGCCAGGCGAGCAACTAAGCTGCTAGGCGAAGGTGACATCGGAGGCGCCGCGAGAGCTTTGCTTTCTGTGGGGAGCCCGGTCTGCGCAGCCGATGCGTACACGGAAATGACTTCGAAACATCCTAGAGAACCGGCCGACCTCAACCTGCCTCCAAGACCACCGTGCGCCGATCCACCGATCACCAGTGCAGAACTGCTCCGCGAGGCTGTGTGGACCTTTCCGGCGGGGTCCACTGCAGGTATGGACGGCTTGCGGCCGCGCCATCTCAGAGACCTCCTTGCCACAACTAACGCAAATATTGCCAGCCGTTTACTGCGTGACCTAGGAAAAGTGGTGGACATCATCAGAAGTGGCACAGTTCCTGAGGCCATCCGCCCTATTCTTTTTGGGGGACGCCTCATCGCAATAAAAAAGCCGAGTGGGTCGCTTCGCCCAATCGTCATCTCCTCAGTTTTCCGCAGAATTGCGGCAAAGATCACAGTGAAACTAGGAGCAGATTTGGTGCACGAGAAGCTTGGAGATCACCAGCTTGGCTTCAATACGCCCAACGGCATCGAAGCCGCAGTCCACACTACAAGAGCTTTCGTCGCCAGCGCACCCAACAATTTCGTAGTCGTCAAACTCGATTTCAAGAACGCCTTTAACCAGATCCGTCGTGACCACGTACTGAAGACAGTTCTAGTCGATTGGCCAGAGGCGGCCTCCCTGGTTGACCAAGCCTACAGATCCAGGTCGGAGCTTTCACTTGATGATAAGACGATTTTCTCATGCAGCGGCGTACAGCAGGGAGACCCCCTTGGTCCGCCACTGTTTTGCTTAGCCATTAAGGAACTGGTCGACTCTATCCAGTCTCCCTTAAACCTCTGGTACCTAGACGACGGCACTATTGGAGGAGAAGCACCTGTAGTACTAGCAGACATCAAGAGAGTTGCTGACTTCGGACTGAAGAGCGGGCTTGAGCTCAACTCCGAGAAGTGCGAGCTTATCTACAAAGGTCACCCTAACCTATCCACCTTGGAGGCTCTTCTTCCCGAGTGCAAACTCGTCGAGGCAGCAGACATGACGCTCCTGGGGTCCCCAGTGGGGTCTGCCGCCATTCGTCCGGAACTCGCAGGTAGGATAGTGAGCCTTCGCTCCCGTCTAACCCGGCTAAACCTGCTCAGTCCCCACAGCGCGTATCACCTATTGAAATCGTCCCTGGGCTCAGCAAGGATCGTCCATATCCTCCGCAGCACGGACGTCGGACCAAACCAAGATCTTCTTCGGGACCTGGACGAAAGCCTAAGGATCAGCCTTAGTGACCTTCTTAATCTTACTGTGGCCGACAACAACTGGGCTCAAGCTACTCTCCCCCTTAGATTCGGAGGCCTGGGGATTCGTTCTACAGCAGACCTAGCAGCGAGCTGCCACGCTTCATCATTACACGCCTCAGAGAGCACTGTTCGGCACATCAGCACACCCATGGCCCTGCAGGCTTTCCAGGACACCAAAGAAGTTGCGGATACGAAGTTCAAGAACCTCGCAGGCCTACTCCCGGAGACAAACAAACACCTGCAGAGGTCCTATGACGACCTCATCGTCTCCATGAAGTACCAGCGCTTGCTCTCTGATGCACTGACCACGGCAGACAAAGCCCGACTACGTGCGGTCGTCCAGAAAGGAGCTAGCAAATGGCTCCAAGCCATCCCCTCCTCAAACCTAGGCACTTTAGATCACGAAAGCTTTCGTCTGTGCATTGGTTTGAGGTTGGGAACAAGGCTAACCGAGGAACACCGGTGTCCCTGTGGAACACAGGTAGACATCTGGGGGACTCACGGGTTGTCCTGCAGTAGAAGCGAAGGACGCCAAAGCCGTCATAGCGAGGTTAATGAGATTACAGCCAGGGCTTTCAGATCCGCTCTAATACCGTGCATCCGAGAGCCCGCCGGCCTCCTGAGAAGCGATGGAAAGAGACCAGACGGTCTCACCCTTATCCCCTTTGAAAGGGGAAAGGCGCTTGTTTGGGATGCGACTATCACCGACACGCTCGTCCCGTCGAACCTGGAGGCCAGTGCATCTTCCGCTGGCTTCGCAGCACGCAAGGCTGAGCGTCTAAAGACCAATAAATATGCCCAGCTCGCCAACGAGTTCATTTTCGTGCCGCTAGTATTCGAGACACTCGGGGGGCCCGGCCCTGAGGCATGGTCGCTTTTACAGAAGATTGGCAAACAAATTGAACTGGCGGGGAAAAAAGAGCACTTGAGTTTCTACTTCAGCGACTATCGCTGGCAGTTCAACGCGGCAATGCGGCAGCAATAATGGGCACAATGAGGGGCTGCCTCGAGGATAAGCTCGACTGGTAGCGCTCCCCACAAGCCCTAGTGTTGATAGTTAATTACATCTCGCTGTAACACTTAAATGTCATATATATATGTACATATATATATATGTTCGTACGTCAGTCGTGGAGAGCTTTTTCTAGACGGTGGTAGGTAATAATGTTGGTTGTTGTTTCACTATTTCGGCAATGCGAGGGCAAGGCCGAACCCATTCAGTCTCTTTCTGACAAAGGTCGGATTCACATGGCAGACTAGGCCGGAAGTCTAATCGAGCGTCGCGATTCTCCTTATGATGCTCAAGAGGTCTGTTGCTTCTGTTTGTTATTTTTGAATCGTATATATTTTTTGTATTCTATCGCTCTGTCGGGGACCGGCCCGTGCAATGCATGATTATCATTTTAAAAGGCTCTGACTACCACATTTTTAGAATTTCCTTACTGTATTTATATAGGCTTTCTCTAACAGAAGTATGTACAATAGCAGCAGGACAATGACAACCACGTTCAACAAGAACAACCAGCAAGGCCAGGTCGCAAACTTGCGATTGTCAATCCGTTAAACACGGTTGTTTTGGCAATGCCCCGTTTCGAACAGCGCATTAGCCGCCCATAACCGCCGACGTTACATTGTTAGCATACCGTGTCCTATAATAGGTAGTTTGACCTTAGCTTTGAAAGTTTGCAGTTTACTAATAATCATATAGCCGCTTGCGATAAAAATGCTTATAGACTGCTTAAAGGCGGTGCTACAATTTGCACCCACCGTATTTGCAACGGCATCCGAGCGAGCTGGATCAATGGCTCTCGTTTTGGTTTTTTAGATGGTTTTCAGCTTGCGAGCATTAAACGGTGTTGACCACTAATAATGTACGGCGTCACCATGTGTTGCACGTTGGCCGCCTCTCACGCTCGCCATACCAGCCGGGAGGTGGTATATATATATATATATAGAAAATATCGTGAACTGGAACAAAACTTTATCGTTCAACCAATCGCCTTCGAGACATTAGGCCCAATGGGAAAAATCACAAGAAGCTTTCTGGCGGAGCTGGGATCCAGAGTCGTTCCGTCAACCGGCGATCGAAAAGCATGGCACTTTTGCAACAACGAATATCAGTTGAAATTCAACGTGGAAACGCCGCGTCGATAATTGGTTCATTGCCCACGAGCAAAGGACTCCCTTTTCTGCCGTAGCCGAATCGAGCGGGCATTAAAAATTATATGTGCAACTAAAAAACCTATATATATATATATATATACATTAATGTACGATTACATAAAAAAATTATTATTGTTACTACTCTGTATCACATATCTAAAGTGTATGCAAGTATGCAGAACGTTTGTGCCGTATGAGGTTTAGTATCTTCCAAATAATGCTTGACTCTTTCCGCATGATGTCAGCACCTAGAATCGGCGCTCCCGCCTGCGAGCCGTTTCAGTGCAAACTGTGTGGAGAAATGGTAGATTCTAGTGGCCTGCAGCCACTGAGTTGCCTGAAGAGCGCCGGTAGATCGCCCAGACATGCTGAACTAAATAGTGTGATTATAAGGTCTCGTAGGAAAGCCTGTATACCATCTACACTTAAACCGAGAAGTTAAGTGTCCTCTAGCGAAGAAAGACCTGATGGGGTGACCATTGTACTCTGGTCACATGGAAAGTCCTTAGCTTGGGATGCGACGGTTTCGTGCACAACCGCGGCCTCCTATTTACATCACAGCTCAGTTGCGCCGGGGTAGGTAATTAAAGCACGCCGACGCCAGAAAACGGAATAAGCACGCTGGACTGAATACAAGATATATTTTTGTGCCTATTGCAATGGAAACACTAGGACCAATCAACAAGCGAACCGAGGAACTTTTCAAATATTTAAATAAGCGAATTCAGGAGGTCACGAGCGACCGAAAAGAGGGCCAATTCTTGAGGCAAGCGTTATCTTTGGCTGTTTGTAGAGGGAACGCGGCATCTATTTTAGGCGCTGTGGAGTAAAGTAATTATTTAAAACATTTGCTATAAAACGTTCAGACCTCACAACTGTAACATTGTTTAACAAGTAATAAATAATATTAATAATTGACTTATGCCCATTTTATACCGCATTGCTTTGTTGTAGTATTCTTCCAACTACAGAGAAAAAGTCTACCCGTGTGCAACAAACTAATAGAGGCATATGTATGTATTTTAGGTGCATATAAAATAGATTATGTACCTATAGATAATTATTATTAAATTTGTTTTGCTGTTATTTTCAGTGTGTGTCAAGATAAATAGCGAGCGCGGGAAATCGCGCTTTGGTCACAGAGGGCAATGGCTCCCCGAGAGAAAATTCACCGAAAAGGTCACTCGAAGAGAGTAAAACGTTTCGCTGAAGAAGTGGACGACTTCGGCCTCGACCCTGAGTCAACACTGAACGTTGAGGATCTTCTCACCGAAAGAAGACACCTCATGAGCGCCACCTTCATCGCGTGTTTCACACTATTTTTCTGGATGATCGCCATTGGTAAGTGCGTTGCAACTACCGTCTACCTTTAGCGTCACTTCATAAGCACAGTATATAAATAATTTGTTAGTTATTGTTAATTATTGTTTACTATATATTAATACTGGCTCTTATCAGTTCCATGAAGCCTCGCATTTGCTCACAAAGCCAAGTATGTCACCCATTGTGCTTGTGTACCTACTACGATAGTATGAAAGGCCTAAAAATTACATATGATCTTTACTAACGATAGTAATAATTACTATTACTCTTGGGACAACTTGACGATACGCTTTGCCACTATCAATAGAAAGCTCGTAAAGATCAACATAGAATACAAACTAAACAAAGTATTTTGCAGCATTAAACCTAATTGCTGATCTATAAAAAGGCTTATAATGGGGTTATGGACCACTTCTAGATGCAAGGTCGGAAGCAATTGTTGTTTTGCATCACCCTCACTGCAGAGCGACAACGGAATACGTTACACCACATCAACAAATTACGTTGAATCGAGATAGATTTTCACGCACCTCATAGCGGGGCCCGCCGCTCTAAAAGAGCCCAGCGTAGCCGGAGAGTTTGAGGGAAAGGCTTCAGGACATAGCGTTCGCGTGCTTTTGTATTGGCTGGCCTATTACGCCTTACCTACAGCCGGGCGGTGGTGCTGACAGGGGGACAATCACCTTGTGTGTTCGCCGCCCACGACACGAACGTTCGTGTTGCGAGCGAGCATTCTTCGAATTCAAATAAACTTTATTTGACGACCTCACGGACCGACGGACAACTGGCAATGAACCATCATTCTGTTGAAGACGACGTCTGACAAACGGCGCGAGTCGTCGACATGATTATCATCACCGCTTAGAGTGAGGGCGACACAGGAAACAGAGAGACAGAGAGAGAGAGAGAGAGAGAGAGAGAGAGAGAGAGAGAAAGACGGTAGAGGAAGCGGGCGCGCCCGCAAGAGCGAGGGAAGGTTAGAGAGACTTACGCACAGATAGGCCCAGCTAGCTCGCGTCTTTCAAGCGTATCGAACCGATTATTGTCGCGTTTCGAGGGCTTAGGGTGAGTCTCTTCGCTACGAGCACAGTGGACAGTGCAGAATTGTAGAGTAAAAGCTTCATATATACATATACACTTATTTACACAGACACACGGATAGACTGCAAGCGCAGCCGCAAAGGCCGCGATTGAGAGTGCTGAGAATGGACGACGCACGCCCGAGGCATTGGCACGAGTTCGTCGTCTTTGTTCTTGTTGCTGTTGTTGTTGTTATTGCTGAGCATGTTGTCTCGTCTGTGGCATCCTTCTCGCAGTGTCTCGTGATGTTCGAGTTTTTCCGTGCACAGTTGCCGGCAGCAAATTCGCCCGCAAACCGAGCTAGGCCGGATGTTGTCACATCACATTCACCACCGACCATCGTCAAAATGATGTCGCCGAATCGGACAGGTTCTCTGTGCCGACGATGTAGTTGTCTATCGGACCAAATCGCTGAACACACGCATACAAGCCCAGGGTTGCCTTCGTGCGGGCACACGTATCATCAGAATTATTCAAAGGCTTTTCGACAAGTACCCGGTATACGTTGGCCGACGCAACATCACAGCAATTCTTATTGGCTAACAGTAGTAGCAGTTATCATCATTACCATCATCATTTTTGTCGTTATTCTTGTTGTGGACGTTGTCGCCATTACTATTACGATTTTGTGATCAAAATCACCACTCTCATTGCGACTTTCGTTTCTAGCCGCCGCGTGCGCTGAGCAGCATCAAGAGCAGCAACATTCGTCGATGGCCATAATGCATGGTGGTGGACGTCGATCACCAAACCGTGAATCGGCGGGCTGGCAGGCGGACAGATGACAAACATACATAGAGAGGTTCTGTACTGATACAAGACAAGGAGGCAGGCATGCAGGCAGACAGAGGGAGAGAGAGAGAGAGAGAGAGAGGAATAATAAGCCATGCAACCAAAAACTGCGATAAAAACCTAACATGCTACAACAGCAACAATGAAGAGAATAGGCATGCGGCAAACTCCATAGATGTCAAGAACAGCGACAAGAGATTGCAAAACTAAAGCGAGAGACAGAGCACCAAAATTGAGGAATCTTGGTCCGACACGAAATCAAGGAACAAAGCCCTACAACAGGGGGTGAGGGAAAGCAGGTCGACATCCTCACACACACACACACGCGCACCGCTATCTCAGGCGACGAATATGCGTCAAGCGACAAGCAGAACGACGATGGATTCGCTGACTATAAAAAAAAAAAACAAGGAGAACCCAAAAAAAGACTGGCTGTGAAGATTCTTCTTGACGACAATCGGAAATTGTTAAACAGATGGCGGGCCACAAATAGGAAAAATGAAATTTATCTAGCGTCGTGGAAGAGGCCTATCTTGCCCCTTGTATGAAAGCTGGTAAAGTCGCTCACTGATCTCAACGCGTATCGCCCAATACATCTTTTGGATACTTAAAGAAAACTTAAAGAAAAAGAGACTTAAGAATGCATTCGAAACGGTCAGCAATATGAGGCTAACGGTAGACTGAAAGGGAGAGAAGCGCTCTTGGACAAACAATTCGGCTTCCGCAGGAGACTGCCGACGGAAACGGCAATCGGTCTTGTTCTATAGGAGACAAAAGAAAGAGGAGAGAGAGAGAGAGAGAAACAAAGAAAGAGGACCCACTGGCTATAGACGTAATGGCTGAAAAATTCTCCCTGTATATTCAAGGCGATTATAGCCTCCTACCTCAGCAGCCGGTCAATCATTCACGGGAACGCAGAGCTCGCCATAACCACCGCCGGCGTTCCACTGGTGTCCATACTAACACCTTTACTCTATAACACGGCGTAGACGACATACTGGGAATCTGCAGACTTAGGGGTGCCTACCCGATCGCTTATGCGGACGCCCTAGTCATCCTGGTTGCAGCACGCGAAACAGTGCTTCTCAGGGGCCGAAAAGAGCATAAAGATATCCGCTTGGCTCATGAACGGGGTAAGCAGAATAAAGGTTAACAAGTCCGCGCGATACCTAAGTGTAATAAAAGACACGGACCACTAGGATAGCGTACACATTGATAATGTAGCCGCGTGTTTGCCATTGGCTCAAAGTCCTACCGAAGACGCGCCGCGGAGCAACGGAAGGCAAGAGAAGAAACCTTCTTGCCTCGCCAGCGGAGTCCACCGTTCTGTCCGTCTATCTGCTCCTGCACGGACACCAAGTGCTATAAAGATGAAGAAAAACAGGAGAAAGCTTTTCAAGGCACAAAGACAACTGGCAACACAAATTTCCGGTGCACGCAGAACAGGTGAAACAACGGTAATTATTGCGATATTAAGGGTGACGCAGGTATTTACGGGACACAAGTGCTTCTGAGAATAACTGCGTAAGACTGGCAAGGCTCTAGATACTTAGTGCGTCATGTGCGAGACAGGCGGAAAGATGTCGAAGCCCATACAAATTTCCTCTTTCCATCACTTGAGGATGTACAGAAGAATTCACCGGCAATAGCGTCTGCGGATATGACGGTGACAAACCTAGTCACTAGCGTGCTAGAAGCAGCGTGCAAATGGGAGTAGGGGTATCAGGCTGCTGGAACGCATAATCAGCTGTAAAAATGAGCCGACAAAACAACGAGCTAGCCAGAAACGCCGACAGAGAGATGGAATGGTGGCTGAAGATCAACATTAGAAGGAAACAATAATAAACGAAGCGCAAAGAAGAACCTTAATGTTTAGTAACGTGAAAAAATGAAAATGGTTGTAAGTAGTTGTAGTAGTAGTATGGTAAATGAAGTAAATGATTAAAAAATGAACACACTAGCGTCAGTCGTAGAAGTGGCGACAGTGATCGAAGCTCAACCATTCCGAACGTAATGGATTAACGATTTGTCTGCCGTAGGCGAAGGTGGTCCGAGAGGAGGCAAGAGGGGAGAAAGGGAAAGAGAGAGTCAGAGTATACGAAGAGATTGGGGAACTGGCGTACATTAAGCGAATTGCTAAGAACAGCTAATATGGGATTTGCTTTCAGAGTTGTTTTTCTTTCAGCTTGAAAGGTTGTCCTGGGAAACTGTGCTTAGAATCGTGTCGCCACCGATCCGAACTTTGGAACTTTTTTAAGAAGGAAAATACGAGATGCTTAGCATGCCTGAGCCCCAAACAAGCATTCAAGGTCGTTTTCGTGACCGTTGCTATTGCGCCAGATTCTCTTTCAATTCGCTTGTGTCCCGCTTTATTATTGCGAGGCTTTTGCTAAAGTAACGCAATGTTTTATTTCATTTTTGTGGTGCTTTTAAAGCTTGAAATGATTGATATTTTCTTTGAATAAGCTTAGGTACACTTTGTTGCCAGACACATGCTACATATAGTACGCTTTAAAGCTGGAGGTGTCAAACCGCCCCCTGCGTGTCTTAGCTTGACTGCCCACTTTTATTACTATTAGACTGGTAGATACACATTAACTACTCCCTATAGCTGCGATATAATTTTTTAGCATATTTATTTTAGTCATATATATATATATATATATATATATACAGGGTGTTGCAGGAATATTTGAAGCGCGATATGTGGAATTGTAGAGCTCGTTAAAACAGATGTTTTTTCCAATGGAACATGGTCTCTGAGAAGTCTTGTTTCGGAGTGAGAGTGAAATTACTACAATTGTGACACTGGTGTTTTTGCCCGACATAGGAGCACAAAATGTGCTGTTGCGAGACAACCAGTCCTCCTAGACAGAAACTCTGCACACCGTCGTGTTCGTGATAAAATTCTGCTCCACCTGAAGAATATGCAAGGCCGGTCAGAAGACGCGACATGGTCGCTTAGAAGAGAATTCGCCAAAAATGAAGCTCTTTATTAGGGTTCACGCCAAATACTTCAGAATCATAACCCTACAACCACTCATAGCGCTCAAAACGGACATATTTAGCCAATGCGCATTCATGGCGATCATTTTGGTACCAAACATGTGTCAATGCGAGCTGTGGTTGCGGAGTAATTACGATTTTTCGGAGGGCATGTCCAGATTAAGTGCATGTAAAATGACTGTGTGGCGACGTTCACTACCGCCGACGTGTCGCGCGACAGCCGCAGCGCGTCATTTTTCATGCACTTATTCTGGACATGCCCTCCGAAAAATCGTAATTACTTCGCAACCACAGCTCGCATTGACATATGTTTGGCACCAAAATGATCGCCATGAATTGCGCATTGGCTAAATATGTCCGTTCTGAGCGCTGTGGGTGGTTGTAGGGTTATGATTCTGAAGTATTTAGCGTAAACGCTAATAACGAACTTCATTTTTGGCGAATTCTCTTCTAAGCGACCATGTCGCGTCTTCGGACCGACCTTGTACATCTTCAGATGGAGCAGAATTTTATCACGAACACGAACAAGAACCTAGTTTCTGTCTAGGAAGACTGGTTGTCTCGCAACAGCACATTTTATGCTCCTATGTCGGGCAAAAACACCAGTGTCACAAATTGTAGTAATTTCACTCTCACTCCGAAACAAAACTTCTCAGAGACCATGTTTCTTTGGAAAAAACATCTGCTTTAACAAGCTCTACAATTCCATATACGTGCTTCAAATATTCCTGAAACACCCTGTATATATAGATATATATATATATATATATATATATATACACGGTGTCCCGATTTTGTGGGCCAAAACTCTGAGGTGTGGTAGAACTCGATAAGAAAATCATGTTTGCCATTGGAAAGGGAGAGCGGAAATGCTTTGCATAGGAGTGAGATGATTTTTAATTATTTTTCTGAATTGCGATTAAAGCGGTGGCTATCCCGACATACGTTCACAAAATGAACGATTTTGAAAGAACGCATTCTTCAAAACGAAGCATACCGGCGCATTCAGGAGAAAATTTTCCTTCAGAATTATACGGGGCCTAGCTAGCGCAAGGACTATTGTTATATTTAGAAGTGTTTGCAAAATTATAATTTTACTTTTGCATGTTTGAGCTTTCACGCCCAGGCTCTCAATTTTTTTTCATTACGTATGCAAAACCAATGCGCCCAGACGAACGCACAGCTTAAGTGAATCATTTTAGTACCAAACTGATAGACCTGACGCCTATGGTTGCAAAGTAACTCAAATTTCCCTATGGCCATATCGAGTGTGAGTGCATACATGCAGCTACTATGTTCGCCTTCTTTGTCAATAAAGTCACTCGTCAGACCTGTAGAAGCTCAGAAAAAATATTTATTTTACTTCAAATCTTGCTCGAACTAATGCCTGTCAGCCAATAAGCACACTGAGCCTTGTGCCTGTAGAATAGCAACCTTCGTTAAGCAGCGCTGGCATAGATAACGTCGGTTGGAGGCAATGGCGGAGCAAGCTAAAGACATGGCGGGAAATAGAAGATGCCACAACCCCAGTAACGAATACGCGGAAAGTCACTAAATGCACGAACAATCTGTGATATTGTGACGAAGTTAAACATATTGTATCAACAGAACAATGTGAACAGAACAACAGTGGCGCCGTCGGTGTCGACCAAGCATCCAATCCAACGTACACCGCGACGACATCAGCAGCAGCATCATCATATTCAGACCTACGTACCTGACCTACGCGCCGTGTTAATGCGTAGTTTAAACAGATCAATCAGCGACGAGGACAGGTGGAACATTCGAGATGCCGAATGTTCGGGAAGATCCGATTCCATCGTTTAACATCATTACGATACGAATGCTACGGCGTCCCCTGAGTGAATAAATAGACCAAGGAAGCATGGCCAAACATCCATCCTTCGCTCGGCTGCGCTACGCGCTAGACGTACGTCGTCGTGTGTTGTCGTTCATCGTTCGTAATTCCCTCGCGTTGTAGTAATCGTCTTGCTAAGTCTACATTCCCCTAATTCTATTATAAAGTGCAAGCGTTTCTACCACGCGTATCGTGATGGACCGCTTCACAAATGCCGAGAAAACTGACATGCATTTTATGCATGGTGAAGCAGACGGTAACGCGAGTCTTGCACACCGGTTGTACGCAGAGCGTTTTCCACACCGACGGATACCTGGCAGGAAATTGTTATCGAGACCTCATCGTTTGCTCTGCGAAACTGGATCATTTCAAGGCCGTCATTACGAAGCCGGACGACCGCGGACAGTGAGAACCCCAACTACGGAGGAACACATTGTTGAGCAAGTAATCGCGCGTCTCTCCGCACGCATTAGGCAGGTGGCTAGAGGTGTCGGTGTAAGTCGTGCCACTATTCACACGGCGCTAAATGAATCAGGGCTACATCCATACCGGTTGCAGCGAGTTCGGATTACCAGCCACGCATTCATTACAGTCGCTGGTTTCTGCAACAAGCAGGGGCCGATGTGGAATTCTCTGCTCTTGTTCTCTTCACGGACGAAGCGTCCTTTACACAAGATGGTATGTTCAATGCACTCAATGCTCATTGGTAAGCTATGGAGAACCCGCATATTACTCGCCCGCATGCACACCAGCGTCGCTTCTCCGTGAATGTCTAGGCTGACATAAAGGGCAACTATCTTTTCGGACCTTATATACTTCCGGATAGGTTAAATGAACCAACATACTAAATGTTTCTGAGCACAGCCTTGCGAGAACTCTTGGCAGACATTCCACAGTGTATTCAGTCAGATAATGTGGTCCCAGCACGACGGTGCCCCAGCACAAAACGCTCTTCCGGTACGGAATTATCTGGATGAGATCTTCGCCAATCGCTGCATTGGCCGAGACGGTCCACAAGCATGGCCGCCTCGATCGCCCGATCTGTTCAGTCTTGCTTATTTCTTTGGGGCCATCTAAGGGATCTATGCAACTCCCGTTGAGTCTCCTATGGATCTGATCGGCAGACTAGTAACTGCTGGTGGAACTATTCGGGAGACGCCTGATATGTTTGAACGCGTGCAACGCGAGCTTTGCCATCGCTAGAGAATGTGCTTGTTGGCTAGCGGGCATTCGTTCAAGCAAGATTTAAACACCCCATATAGTCATAGGGAGATTTGAGTTACTTTGCAACCACAGACGTCAGGTCTACCAATTTGGTACAAAAATTATTCACTTAATATGTGCGTTCGCCTGGAAAATTTTTGAGAACCTGGGCGTGAAAGTTCAAACATGCAAAAGTGGAATTATAATTTTGCAAACTCTTCTTAATATCACAATAGTCCCTGCGCTAGCTAAGGCTGGATATAAATCTGAATTAATCTCCCGAATGCGCCGGTATCCTTGGTTTTTCAATTGAGAAATGGGCCACCCCTTAAATCACAATTCAGAAAAATGTAATAAAAAATCATCTCACTCTTATGCGAAGCATTTCCGCTCTCCCTTTATATTAGCAAATTTATTTTCTAACCGAGCTTGACCATACCCAGAGCTTTGGCCCATAAAATCCGGGCACCCTGTATATATATAATTGATACTTTGCTTGTTGTCAGCTGCTCCCGGTTTATCATTCAAGAGAGACAGCGCAGCGATCTTTTCGTAGGAGCCAGACAGGCAGACGCATGACTTCATCATCACTTTGTATACGCTTGAGAGCACACTCAATTGATGCACTCTGTGCACACCTCGTGGACGTTGGTATTCAAGCAGACACAGTCACGGTAGCTATAAACTTTGTATATGGCATAGACGTGGCGATTGTCACATTCAACACCGCACCAGAGGTGGGAGACATTGACAATAGGCAAACTAAACACAGTTCGTTCTATCTCTGACTGAGGCACATTCAGGATTGCATCACGCGTTCCTCGATCTCTCCGGAAGCCGATTATTTTTATAACCATTTTGCAGATGATCTGAACAGTCTGAGCAGTTGTATACCAGAAAATAAAATACAACGTCTCATTTATTGATAACCGTTTGCAAATGCTTTGAACAATCCACACATTCGAGAAATATAATTGTTTTCAACACATTCACCTATAACCTCAACCAAATCTGCAAATCGTAAAAAATATAATTTTGAATAGGTAAGGGTCGTGTGCCACACTCCCAGTCTTTTTCACTCGGTCCCGTACGTAATTATTAACGAGCTCTTGTCTCTCTCTCTCTCTCTCTCTATATATATATATATATATATATATATATATATATATATATACACGTACTCTTATTTTAGTGGCTGTAAAATGGTTGTTAGATAGGGTGAACAGCGGAGCGCTAAAGCTTTAATTTAAGAAAAATCTTTATTATTATGTTTTTCTTTATTGTTATTGTATGGTAAAGCTAAGAGTTTACGGTTATGTATGGAACATAACACCTGGCGAGTGCCCTCCTGCCACATGCAGGTAGTACCCTATCATTTCGGTACAGTTTTTAACGACGTTGTGACACATTTCGTGGTCAACTTCGGCAATATCTTTGCGATTAAGGTATTTCACCGCATAGTTGATTCGGGGACATTCCTATAGACACGGTTCTAAAAAACCTCCTGAAAGAGGTCCAAAAGTCCTGTTAAAAAGAAAACATGGCTGTAAGGTGCCTGTTGTATGACTTGTGGGCCCATCTTGTTAAAAACAGATGTCGCCTGCATCCAATCCGTCAAACTCCGTTAGCAAAAAGTTCGCGATCATTCGCTAAGAGCGTTCCGGTATGGCTCGCTGTTGGTTGTTAGGGTCTCCTCAGGGTCGTTCTCGAAAAAGATGATACATACATAGTACAGATCATATCATCGGTTCAAACTCCGCACCAAACATTGTTTTTCTGTGAATAAAGTACTTGTCCGAAGATTATTGTAGGATTTTTGGAGCCCGTAATGCAAAACAATTACTTCTTCACATATCCATTAAGGTAAACGTTGGCTTCATCGGAAAATCATCTCTTATGGCCACTAAACAGCCAGTCTCGTAATTGTTTTTTTAATTAAAAAAACATACTTTGCTTGATACAGTTTTGCCATTACGGAATAAACTCTAGGTAGTCTGCTATCAAGCTCCACACGAGGGTTCCGTTTTACATGTTTACAAATTAAATGGCAAGGGAATAAAAACACCAGCGTTCCACTGCCCACCATGTGTGTACTCACCAACCTGCAATGGTAAATAAAAATCGATTCAATTATTTATTATTGGTCTCACGTTTTAAATTTTTGGATTTTACCTACATCACTCTCTCTCTCTTGAATATTCCGTAAACCTGTTTTCGTAGTGAAACATTCAAACAATATTCATTAAACGTGGCTCTAAAGTGACTTTCAAACAATTTACTTCACGTATGTCCTCAATAGTTTAAAAGGTTACCGGACTGCTATAACGATTTACTTTCAGTCGCCTCTTCTAGTTCAGAAGGAGTACCAGTACCACAATCGTTAACTAAGCTTGCATCAAGTAAAATCTTAATATGATTGCTTGCGCCGGTACTATAAAATTCATGGCGTTCTTTAATGTTGAAAATGTTATACAATATAATGTCACCTTTGTACATACAATGTCAAATGTAGTTTTTGTCGGCGGGCGTGTACACTGATACAGAGTTTCGTAGACTCTTGCATCTGCCTTCAAAGCAGCAGTTGATTGATTCACCCCGCATAAGCCTTTTCAGCAGGCGGAAGTCGTGGCCTTGAAGCGTCGTTGCCACACTTACTAAAGCAATTGATTATCGATACTTATCGCATCTCCGAGCGACATACTGTATAAAACGGCCGTAATCGCACTGGCGTTCAGTTGACGTCGCGCTGACAAAAGGGCTACCCAACATGGGTATAGTACTTCTACGCTGAGACTACCCTTGTTCTGTAGGGGCTTAAGGCAAAACTTAGGTTTAGCGACGAAAGCCCACCCGATAAGGTTAATTATAATAATAACATTTATATATATATATATATACATGCTGGCAGATACCCCGCTGTTCGTAGAGGACCTGAGGAGGCGACTAAATCTCCCTGCGACACCGGGATACGATCGTTTCATCAGTGAATACGAAGTTAAAATGGCAGGAATTGATCCAGAATTTTACATAGTTGGGGCAATGACATCAGAGTCATGGAAATATGTAGGTAGGACTAACCGCCATATTGTTACGCGATTTGCAGTGCACGGGTATCACCACGTCGTGTGTCGCACAGTGGGATTCCATGAGCCGAATGAATCTTGTGTTTGTAAAAATTGTAGCAATCCATGTTCAAAGTATCACGCCACTCACTGTATATATTTCATCTCGTTATCACGATTGGCGAATGCTTCTGGTAACTTACCGCTGTAAATATGTGTGTTACGGCTTATTTGTTGCCAACGCGTTTGTTTGTATGTAGGTATAGATTAGGTGTTGTTTTGCCCAACATGGTGTAGAAATAAATGAAATGACAATATATATATATACATACATATATATAATTGTGACCCGTTGCCTGTACGGCAGTACGCCATTAAGCGGTTATTATTAAAGATAAAAGAAAACAGGATCGTGAGAGGGACCTTTCGAGGTGATTTCTATTTATACGCCGATTTGTGGTGCTTGAATTGTTAAATATCGACCTTCTTGCATGGTTGAGATTTACGGACTGAGAACTTACTGATACACATGAATAATACAGGGTTGTCTGGAAAATTACGATAGGTATTTTAAAACGAATTATGACCTTGACATATAATGTGACAGATTGTTTGCAAAGGAACATTTAAATAAAACGACAGATTAGTTGATTGATTTGACTTGGAGGTAGATCTGACGACTCTTTAAACTTAAAATCGGCATCGAGTCGTGTCGAGGTCCGTATATGATTGACAAGCAATTTGTCGTGTCGTTCAGAGCCGTTTTCTTCGTAGCGCACCTAGATACTGAGATGGTTATTTGGTAGAATTTGCCCATCTACATACTAAATCACTAGATTTTTGGACATTCAACAAATCTTGCTCATTATGCTCGTTTCTTATTTCCAAATATAATCTTAAGTCGTCTAGTATTCTTTATATCGAACGGGAACGGTCCTGATTACTATATATATATATATATATATATATATATATAATAATCAATTATTTAAATATGCCTGACATAAGTCGCCTACGTTAAGTTGGACAGTCATCTTCGAAATCAACGTTTGCGATCTATTTTGTCCAGGGCACATGAGAGGTCACAATAAACACAGGGGAGCAGGTGCCTGTAGATTCTTTTTTAGTGCTGATGATAATAATAGATGGAAGATTTCCGGTAAGTAATTCGTTTTGCGCTCGAGCCTGCTGAGTTGCTTATAAACCTGCCAGGTGCTTTTTACGAAATCCAAGGTTGTGTGTTGGAGGTCGCAACGAACTAATATTTTTTTTAGAAGATTGCGCGCTCGGGGTTGTCATGCTGAACAACGTGTATGGTGCTAGTATACATATGACCAGATATACCTGCATTTCGAAGTGAATCCATAGATGAAAATATTTTAGACTGCCTTGAACGTCAAGGCGTCAACGAAGCTAAACGAACGGTATATGCCGTCGCGACGTGGGATATGGAATCGACAATGGAGGCGCAACAAAAGCGCGTGTGAAACATCCTGTTAGAGTCCGACTCCACTTTAACACTATGCCTGTCCTCGAAGTGCGCATGGCCGTTGAGATACTTAAAGTCGCATTGTGATGATGATTGTATTGTAATTATTTACCATCTTGAAATGCAAAATTATTGCGAAATAAACAATATGTAATGTAAAGTCGCATTGTGCGCTGGGTCCGCGCTGTAGTGCTTTCGGTGTCATAAATATGGGTACAAAGCCCTAGAGTGCTAAAAACGAAATGACCGCGCCTGTAAGAAATGCGGTTGTCCCGGACACGAAATGTGTTAATGCCAAAAGGAAGCTCGTTGCGTTAACTGCGGACATGCTCACGCACTTAATGACAACAATTTCGAAGTTTGAAAAGTAGACCAATAAGCAGAATGAGTCAAACTCTATGCGAAAGTTTCCGAGCGAAAGATGCGAAAGTCCCAGATTACTTTCCATCACTGATAATGGTGATTATTGGTGATTAATGATATATTACCCGCATAATGTCATCTCTGAAACTGAATGAATGACAAAATTGTATGCAAATGTTGCTCGACTATTACCACAAATTGTGTAGGAACCCTTAAGAACTGAAATCTAACATCATTCGCCTCCATTCCACGATTTCTACTCGAAAATTACCTATTGGCAATAATCCGGGATCGGATAAACAGATATCTTCCCCTTAAATCCTGACCTTTACTCTGATCCGAACTCGTATTAGTAAGGGTTCTGACGAGTGTCCGCAACCTATGCTAACTGTGATGCTGCATCATTGTACCAATTTGGGGCTCTGGCGGAATCACTTGTTAATGAAGATGCAAATCAAAAAGAGATCAGCTGATCAACGCCGATGGGTGGAGGTGAATTTGTTGTGGTCCGTGCTATGTAGCTTATATCGATGGCTCCGAGGCGTTATTAAAGTGAACTGTACCGTAACGGACCAAGTGCAGTTCCCAGAGTTTCGTTGTGGACAATTTCCACGGCTCTCACTGCCTTGGAAACGCGGTGTTTTTCCCAACTTCCACAACCGCACATTTTACGCCAGCCACCAGCCATTCCCTACTGCTATACGGCTTGTGGCAGTCAGATCATCAGTGATTGCTGTAAAATTCGCGTCTGTATGCTGTAAACTCCAAGTGTGTGAATTCTGTATTCTTTTTCTATTCAATATTTTAATATTTCCCCGTCACATTTCAACCGGTTATCTATCCCACAGAGATGATAGAAAGAGCATGCCACATAATTGGCACCGAGCGTCATCTGCCGCTGCAGCATATCGGCTAGGTGGCAGTTTAACACTTGGAGGTCCCGCGTTTGAATCGTGGCGGTGTCTATTTTATTTTTATTTGTTGCGTTTATTTAATATATCATTTTAGAAATTATATTCTTTCATATCTTGGAAGGTCATGTATCTTATTTTTTTTTCTCGAATATCCGCGATCTGCTCTGGTATGGCGAATCACGGTAATTCTCCGCAGCCGCCGGTACATCCTGCAGCGCCTACAACACAAGTAGGACTGATGATGTGAAGTCATTGTTCCTGCGGCTCCGAAGCGGTAGTGAATACACAATTAACTAAACGCTGTCGTTGCCTGTTAAACTTCCACATAAGTAAGTTGTTTGTCTCAAGAGGATGTGGCTATTTTCACGGAGTCACGGGATACCTACAGGCGTCCTCTCTGTCGTCAGCTCAATATAGAGAAAGTCACGGTGGATTTTGCACCCGCAATGTACCATGCGTTAGACTCTCTTGCAGCCTAACCGGCATTAGAGGCTGTTTTTAGCTATATTTACCAACGTATGGCCCTTCTAAAACAGCGGGTAGAATGCCTAGAGAAGCAGCCCAAACCGTCACAAGAGTCTATTGACTCTGACCAAGCAACACTAGCACTTAAGAAAAAGATACTTTTGGTCGGAGACGTGTCTGCCAAGCAGCTTCAGCAGACAATGAGAAGAGTGCTGCCAAAAAGGCGAAAGTAGACGTCGCTTTCTCTCTTCACGAGAAGTCGGGGCCAGATATCTTAAATGATATGCGTGCACGTCTTCTAGAAGAAAAAGGCATATCGCATACCAGTTATACCACCCTGACTATGGGGATTGTTTTATTGTTGAAAATACAGAAGAATTGATCCCCGCTGTTAACTCTTTTGCAGTGTGGCAATTGCCAAGATATTTCTTCTTCGACGTTGTCTGTGCTACCAGTGCCTGTACTTTTAGGAGACTACAAAGAGGCAAATGACGAACTGAAGCGTCTACAAGCGCTCGGGGTTTAATTAGATACATACCTGTCACCAAGCTTCAAATGCAGCTCCGGGAGACTTATTTAAATGACTACGATACAGACACAGCCTTGCGTATTGGGAATGTATTGGCAAAGCACGCTGCGGGGGGTTTCTCGACATTCGAGAGACGCAGCTCCGATCGGCAGTACGAGCGCCTCTGGTCAACCTCAAAATGTCACAAGCAGTAGGCGCTGGCCAGAAAGCGAGCGTAGTCAAGCAAAACATAGAGCATAAAGGCGAGACCAGTCGGGCTGTGGAACTGCCAAACACAACCAGGATCAACGCGGGACATGCCGCTCCGAGAGTCCAACATATAGAAAAGTTCAGCGACAGTGGCAACGGCAGCAACAACAACTACAACTGGAATTCTTGCAAACCGGTCACCAATTCCAAGCCCCGCAAGCTCAGCGGAGTGAACACGAAGCAAAAGGAGTTTTATGGGGGCGAAGAAATAGAAGATATCTCCAGTTCGGGAAACTATGATGGAGTATGTAGAAACCGCATTGCAGCACTACGACGCATCTCAGGCCAAGTGCCTCCGCGCCCCCACCAGCAATAGGACGACGCTTTGCATCACACAGTGGAACATCGACGGCGCAGAATCGGTGATAGATTTTATATCTAACGGCAGTTTTCACGGTCTCGGTGTAATAGTTTTGACAGAAGCATTTTGTACGAACCATTTTGACGTTTAGGGATTTCATGGCTACCACTGCTTAGCCACTGCATACGAAGCCGGTGGGCCAACGGCGGCCGTTTCTGTATTGCTAAGCCGGCATTTTAAAAATATTGTAACGTTGCTGTGTTACGCTAAATCAGCCGGCGGATGTAGACTCAGCCGGACGGGTACTGCAGCGCGAGGGACTCAGGAACGATGAATGACGACACGCGGCATACGGTCTAATGCAAAGCACAACCGAGCAACGGATGGCTATTAAGCCATGCTGCTCGGTCCATTTGTTGGTTTACGAGGCACAGCGGCGTGCTGACACCTTAAAAAATGTCAGAACCCGCTCTCAAATCAATCGAAATTAACAGCTTTTTATTATTTAAAATCGGGCGAAATTTACAGCATTTACAATTTGTGTTTGTTTCGTATAGAAATACAGGTTGAGTGACGGTTTGACTTGGATTGCCGATCATAGGTCGACCCTCTCCCGGTGTCGGCCGATGATCGTTTGGACGGCGGGGGACGTTGGGGTTTCGGCGCCAACGACTGTGGCTGTTTTCTGCTAGGTGGTTGAGACATGTCTTGTTCGGTAGAGACATGTATTGGTTGGGTAGGTTGAGATTTTGGCGCGGGCGCTGTAGCCGTTGGACGTGGTCGGTTAGAGTAGATTTGAATCCCGTTGGCGGGGACGTTGTGGCCGATGGACGTGGTCGGTTAGGACTTATTTGAATTGCGCTATGATGCGTATACAGTGTAGTATGTGGTTGGACCATCGCCGTACTGGCCATAGGAAGGGGATCTTCGTCACAATATCAGGCTGGTATTGGCAGAGGAGGATACTATGGTCATAGACACGCGTCAGTTGCAGCGTGCAATATGGCAATGTACACTAGTAACAGTAGAGAGAACCAGTACAGCAGACTCGATCGGATACCTTGTGGAGAAACTTTGATCTGCGTTTTCAAGAGTTTCAAGTAATCAACCAGTCATACCTCAACTACCGCCGTGACGTATCGTTGTGGTTTGATCGGGAAGTTATGAATTTTACCAACATATGCTAAGTCTGCTATCGGCATCGAGGACAGATGGATCAACTCGGGACGCTTACTTAAACTCGCAAAAAAACATTGGTCCCTTACATCTAAAAAGAAGGAAAAATTCTTCATAAAACAGAAACAACGGTTATCGATATACGTACAGGAACGACCTACCTCGTCGCTCAGACAGCGCAGGTGGTTCACAGTTGCACAATTGCTGGAGATGTGCTTCGTAAACATGTTTGCCTCCACCAATACAGTGCCAAGTTGCAGCAGAGCCTGATAGGGAATTTAAGAAGGCTCTAGTAGCACCGATCAGTTACAGCCATGTTCTAGAGACTATTGGTCAAGCTAAAAGGAATAAAGCTTTCGGTCCCGACCTTGTCCGAATTGAACACCTCAAAGACACTCCTCATCTTTAGCCTGTTCTTCTTGCAATCCTCAATCCTCACGTCCTTCGATATTCCTCCATCGCCGCAACATAATACCGCAAGAGCAGCATGGATTCTGTAAAGAAAAGTCGGTCATAACAGCATGCACGAAGTTATGATTCGAAGTGAAAAACTCTATAATTTCATAAGTCACGGGAAATGTTTTTATATGTCTCATTTGTTGATCTAAAATTCACTTTTGACACTGCTCGCAGCAATGCTGTACTCGAGAAGGTCGCCTATGCAGGTGTTGGCCTCAAGGCACTAACTCTAACCGCCAGCAGTCTCCAAGCAAACCCGATAGTTCTTGACGATTCAATCTGTGAGCATGAGCGTGTTATCCAGACCAACGGTTATGCTCAGGGTGACAATCTTAGTCCCTTGCATTTTCTACCCAGCAATCTGCCGCCAATAATTTACAAGGAACACGATACGATCAGCCTCATAATATTAGGTAAGTCAAAAAGTTCGTCGGCTTTCTGGACCACATTTTTGAAATTCCCGCGCTCTGCAGCAGGGCCGCCTGAGAGTGCGGCTGGGTGTTTACATTCAGGAGCAGACCCGTGGCGGCGCGACGGTATACCGGTTCCAACTTTACCGTTTCGTTTGCGGAATTGGCAGCTGTTTGCAATGGAGGACTAAAGTACGCATTTTCGACACATTATGTTGTTCTTCTACCGTGAAGGCATAAGTGCAGCGCAAACAACCCGGAGGATATGTGCAGTCTACGGCGAAAACGCAGTACACAAATCCACAGTCGAAAAGCGATTCGCCCGTTTCAAAGCTGGAAACTTCAATCTCGAAGATGAACCGAGGTCAGGACGACCCAATGTTGTGGAGACCGACGAAGTCATAAGCCTGGTTACTTCGAACCCAGGTTTGACCATAAAAGAAATTGAAGATGCAACGGGAGTCTCCCACGGAACCGTTTGGAATCGCCTCCATGATGCAGGTTTCTCGTGCAAGCGGAATATCTGGCTACCACACGACCTCAATGATAGGCAGCTTGAAGGGCGAGTCGATACCTGTCACGCACTCCTCCGGAAGAACTCGAATGAGCCATTTCTGAGGAGATTGATAACCGGCGATGGAAAATGGATACTCTACAGAAACGTAACACAGAAAAGAAGTTGGGTCCCCAGAGGTTCTCAGGCCGCAGCTATCCCTAAACCCGAAATTCATCAGAAGAAGGTTATGCTGTGCTGCTGGTGAGACTGTAAGGGCGTCGTGTATTTTGAGCTGCTTCCAATGGGTCAGACGATCAACTCCGTCGTCTACTGCAGATAACTCGAATATTTGAAGGCTGCAGTAGCAACGAAGCGCCCGGAATTGTCAAACAGGTGAAGCGTCACTTTTCAACATGATAAGGCGACACCACACAAAAGTTTGGCCACCCGGCAAAAATTGGCGGAGTTTGACTGGGATGTGCTGCCGCACCCAGCTTATAGTCCCGACCTCGCACCATCTGATTATCACTTGTTCAGGTCTCTCCATAACTCCCTTGATGGCACAACATTTGAATCTTTGGAGGCTATAAAAAATCACCTCACTCAGTATTTCGACGAGAAGGACAAGACGTTCTGAGAGAAAGGAATCAAGGATCTACCGAGGCGATGGGCGAAGGTTATCGAACAAAACGGTCAATATATCATTAAATAAAAATACTGTTGTCTGCATAAATAAGGCTCTTTAAAATCGGGTAAAAAAGCCGACGAACTTTTTGACTTACCTAATATATGCTGACGATATCGTCATGTTCAGTAGTGACAAGTTGGAGTTGCAGCGGAGCGTACGCGTCTTTATAAAGCTATAAAAATTAGACTTGGGAAACTGCTTGCTTGTTCCGATCGCTTGCAGCTCAGTACTGATGCAGTCCAGTTCGTTAACACTTTCTGCTACCTTGGGGTTAACTTTTTGTTGAAGGGCACAACCTTCGGACGAGGAAAACTCTAGTTCTATGTCTCTCGATGCCCACAATTGAAAAGCCCCAAAAATTTTATCTGAGCACGCTAAAAGCATTTTTACCTAAAAGTTGCTTCAGTGGCGGCCCACGATATCCAGGTCATATTGGAGCATTTTATTCCATCACAGCTGGGTAAACTAGATAAAGTAGAGCCCACGTGTTTCAAGCTAGCCATTGCCTTGCCACGAAACGCGAAAAACCGTCTAGTTTACCTCATGACTTCTACTCAACCGCTTGCAGAGAATATAGTTACTGGATTCAGCCTCCCAGAAGCACCTGCTCTTTTTCAGTTCACAGAAGACTTCGTAAAAAAGTTCGAGCAGTTCTCAGAAGCTTTTTCAAATCGCCAGCAATGGCCACGCAGAACTAGCAGAGGCAGCTGCAACCCAAGCGACATCTTGTGACACGCTATTCACTTCACGGATTACACCATAAACTCTGCCATCTAAGGGACTTCCACGATCCTGACGTCGGCTGTGTGTGTCATTTATGCAACCAGCCGTGTTCTATCTACCATCTCAATACCTGTCAGAAAGCAATTTCTCTTCTCTCGCAATTAGCTTGGCAATATTTTATTACATATAAACATGTGTTTTATAACAATGAGATGTATACACACCATACAATATGCAATAAATAAATAAACGATGATGAATATAGATGCAAAAATAGAATAAACAAAAACAATCATATTGGCAGATGCGGCAATTAGAAGCCAATTTGACCTCGGCCGGCTGAAAGAGCACGCAACATGAGAAATAGGCAAGGGATACCATGGATGAGCTCGAATCAATAATAGAACGAGCTATCTTTTAGCAGCTCAGAGCATTCCTTTAGCGGAGGATGGCTTCAGGCGCTGTCCCGTCCCGCCAGCTTAGCACTATGCTGGATCCTAATTCCTTCCGCACGGTGTGGGCTATTAGGATAGACGCCCCCGTCTGAGAGCCGTTATCTAGCGTGTCGTATGGTGAGCTACAAGCTTACCATACGACATGGTAAGCTTGTAGCTCATAACGCAAAAGTTTTGCAGGACAGGTTTACTACGTGATGAGCTAGCCCGTGGAAGACTATGGAGAGGTCAGTTGAGAAAAAAATTACGCTGCTGTGGCCGACAGTGTAGGACAATATCCGGAAATATCGGTTCGACGACGTGCCCAACAATTGGCGATTTGCGTACGTCGTGGTATATTTTGAGGTCGGATCTGGCGATGCATACGATTTAGCTGTCGAAAAAGCCCGAAGCTGCGGATTATCAGGATCAGCTAAATTCTACTAATTGAGCTTCCGAGATGATACAGCGTGATGCCGATTTCGCCGAAATTATATTTTTCGACGAAGCCCATTTACATCTGAATGGAAGTGAATAAAAATACAATATCACTGCTGAGCGACCAAGAACTCTTGTGTAATTTACGAGGAGCTATTCCATGTGCCATATGTGTCAAGATTTTTTAATTTAATCTTCCAATTTAATATTTTGTTCTTCTTTTAATTTAGCACCGCTAGACTTTTCTGTGGTTTTTTTGGGATTGACCATAATTGAACTAAATACCAACATTAAACTGTGCATGAATGGCAATAAGCTTAATTTATGCGAAAAAGCGCTTACAAGTGAATGTCCTGTATACAGATTGTGAAAAGCAGAACATGTCACCACCTTACCGATATTATCTTTCATTAGGAATGACATTATATCGGTATTAAAATGGCATAATTTAAAAATCTTAAACAATCTTGTTTTTGTGTTACTTTAAAGATCTCAGACTCTTTTTTAGGAAAGTTATTCCCACGTAGTGCAGAATGTGCGAGAATCGAGCCCACTGGTGGATACCGTCATCCTTGCTGATGTTTGAGAAAAATCTCAAAAACAGCAAGGAACGTCTCAAAAGCTTCAAAAAACTGCAACGAACGACGATAATGTGGCTCATGTGAAGGCTGCGATTAATGGAATCGTAAACATGAGATATGCATCACTACGGGAAACTTTGGGGTTAGATGCCAAGTCTCTCCGTGAGATCCTGTACGACCACCTCGGACTCACCAAATAATTTGCTCGGTTTGTTACAGGACAAAGAGAGGTGCGGGTTTTTCTGGCTTTACGAATTTCTGATGCATTTCAACGAGCGCCGGCGTTTTTCGTTCTCGAGACTCGTCGCAGGTAGTGAGAGTCGGGTTTGAGCCTCGCCGTTGCACATTTGTATTTACGGGGTCCGTCTTACGAAGCAATGCAAAAGCAGTCCCGTGGACGTTAAATGCTGGCTGAGGGCTTGCCAGAAGAAGTGTTTTTTAAAAGTGGTGAGACTTGGGTACTTTGTATGACCCTCTACTGAAGTCCAAGGGCTCACAGTGGTCAGCGCCTTCACGCATAAAAGTGATGCAGCTACGGTCGGCGGGCTAAGTTAAAAGTCGCCATATTCGTCTTCTAGAGTGAAATTTTGGCGAGGGTCGAACGGGAAGGAGGTGACAGACGGACGAACGGTTGTTGTGTTGTATAATGCCTAATATATATGATATGACGTTTATTGACACTTAATTGTAGTTTCTCATTTTTGTTACAACTTCATATAGCCACAGGCTAATGCGAAGCATATGTACAAGTTACAGTAAGATTTTATACATTATCACCGTAGTATCTCGTATTATTGCAATTATGTATCTATGGATTGTGTACATGTTTACATAGTTATGGTTTAATCAGACGCAACTAAGGTTAGATAGTGCGTTCGCGCAGTGTGTTTGAATTGACTAAGCGATATAAGTGTCCTAATGTCACTAGGCAACTCGTTCCACAAGGTAGCACCTAAATTACAGAGTGCAAACCTTGATTGTGTACTTGTGGCCGAGGAGACAATGAGCAAGTGAGATGCCGATCCTCGGGTGCTTTGGGTCCTTGCAGATTCGATAAGGCCAACCAGGTTGGGATGGTGACCAAAAAGAATACGTTTTATTTCGACAACTATGGTAAACTTAATTAAGTATGGTAACGGGAGCACTGAGAGTTCTTTATATTGTTCTATTGATATTGAGACGCGATGTGGGAGACCTAAGACGAGGCGAAGTGTCCTTTTCTGAAGCAGATGAAGCGGAGTTATATAAGACGCATAAGAAAGACCGTAGGGTGGCTCTGCACATACGCGTGGTACATTGCCGTAAGGCATTGGCGGGGAAGGATTTTACGAGTGCGGTATATGGCGGCTACGCCACTGACCATTTTTTCCTGACATGTTTCGCATACGCCTGGAAAGTCAGATGTTCGTCAAGAACAATACCCAGGAACTTCGTTTCAACTAGCATATCGCATGCAAAAGCTTCAGGATTGATTGTCGTTTGGTCCCTTGGAGTTTTAAATTGAGCAACTCCTGTTTTTGACCAATTAATGTAGAGGCCGTTATTTCTGAACCATAGAGATAGCCTCTCAATATCCTCACGAATCATTGCCTCAACCTGTCGAGGAGAGTCGCCCACGAATAGAACCGTTGTGTCGTCAGCAAACAAGGTTTGTTTAGCATGATTTGGAATAGTAAAAATGAAGTGGAGAGTTTATTTTAAAAGAATGTCTAGATCTACCGTATCAAAGGCCTGTCTAAGGTCGATAAATACCGCTGCTACCGTCTTCTTTAATTGTATCTGTTTCCGTATTTCTTCGACAAAGTCCATCACAGGCACAATCGTCGACATCTTGAGTTGAAATCCGAACTGCCTACTATTTAGGACGTTATGTCCGTTGACAAAATCTCTGAACTGTTCAATAATGAATTTTTCAAAGACTTCCGATATGGGCGCGAGAATGCTGACAGGTCTGTAGTTGTCTCGGCACAGGCGATCCCCGCCTTTGAACAATGGAACCACACGGTATAACTTTAGGACATTGCGATATACTCCTGTTCTGATAGAGAGATTGATAATATACTCAAGAGGCGATGCGAGTGCATCCGCAGCCCTACGGAGAACCTGTGATGGAATCTGTTCGGGAGAGGTGGAGCGTATTTTGACATTTTGTAGAAGGTGGTGAATTCTGTGGACGTTGACTGGCTGCAGGGAGAATTGTTCGGCAGGCGTCGGAAGGTTATCCGGAATGGCGTATCTCAATGAGCACTCGCTGTCACGGGTGACACATGTCGCGTAGTAGTGGTTGAAGATGTTAGCTAGCGTAGTTTCATCAGTGACGAGTTTTCCGTTTACAAGTAGCTTCGTGCATTTTTTCTCCTGGACACCTCCAAGTACAGGTCGGATTGCCTCCCAAGGACCCCGCCGGCTATTAATTCTGTCTGTAACAATCTTGCAGTTCGCTTCCACTCTACATTTGCGTGAGAGCCCTGTCACCCTGTTCCTGAGCATACGATAGGTTTTGCATTTGTTATCGTGTGTGGGGTCAGCTCTGTGTATTGTGTATGCCCGTTCCTTCTCTTTAATAAGAGCATATAATTCCGGTGTCACCCAATTTTTCCGAACTGCGCTCCTCGAGCTAGTATTCTTGATCTTAGTACTATTACGCTTCACCGCCGACATAGCTCTTGCTCTAAACGATTTAAATGCCTCGTTGACGTCATGTAGCCCGTGTAGGTCGACCCACATAGACGACGACAGTTCGGCGGTTATTTGATCATAGTTAAGTTTGAATTTTGGACACTCGTTGGCTGCCGACGGTTTAGATGTTAAACTAATAAATGTGGTGAAATGGTCAGAGAAAGTGGTCGTAAGAACGCCGGAGGCGATAGTTGACTTGGATAAAACATTGCGTAAATATGGCCTACCAAAAGGTTTTGCTGGATTTGCCAGAAGGGCCTCTAAGGCGTCGCATAGGGCTGAAAACACTGAGGTTTTTCTTGTTCGCCTGATACAGCACCGTGCGTTTCTTCCTCCTTTCAAAAATAAAGAGCCACTGAGAGAAAGACGTTTTAATTCACGAGAATTAGTGCTTGAAGCCATCGAGATGGATATGGAATTCATCAAAACTCGCGACGTGGAGGTGTGCTTCGATGCACGGATCCACCACCTCAAATAAACGTTTCCAGATTCCCACGTACACTTGATTAATTTCGTCATATTGCTGTTGGGCAGGGTAAATTTGCAAATTCTTTTGTGCATGGTTTGTGTGCGAGGAAGTCACGCGGAGTTTGGGCATGAGTCAATGACTAATTTTAATGCCTCGATCTTTATAGACCATCAACGGTTTATCCATAGTCCATCTAGAGTTTTAACATTGTGCAAGACCTCTACAATAAAAAAAACACTACGCGGTTGTACTTTAATCACTCTATCTGCGCACACACAAGTTAGGAATACCCGTCACCTTTATGTCGAGGAGGAATGTTTCGGTCATCGTAACTTTGGCAAATCGTGGATAATTCGAAAATTACACGCTGACCCGGGCATCCCCTTTAGCGCGATCTATCTGTTATCGCCCAGCTAGTTTAGTATTTTTCAATAGACTGTCCCTATTTTTTTCTTTGCGTATGCGATTTTGCAATTTATATTCCACACTGGGAAGAAGTAAGCTGTCAGTGATACATATGTAAGCAACACCTGCCGTATCAAACAGATGGCGGTACTGCGGCTTAATATCACATTCACTGCATTTTGAAATGTTGGGGATGTCACTACATTTAGAAATGGGGGATTCCTAATATATGCAATTATAGGATATAGCGGAATTGCTCAGTCGTGGTCAGACGCCAGAACACTATGACGCATTTAAATAGGCTTACTACCGCACAGCATCGACATCACTGCAATCTGAATCTCATTGATGGCTTAGCGTAAAAGAAACAACGTCGTTAGCATTGCTAAACCGTATACGACGACATGTATCAACAATAATCCTTACAACAGTATCATGGCGTGCAATACAAACGATTCTAGACAACCAAGTATAGATGGTTTAATCTAACTTTTTCGGGCTGACCCTCAGTGGACATTTAACGTCTAGAGGACTGCTTTCATAGTGCTTCGTAAGACGGACTCCGTAAATCCAAATGTGTAACGGTGGGGCTCGAACCCGTGCACATATGTGTCTCTCCGGTCGCGAGACGCACGCGAATGCACCTCGCCACTGGTCTCGACAGATGATTTAGCCTAGACAACCATTACAGCCTAGAATTTGGTAAAATTATATTTAAATGTGTTGTCTTTAATCTAGACGATTATCTGTCTTCTGTGGGCTTGTGTGGTATGGTTTATATTATATTCTCAATGAGCATCGGTCAAAGAAAATTTGATGAGCAAAAGGTATCGAATCGGCGACACAACCATTGCAACCTGACCGATTCATCACCGGTCTTTGAAAATGCTTCATACATGACTTGACTCAGTGACATTGCTGCACAAATTGTTAAAAATATTTCCGCCCGGGACACTCCGGAGAACGTATAATATACAGGTTGAATTCCGCAATAACTCTTCCTACGCATTGAAAATTGCGGTTATGAGCAGCGCTGTACCTGACATTCTGATTACTCTTGAGGACACACGATATAATTCTAGTGCATATTTGAAACAACAGCTATAACCTGGGTTCATGAGTTTCAACCGCTAGCGTTCGAGACCTTGGGCGGTCCAGGCAACCTCACTCGCAAACTCCTTCACAGAGTCGGTGAGCAGCTGAACCTCGCAACTGGAGACAAGAGATCTGCGGCTTTCTTGAGACAGCGCCTTGACCTCGACGTCCAACGCGGAAACGCGGCGTCCGTCCGGGGCAGTGGTCCCAACCCACTCTATACGAGATAGAATAATATCCTAGTGCACACGTTTGCGGGAGACAATTGTAGCTCCATTTGCATTCTTAATAAATCAAGAATATATATATATATACACCTGGGTTCATTAGAATAAATTGGTTTTATGTTTTTTTAAAGTTGTGCAAAGGTTTACAGTTCCCAAAAGCAATCAAATGCTACAATAAAATGTTTAAACTACATGTATTCTCATTACTTTGAAAATTGTTATAATGATTATTATGGCATTCGGCTGATATTTGAACACCTAAAAAGTTACACACTAGTGGGCGCATATCTAGTGGAAGCCCGTTCCAATACGCAGAACCGATGCTTGTTGATACCGAGAAACAAGATTAGTCGTACAAAGCTGAAAACAAGATGAAAAAGTTGTGTATGTGTGATCCCCTTGTGTTCGTGATTGGTGTCGAGTGGGAAAGAGTGAACAGGATGAGATGAATTCCCATTACGAATTGTTTGATCCCAGTACGACAAACATATC
The DNA here is from genome assembly GCA_003439945.1 of Dermanyssus gallinae. NCBI lineage: Eukaryota > Metazoa > Arthropoda > Arachnida > Mesostigmata > Dermanyssidae > Dermanyssus > Dermanyssus gallinae. Next base: position 43,498 of record QVRM01000558.1, on the reverse strand, counting down.
TACTTGCAAAGGGTAGAGCAGAATCGACGTTTCTTCGTATTTATGACTTAACTGCTACTTCTTTGTGGGTAACCCGATAGTTCTCGAAAGGTCCTTTTGCAGGCGGTGTAACGAACATACAAGACGGCATATAAGCCATTCTAAATATCTCAACTGCGTGGGTCTGATGACTTTGAACGAAGGCGTAGTACATGGGAAGCAGACAATCACGGTGCATAATATTACGGTTTTTGACCAAGGCAGCAATCCCTGCCTGATCTGTACCATGTGCTGTTTTTCAAATACACAATAATATAACCACGATTGGAGACGTTCGTTTGCACCATAGGCAAGTTTGGTGCTTAAGATATTGACGTTGGGGTTATCGAACACCTTGATTTGTCCAAATGTGCATTTCTCAAACTCTTTGACGTTAGGGCTGGTATACTAACTAAGTGGTAAATAGCAGTCTTCTGCGGACAGAACTAACACACGATATACGTTACCGGATCAGCGAGAACATCGGCTGCTCTTCACAATCCCTGGGATTTAATTTGCTTAGGTGCAACTGAGCATATATTTGTTTTGCGTAGAAGATGCGCGACCCTTCGAGCATGGACCGGCCGAAGTGAGGAGCACACATGTCGCGTTATAATAAATAAGTTTGCCATTGTAGTCTAATCCGACAATTATATTACTTAAGTTTCTAAATTGACTTCGCGCCATTAACTTTGAACACTTTTAATGTCGCATCTCTTTCAGTGGTCAATGCCAAATACTCCTGGGTATGCCAGGCTTTCTTGGTGCTCAAAGGTTTTTTATTTTTAATTTCTGTTTGCTGCTGTTAACAGACGCCATTTCTCGTGCATTGAAGCACTCAAATTAAATGCATCGATACCATCTACTGCATATACGTTAAACCAATCAGTCGTATTGAGCTCTAGCACTATCTGGTCATAGTTATATTTCGATTTACGTGCAACCGACCGAGTTGCCGGTATTGAGATAAATGTGGTCTGGTGACTGGATAATGTCGTTATAATTAAGCCGCGTTGAATGACAGCTCCCGGGACTTGCAATGGAGTAAACGTGCTCGATATAATTGCCTCTGTATGTAGTGCCTCGTCCTCCCATTCCTCTCCACTACGGTAACTTGTATTGGCATGCAGAGATATTAATTAGCATTAAATAAACACAGTGTTTCGTGGAAATAACGAGAGTTTGGTCACTGCGAATAACATTGATATTACTATCTCCAATAAGAAACTTATGTTGACGGTTGATCTTCGAAAGTACATTTTCTAAGTTATTAATGAAATCGGAGGCCCTACTATACGGCTGACAATAGAATGCACCAACCAATACCACTCACCTCCACAACTCTATACACTCGCAGAAAAAGAGGTAACGAAAGTTACAAAAACAAGCTCCTTTCGTACGGTCGCATTATAGTTACATCGTCTATACAAAGCTGCTACCTCGTTATCGCAAAAGCCTGGTCTACAGATGTAGTAATTATTATATTTGCGCAATTTAATCAATCGAGTTCCGGCTTCCTGGAACCGTGTGTCTGATGTGGCTATCACAGGGGGTTTGCACAGCAGAGTCAAACATTCCGAGGTCAAACCGGTGTAATTAGATATCGTCCATAATACAATGTATTACCAGCGACGATGACATGTGACATTTATAATAAGGTATATGTAGCGGAGAGTGATGATGCACACGTTCGCAGGGACCCAAATGTTATGGTCCAACCGTGAATGATTGCTTACATTGAATAAATAATAATACTACTACAAAAAAAATGTTCATCGTCAGGTATATGTATAGTATTATTTATGTCTTGTTCTTTGTGGTTGGGCCGTTTCCCCTCTTCAGCTCAATCATCGCCCCGACCGATCAGAACAAACAAAGCAAAAGGAGAACGCCGAAAAATGTCTCTAAAACGATTCCAGCGGACAATGACGGCGCGTACTGGTACGCAGCAGGCACCTATCAGAAACCGTGATAAGAGTAGAATTTATTCAACTAAACCTAGGCCGTTGCCGCGGGAAACACAATGTGCTTGGACAGATTGCTCGCCGTCGGGGCACAATATTGTGCCTACTTTCCGAACGAGGCCAAACGAATAGCCTCGCTGCTAGAAGCAGAGCGGACTGAATAGTAGATGCCGGTAGGGAAACGGCGGTACGGTAAGCGAGCAACAACCGTGATCAGGCGATACCTTGTTGAGGATTCACGTGGATAGAGGTCCACGATTTTGCGGCACTATACAGCCGCTACGTTTCGCTAATTAGACGTATGGAGGAATTCGGGGAATTCCCTGATTGCATACGCAGCAGTGTCCAAAGGCAACGCGGAATAGAATCCCAATCACCATGGAATTTAGAGCTGCTTTCAGACTGACCCTCAGCTAATATTTAACGTCCACGGGACTGTTTTTCGCATTGCTTCATAGACGGACTACCCCCATAATTACAAATGTAGGGCAAGGGTAGGGCTCGAACCCGCGCACCTATGTATCTCCTCCGGTCGCAAGACGCAGGCGATTGAACCACGCCACCGGGCTCGACACACATTACACATACTAATGGCACCGGCCCGAAGAGTTATATTAACTCCCATTCGAAGACGGTAGAAGATGCGCCGTCTCGATCGAGACAAGCTACATCAGGCCATGGATGAGAACGTTTTGCGGATAGTAGAGCAGATGACAGACTTACACGATTATGGCTCTGCAGCTGAGCATCATCCCGTGGAGGCTCGGCTAAACAAGTGCCAAAGTACTTGGCCGAACGAATTGCCACTTAATTTGTCTACTAAACACAATAGGCAAGCTAATAGAAAACCTTATCGTTCAGCGCCTAAACAAGAAGGTCGAGGAAAAGCATGCACCTTCGGACGCTCAGTACGGGTTTCGCTAAGACCGATCCACGTTATACGCCCTGAGGCGAGTACTACATCATGCTGACGAGGAGACCACTCGGTCCATCAAAACGCGCAAATTACGTTTGCTTATAATCCACGAAGTTATAAATGCGTTCAATACAACTGTAGCAATATATTGGCCGCATTAGAGCGAAAGGACATCTTGCCCTATATGCGGCGAATTATTTCTATCTTACCAGGTCTAGCGGGAGCTCATGGTAGGGACCACATACTGAAGATAACAGCAGGGGTTCCACAGGGCAGAGTCTTGGGCCTTTTTTTTTTTTTTTTTGTTCTGGGAGGTTTCGGGAATGCATGATGCACATGCGCCACTAGCAGCCTGCGTGACTAGTGTGAGACTCGCAAACCCACTAAACCCGGATTCCTCCCCACCCCCCCAGGCTCGGTATTACTTTGGCATTACATCGAAGCCGTGGGAGGGAGTCTTGGGCCTAGTCCTGTGGTACCTTGCTTACTACGGGTTTCGAAAATCGACAGCCTTTCGGAGAGTGTCAAGACTTTGACTAACGCGGATGATCTTGCACTACTGGTTTTTCAAGAAAAGAGCGAACACTAAAGCAGACGGCCAATGAGGCACTAATTAAGGTATCCACCTGGATGAAGAGTCATCATTTGGAACTGGAGCCACACAAGACAGAGGCTATATACTTAACGGGGCAAAAGAGAACGCAGGACATCGATATAGCTTTCGACGAACACGCGATCCTTATCAAACGGAAAACCAAGCATTTAAAATTAATACTCGATATAGGCCTTGCAGGATCAGCCCACCTAAGATATGTTGCCCAGAAGGTTAAACGAGTTTCTCAGAATCTGGCAAAAGTATTCCCTAGATTAAGCGGAGCCCCAGGTACCAAACGCTGCCTACTGGCTTCAGTAGCAGAATCCATTGCCTTGTAGCTTCACCGGTCTGGGCAAAAAGGGCTCTCAGAACAGCGCGAAACCGGCAAGCACTCCGCTCGGCACAGCGACAATAGTCATCCGGGTAAGCAAAGGACGGGAGACATATTGGCCTTTCCAGGATGCTACCGTGGGACCTAGTGGTAGACGGAGAAAAATGAGCGATTTTTTTACCCAACCACGTCTAGATAGGCCACCGTGGATGACAGCCAGGCCCTGTGGGCAAAAAGCTTCAAACCGGACCTTCTGCCCCGGTACAGCTGCCGGTATAAAAAAACGTTGTACTATGCCACTCAAGCGCTGACGGGACGCGTACAATTTTACGTATGCATGAAAACAAAAAACAACTCTTTTTTTTTACCCTGTCAAAAAGTATAACACCTCAACCGATATATGTGCTTAGCGAGTCTGGAGATTCCGACGACGTTGAGCGCTGTGCGGCGTCTGGGGATGTGCAGGATCTCTGGGTGACGAGCCTGGTAACCCATATGATCACAACGCCCGAAGTCTGGTGGGAGAAATGCAATAACTTGGATATCATTATGAAGATAAAGACTGCCCTTGAGATGGAAGGAAGAGACTCGAAGATTGTTCGCAGATGGGTGGTCAAGACGGGAAGCCGAGGGAGCGCGGGCTAGAGCAGCTGGAACTTCAACACATTCTCGACGTGCTTTTTCAAAGCGGAAGAACATTGGCAAGGCGCACAGAGCGCTCGAATATGAGACTCTGTCCGTAGGTGTCGATGTACTGCCATGCAGTTCCGAGCCTGAGGGGGTGTGGAGAATATCGACTTCAGTGGGTTTGCTGAGTCCCACATTAGTAATTGCTAGCTGCCAGTGACGCAGATGCATCACGCTTTTTCAAACCCTTTTAAAAAACGTTTTAGTTTTATCTCTAGAGTCAATAACCACCTGGCCGAGACTTGACCTGTAGTCAACAATCTATAGTTTTTACATCAGCAATAAATGTATGTTGCTTTATTTGATGCAAAAAACTCCGGTCAGTAAGTGAAGACCCGGTTGCCTGGATAATCTCCGTTGTTGAGGCCGTTTAAACAATGCCTGGCATGTTCCAGGACGTTCAGGGAAATCAGTGCAACTGCTACCGATTCAGCCGAATGGTTTGCAGAGGCACCATCGAGCGGTTACTTAGTAATCATATGTTATTCAGAAGTTTTTTCTCGCGAATAGGAACGTGTCTTGAGTATCTCTATAAGAGGACTGGTAATGTCGCAATCTCAAATTTTGTACTCCCATGGCGGACACAACCACCAATGTCAAAGATTTGTGTATTTCACTCTAACTCAGAAACAAAACTTCGTCAAAACCAGTTTTATTGGACAAAATATTTGTTGTAACAAACTCTACAATTGTTTACCTCTCTGTTCACATATTTCCGGACCAACACTATATATGCAATTTATGGTATATCTTTGTTATTGTCGCAAGTAGCACTTCTAATCGAAGTCACCAACTCAACACTTACGTTTGGGAAATTGTGGTAAATTGTGAAGTTCCAACGACCTTGTTGCAGCAAAAGAGCCTCTCATATTTTGCTTGAGAAATGTTTTGCAAAACACTTATGAACTTAAGAACACAAGTAAATTTTGGTGTAAGTAAAGACTAGAAATAGACCAGATCAAACTGTTACTCCCGTTATTGCATAACCTAAGCTCGCCCTTAAGGACGTGTGAGTGTGGTGTGAATAAACGCGTTTTCAAAGAGGTGGAAGGCGAGCGGCAGTGACTCCCTTTAGGAACAACGTCTACACTCAACGATGACCTGTTCAATCAATTGTAAAATTCTTCTATACTGGATACACAAAGTGCCTTATGTCAAGTCCAAATGAAAGCTTGAGGTCGTTTTGAGCAACATATCCGCTAGATAAGCAGCCAACAACTCATATTATTTACCACTGTTGTGAAACAAAGCACGTTGCAGGGAAAATCGTGGTCAAGCCCTCCTGTACAAGCGTGACTTCATGTAATCCTTCGTAACAAAGTATTTACTCATACGTTTAGCCTAGAATAAAACCAACTTAATGTGTTGTTAATAGAATGTTATTTGTTTTTGATAAAATTTTACTCACACCCTTAGTAGCATTGTTCATAGATACGCCAAGAGCAAAGCATCTTACAAAGTTTTGAACTGGTGGAGACTTTTCTTCCTCATGTTTGCGGCTTTCATATGTCGATGATGATATAGGCATAGGAACCTTTTATCGAGAGCTTGGGCAATGCTGTCAAACGCACAGACAAATTAACCTTTCCGTCATACCTTGATCATGAATTCTTAATTCGGCAGTGTGCACATATATTCACACCTTCTGATTACCACATAGCGCAATCTGGCTGAAGAAAACATTAAAAAAGGAGTATGCCAAGTATCATGTATATTCTAAATAAAACCATTACGCGACCTTAAAAAATTAGACCGTGTAAAGGTGTGCTTGTGAAACGTGTGCGGGATTACCCTGGCACTAGAGCTATGCGGAGAACGCACTCTAGTAGAAAACTTAGTCCTAGACAAATTACCGACCAGTACAATACACACTGGACATATACAGAACATTCAGGGAAGACCGAAACGTACATTTTGCTATGTGTAACTATACAGATGGACCTGCTTTTCGCTCAGAGAAAAAAAGAAGAAAAACGTGCCTTCCAAAGTAACCGACCATTAGTGTGCAGGGTAACATGGCACGGTTATCACTATTATATGTGCCTCAAAGGAGAATGTTATAATATTAACGACTGTGATTGTAAGTTTTGTGGTGAGTGCAACATCTGTCGATATCATGTTCTAATATGTTTGGCATTAGACTCTTACTCGTTACAAGCGCGTGTGAACGAGATATTGTTATAATTTCGTAGCAAACAATAAGTGTAAATCCAATCCTACTACCAACAACGTTGGTGAATAAATATGATGTATAAATAAGACCGGCCAGACAAAGTTCTAGGTAGCATTGTGTTAGTTACACAATTCACTAATGAGATCACATCTCTAATAACGTAGCAGCATTCTACTGACAGCAAAATGTATATCGCCCACTCGCACGGTTCACGGCCCTATATTGAGTTGTGCAGCTTAGTCTCGGCTTACATTATGTTCAAACATAACGCCGAATGTAAAACCTGAAACATCTAAAACCCTGCGATATATTGATCATCATTAGTTAATGATAGCTGCTCAAGACACAACTGTTGGGAGGTCAGCCTGTAAGGTTAATCCTGGCTCTTCAGGAATAATTAAAGTCCTTTGTGGCCAGCCGGACTCACTAGAACTCACTGGACACAACTCGACGTGAATTTCGTGCCATATGGCGACAGTTGAGTTAATTGCATGGTGAGAGAGAACAGGATTTCGTTGCCAGGCGTATTCAGCCAAGCGAACACTATTTTCGCTAAGGAGCTCAAGTCGCTAGCAATCATAACGAAACAGTGATCATACTGGGTGATCTAACAGTGAGGTGAAACATAGTTTGAACAAGGAGGAGGAATTTGAGATTTGATTACTTCAGTTCCTCGCAGCGTGAAGACGCATTTCTGCTATGAAATTAGTAAGAAGGTGGGGTTACTAAAACAATTCTACCCTATGAGGTACTCTACATTAACGAGGCAATACGATTGATTCATTGCATGCCACCTTCCCAAGGTCTACAGATAGGAGGGGTCTAATAAGATTTAATTTCGATAATACATATTATTTTTTCAATGTAATCAATCATTAACGATGGGAACATGACATTTGGGTCCTTGCGAACGTCGTTCGGATTAAAGTTGGTGTTTGAATCGGTTGCAAGCCGCTGAAACTACTCTCAACGATTAGGTGCAAGAGAGAATCTCGTGTCGTGGATTAAGAGTTTTAATTTTTGTTAAACAACCTAATTTATAGTTCAAGCGCACTACACTATATTACAAAAAAGAACTCCCTTAGCCTATTAGCAAGGGGCTATTTTTGGGCCGCTGGCAGCTTATTTAAATTTTCAAGAAATGTATGTCTTCGGTAGCCGCTGGAATAATAAAATTGGAAATACGGTGATTAAAAGAGGTAAAGATGACAATATAGCAATTTCGGGGCTTAACATTTGAGGCCAACGAAAAATGTGCACCTAAAAAGGTCACACCTCTCTATAAATCACAAAATCGAATGGATCTAACAACCCAAAACCAGCAGAATACATATACATTCAAGCTGCATAACCTCGCTAATGGTACAATCAGGAAGAAGTGTCAGAACGATATCCGCATAGCTTGCCAGCTTCTTCATATATATATATATATATATATATATATATATATATATAACATCGAATGCAGCGCGGTAGTGCAACAGATGACATAGGCGGATTGGAAATCTATGCTAGACCTGCGAAGATCTGCGCCTTGAGAGTGGCACGATTGGCGCAGAAGACATCGGCGGTCGGGCTTCAAGCGTGGCTTACTAACAAGGGCATAACTGTGAAAGCAGTTTGAAGCTACATACACATGGTAGTGATGCTGTGTTCTGTGTGGTGGTGCGTGACGAAGATTACGCAAACTGTTGCAGAAATGAATTCTGGCCAAAGGGAAGCCTGTTCCGTCGCTGGGTTGGGGACGTCCCCTACGAGAGGCTGGTTAAGGAGAGTTTTAGTGCGGGTGGCTGGGTTATCTATCTATCTACATAAACACTTACCACCGATGCAATGCGTCAGGAAAGATGAATACTGCGTGGTGCTCTCCTCTGGGAGGGTAAACGTCGCTGTATTCTATTTCCTACCCACATTCGAATCTGCGGAGGTTGCTGAGACTGTAAGCTTTGGACTTTCAGAGTTAAACCTGACCATGTTAACTATCGTCGGCGGTGGCTTCAATGCCAGAATCGATTGTGGGGCCAACGATCATAAAGGCGAGGTGCTGCTTCAGGTGATGGAAAATATTGGTCTAAGATGTGCAAACGCGCGCGAAGACTATACATATTTAAGTCACAATGGAAGCAGCACCATCGACCTGTTGTTTCACAACCTAGTCAGCCATGAAATTGAAAGCTTCGATGTTCTCGATGAAGCGGCCCGAAAACACCAACCAATGTTGGCCGCTGTCGATGTTCCCGGTATTTGGCGAGACCGACATAATCAGCCGCGCTGGTCTGCAATGAGACAGATTAATCTATCTCTTTTGGACAGAGCGGTGGGCGGTCTTAAGGTAAGCCTTGACAACGATACCACCTGTGACCAGCTGGAGAGGACGATGAGAAGTGCAGTGAAGTGGAAAAGGTTATGGCAGAGGAGATCACGTCCGTGGTACTCTCGAGCCTGCTACCTCGCCCACGGTGAAGTGCTCGGACTCCTGCGCCAAGCAAGAGCCAGAGCACCATCATCACTGCAAGCCAGGCGGGACTACTTTGAGCGTAGAAAGGCCTATATAAGACTTTGCTATGATTATAAAAGGGAACATGCGAGGCGGGAGGAACGACGGCTGCTTGAAAGAGCAGAACGAGAGCCCTCAGCTAACATCGTGCGACCTCGTAGGGCGGTAAATCCGCTTAGTGACGGTCAGGTAAAGAACCACCTAACTAATCTCTTATTCAATCGTGACGTTGCGGCCGTATCTCCAATCGTACAGCATGCGCTTACATTGGAGCAACACAGCATGAATCTGCCTTTCGGGGTGAAGGAGGTGTGCCAGGTCCTACGGTCACTCCCGAAGAGAAAGAGCTCAGGGCCCGATCAGGTCTGCTATGAGCATTGGATCCAGTCACTTCCTCTCTTGGCAGAAACTCTTTGTAATTTCTTTAATGAATTATAGATAGGGGGCGGATGCCTAAAGTCTGGCATGTCGCCAGGCTTTCTCTTCTGTTCAAGGGTAGGCATGGCGATGACAAACAGGATCCAAATCTCTACCGTGGAGTGGCGTCAGAACGCACATTGAAGAAGATTTTCTGCAAGTTGGTTATGCGGCGGATTAAGCACGTGGCTGAAGAGGCACTTCCACCGGAGCAATTCGGCTTTAGGAGAGGCCGAGGCACCCGTAATGCAATCCGTTCTCCAGTCAGAAATCGAGCGAGCTGTGGCACAACCCAGAGGTTATCTGTATGCAGTCTTTATTGACTGCGTCAAGGCCTTTGACAAAGCCCCTCGCTATCTGCTGGTTGAAGCATTCCAACGAGCAGGAGTGGGTGGCTCTCTCCTGAGTGTAATAGCAAGTTTCTTTGAGGGGGACACCTTGTTGGTAAACGGTGAGCAGGGTGTATTAGAGATTAAGCAAAATGTGGGAACTCTGCAAGAAGACCCGCTAAGCTGCGTCTCGTTTACACTTCTCCTCGCTGACCTCGTCGGTTACGTCGGGTACCAAAAAGCAGTAGTGGTGATGTATGCAGATGATATCGTGGTCGCTCATCGCGACCTAGGTGCCATCAAGCGCATTACCTCTATGATAGAGGCGTTCCTTGTCTTGAAGGGAACTTGAGATAAACACCAGGAAGACCAAAGCCATGAAATTTAGGCGTGGGGGTCGATTGGCTGCCAGAGACATTACACGTTGCTGCGGCCAACCATTGGAGTTTGTTAACTCTTTCCAGTATCTTGGCCTTTGGGTTCATTATACAGGAACGACGTTCACAGCGCATATAAACGAAACAGTACGGAAGGCACTTGTCTCTTTTTACGGGGAAGTAGGCAATGTCCTGCAGTGAGACTTTTTATGCTTAAGATTGTTCCGGGGCTGATGTATGGTCTTGGCAGGGTATGGAACCACCTCAAGCTGGCGAACTTTAACCAGCTTGAAAGGCGTTTTTCATTATACATGAAGCGAGTGCTTTGCTTGCCTATCCGAGCAAGGAGCCGCTTTGTGTATCTCATGTCAGGCTGTCCACCGGCTGTTGAAGCAATCCGACTAAGACTGAAGATGCCACGTACAGTACCTTACGAATGTTTTATTTCGGAGTGGAAAGCTAAAGTCGAACAGGCCAGACAAGAGGTCGGTGGTTTGGACGTTTTCAATACTTTGCACCTTTGGGATGGTCTTGCATGTGACAATCGCCACGTATACACCAGGTACATAGTCCATGGTTATCACTACCTGGTATGTTCAAACACAACGTTTCACGAGGAATCCGAGCTGTGCACCTGCTGGTTCTGCCTGCAGAGGTGTGCCAAGCACCATGCAGTGGAATGCACAGCGCTGGACCGAAAATCGTTGCACTACTTCTCTCGTCGGAAGCGTGAAGAAGATAGAGCTTTATGAAGATACATTCTGAAATTCGAGCCCTTCGGCCGGAAGGGCTCGCACACGCACTTGAAAAATGGCTGAACAAGCTGAAGGACGTCGCCGATAACCTTGCGCCACTCGGCGCTCTTTTAACTTCGATCCTCGTTCTCAGCTACGAAGGTCACCCACCTTCTTCGCGGAGCCGATCTAACAGGACGATTGGACGATCGGCGTCCATTGAACAAGTTAACTCTAAACGCCCTTGAAACTCTTCTTAACCGCTCGTTTCCGCAGGACCAGCGATCGTCTCCTCCCTTTTCAAGATTCAAGGTTCAAATCGTGGTTTATTAAAGGAACTGCATTATACAATGCTTTTTACGATCCGAGAACAATGCCATTGCACTATTAGACGAAGCCGGCATTTGTCAGTACAATGAACTCAAGAGACGTAAAATGCTGTTCGAGGAGCTAAAGACAGCTTGCAGGGGCGCATTCTTATACGACGAAGCGTACCGCGGCTTACTTGCGGGCGCTATCGACGACCCCGCAAAGGCTCGCCTCCGAGCGGTCGCTGCTAAAGGCTCTGGAGCCTGTGCATGCACTTCCAAGTGCTCCACTGGGCACTCTCCTGGACGACAGAACAACCCGAATCGGGTTAGGTCTTCGTCTCGGCTGTGACCTGGTATCCCCCCATCAGTGTAAATGTGGTCAACGGGACAAATTAGCCCATCACGGGTTGTCGTGCATTATGAGTGCGGGACGGCGGGCCAGACATGCCGGCATTAACGACACCTTCGGCCGAGCGCTTCGGTCAAGTGGATTCCCCTGCATTCTAGAGCCCCAGGGCCTGTCCGCCGACGATGGTAAGCGCCCGGATGGGATGACTCTCAACCCCCTTCAGTAGGGGCAAGATGCTTGTCTGGGATGCCACTGTCACCGACTCATTAGCACCTTCAATGGTCGGTGGCGGGGCGATCTCGACAGGCCACGCCGGTAATCTAGCGGAATCAAGGAAGCTCGCAAAATACGCCTCAATAGGTTACCCACATGAGTTTCAACCGCTAGCGTTCGAGACCTTGAGCGGCCCAGGCAACCTCACTCGCAAACTTCTCCACAGAGTCGGCGAGCAGCTGAACCTCGCAACCAATATATGCAGTTTTTAATTACAAAACAACAAAAAGGTGTGCCACATAGCAAGCGAAGCATTGATTTAGTTATACGGACATTAAGATCTCACTGTGATATATTGATGTACAGCTAAGTTTGTGTGAAGAAATCTTAGGCTTATTCATTATATCATCTTAGTTTAATAAAATACACAGGAGCGTATCCGACCTACAAAATCCCAAAAGACGATGATTTCACTCGGGCCGTGCACTGCGACTGACTGTGTACCCATCATGGCGATTCATTGTAGCGACAGAGCGCCAGCCTGTTACTGTGTGCTTGGGAGTGCAGTTTTCCTGATCTCGTGCGTCAGCGCAAGAATAACGCTTCTTTGAGTACGACTTTAATAGTAAAGAGCGAGCGGGCGAGGCAGACAAAAATCTAGATGTCTAATAAGGACGGTTAACGCTGGAATGCCCTCGAAGAAGCGGGTTTGGTGTGACTTTAGGCGCTCAAGGAAGGGTAGGGCTCACTCAAGGAAGGTCTCTCTCTTCCTTCCCCCCTCTCTCTCTCTCTACCTTCCTCTCTTGATTTCTCTCGTTCGTCTGCTCGAAATGGCACAAAACTTTGCTGCGGAGAAAAACACCACTCGCCCCGAATGCTGACGATGTTACGACGTTCGATCTGACTACGAACAGAAGTCGAAACCAACTGGTGCAGATGAGATGCAGAGTTCTTCGACAAAAATCAATAAGCATGCTAATAGTAGAAATCTAACATAGGCCAATTTAAATCACAATACATACGTAATGAGAAGACTAATATCGCGTTGTGCGCAAGTGAAGCGAACTGTTTTTCTACTCATTATTTACCGAGCTGCTGCAGCATATCAGGGAGATGGCATTTAAGCTAGGAAACTTTACTTATTGGCTGCCTTGTGTAAAAGTACGTATGAACATTTATGAATAATTATTTATGAACCAAATCTATATTTATGCATATGTCTTCATATTTAAACTCTAATCGTAGTAATTTTGTAAAAGATTGTTCTCTATGCAGCTTGGAGATGATTTTTACGCCTCTACGGGGTTAATCGATATGCACAGTCGGAATACTAAATGGCTCTACGCTCAAGGTCACTAATAAGAAAATAACAATTAATATATCTATATTTGTTCCGAACGCATTTATTTCATTAATCATGAGATGTGAATCTTATATTATTATTATTATTATTATTATTATTAATTTTTTTTCATTATTATTATTAAATGTTTACATAGGGCTGTTGTGTAACTACAAAGCGCCAGTTAACTATATTGACAGTTCTAATATAGAAACTAACTGGTAAATTACATGACTTCTAAGCTCAATAAAATTCGGTCGTCTTCTTTGCATATGGCCGCAATACTGCTTTCGTGAGAATGTTTAGCACCTGGCGACTTTAACTTGCTACTAATGCTAGTCGATGTGCATAGTTAGCTTGTGTATTGCGCGGCGGTTTTCTCCGCTTCCAAGATAAATTCTGCTATTTTTGCTGCTAATAGAAACCACGGCTCCAGATTCGTAAATGATCCCTCTACGAGGATAACTATAACGGAACTAAGGCTTTATACTTTTTATGAAAGTTTACATTAGTAGAGTTTTCAGTAGACGTTAGCTTGTTTACATGAAAATAGTGCGAGTCATTATACAGCAGGTTGTCTGTGCGTTTTATCGCGGTGGCTGTATACATAAAAACATAGGCGATTATATATATATATATATATATATATATATATATATATATATATATTAAGGATATTTAATTGTAACATGCGTGACACACGCCATGCGTCGCGTAGTGTGGGACTCATAAACCCAATAAAACGAAGACGTTTGCCTTGTCCCTTGTCCCGGGACTTGCCGCGGCAGCACTGTTGCGAACCTTAGAGGGATTACTTCACCTGGCCACATTAACTTGCCATTGAGCCTGCTCGACTTTATGCGGCGGTTATATTTGCTTCTGAAATGAATTTAATCTTCTTACTACAGACCAGGACTTATGGCCATTGAGAAGCGCTTCTACGAAAGCTTGGCATTTCAAAGGACTTCTCAGTTTTAGTTGAGTCGGAGAGAGTAACGCTGGCTTAGTGTTGCGAGAAGCACAGCTTTCCTCACGTTGTAAGTTTTCAGAGTTGTCTATACACCGTGAGGGGGGGGGGTCAGTTCTGCCCATGCCCGGTGCAGGTATTTCTGAAAGCAGCCACCGTGGCCACCGTTAGTAGTAGTAGTGGCGCGAGTGGGTGGCTGAGCGAACCGTGTTTAAGGCTGTGCCGTTTTTTGAGATCAGAGAGCATTAATTATGTCCATAATCACCCAGGGCGGCACAGCCGAATTGCTTTCCGTGGCTGGTTCCACTTAGTATGTCACTACCTGCTCCCCTGGTTAGCGGCTTCCCTTCGTTCCGCGGCTAATTGAAGGGCACCTCGAAGAAGCGGAAGTAGTTCTTTAACTTGTAGATTCAAGGGAAGAGTCTGTCTAGTGAGGTTTTGACCGGCTGCTGTAGACGCCGCTGTGCGACGTTGAGCGCCATAGATATTTGTGTCTTGCTGATGAAAGCGGCGTGTTGTAGCCTCAGCAGCCTTGCGCTCGCATAGGCGTGCGGTATATAGCATGATGTTATCGACTACTAAGAGGGGCGGCTGATTACAGCGGATTACCTTAGATGTGGACGGAAGCTGGATTCTTGGCAGGTTTCGTCTAGTAGTGATGGGACTTCCATTGGCGAGTAATCAATTTTTGATCTGTGACTGTCGTTTGCTTTATATATTTATATATATTTAAATATACCCTTTGCACGTATAGCGACGAATGAAAGCAGACGACCTGTTTGTTGAAACCGCCTCGTGGCTTGACGACGACATCTCTCTTTCTCTCTCTCTTTCTTGCTCAAGTAGGACAACCGCAGAGAGTGCGTGCGCTTGAATTGTTTATAGGCGGAGTTAGGCCGGTTACCGCCGATGTATGTGTCGTTCAACACGAGGCAACACCCGCGGTAGTATTGCAAATGCCGTTGGCTTAGGGGCAACGGAACAGGGCCCAGCAACGCCCGGGACGCCATTCCGGCTCGTTAGGTTCTACCCAGGACAAGGGCCGCTCGTGACGGGAACCGGTAGACATTGTTTTGGCCGTATGTCTCTCTCTCCTTTTCGCTCCTCCTCTCTCTCTATCTCTCTCTCGCTCTTTCTCTCCCTACAGCTTCAGTCGACTTCCAGATTAAAGACGTACGCAGAGTCGGCGTTCGGGAGAACCAGCTCAGCCTATGTCAGACGGTTGTAGCAGACGTAACAGCAACAGGACTAAATCGTTCTTGTAGGAATAGCACCGAAAGTAGCTAGCTGTAAGTAGCTCCTTAGGGCATTACTGAGCGGTCGTTTCGGGCTGGATTCGTTCGTCGCCGGATTGAGGGCACATGACAGAGTGGGGAGGGCGGGGGCGAGGGGAGAGTTAGTGGGTACCGCACAAAGGAGTATAACTGGGCGGACGTGTTGAGTCGCCTCACTATTCGTGCACACCATTGCAGACCTCCTGTAAACGTATTTCGCCCCCGAAGAGATCAAACAGTTGTGAAAGGAGCGGTAGCACACGTAAGTGAGCGACCATTGCCTTTATTGAGACGGCGTTGAAGGGATTCAGGCGGCCTTAGTCGGTTGGATCGAATCTAGGTCGTTAGCCAGCTCGTGTATGAGTTAGGCCGAACGATGATATAATAGAGTCGTCTTATATATAGAACTGTAAATAATAATAATAATAATAATAATAATAATAATAATAATAATTGTTAATAAAAATAATAATAAATAATAAAACATATTGAGGAGCGGGGGTGAGCCTAGGCGGGTACACGTTTAGATCCCACAATTGTAGGGAAACACCGAAATGTTGAATAAATAATAATAATAATAATAATCATCATCAGAAAGGCTCGACTAGAGGTGCGCTAGAGATTTGCGCCGTCGTAAAAATGGCGCACGACCGCAGCACGTCTGGCTGTATTTCTATCTCGTGGCTGACCAATAATTAGGTTGGTATTAGCATACCCTGGCACCCTTCAAATAGTAAAAATAGTAGTAGTAGTAGTAGTAGTCGTAGTAGTAGTAAATAAAACGTCCCAGTTGCCGCACCGGCAATAGTCGCTATTCGTTCGTCGGTGTTTTTTTGTCGTCAACAGCGGTTGGTACCCATCGTGGCGGGTTGCACGAGGTTCGGTCGGCGGGCGACGGTTAGCGTCCGTGACAGGCAGGTAATATTGTTGCCCGCTCGCCTGGAGGTTATTGTTTCTTTTCTAATAGCCAGCAGACCAGTCGGTCAGTCAGTTGACCGCCTTTGACGATGCGATGAGCAATCAAGCGAGCCCAGGTCGCCTGGACACGAGCTCTATGCCTCTACGCTGCTCGGAGAATCGCGGACTAACCAATTTGTGGAGATCACAAAACAGAGCGGCAAAAACAAACGCCGCAAATAAAATTGCTTCAACTGACAAACGCGCTCTCAGCAGTTCCGTTGACTTAGAAGATTTTTAGTGAAATCGCAATCCAAGAGGTTGTAATAAGTAGAATCATTTAATAGAGTTGTGCTTTTGTGATGCACACGGAACAGCTGCTATTCAGCTTAGCGGTGTCGCCAAACGGCATAGTGCGGCGAGATAGCTAGGCGCATGCAGATAGGGAATGGCACGTGAAATGTTTACTTCGTCTCCGTACTCAGATGCATACGAATACGAAGCTCTTGTCATAATAATAATAATAATAATAATAATAATAATAATAATAATAATAATAATAATAATAATAATAATAATAATAATAATAATAATAATAATAATAATAATAATAATAATAATAATAATAATAATAATAATAATAATAATAATTCGCAAAGATACGCAAATACTCTGATTTGGAGAGGAGATATCACTTCGTACCCGTCGCCATGGAAACGATGGGCCCGATCAGCAAGAGCACAAGTATCCTCCTCAAAGACCTAGGTGTCAAAATTAGTGCTAACACGGGTGACCAGCGCGAGGGCGAGTTTCTGCGTCAGCAACTCTCGCTCGCAGTGTGTAGGGGAAACGCCGCCGCTATCATCGGCTCTATGGATTGAGAAGGGGGGGGGTGAGCCTACGCGGGTACACGTTTGGGTCCCACAATTGTAGGGAAATACTGAAAAATTGAATAAATAATAATAATAATAATAATAATAATAATAATAATAATAATAATAATAATAATAATAATAATAATAATAATAATAATAATAATAATGGTGATTTTATGGTATGTCTCGTTCCATATCCTGCGATATATCTCAGTTCAAAGCACAAGTCTGATTGATGACTGCACGATTGGGTCAGTCCCGCATCCTGCCTCAATTGGCGCGTTCCTGACGCATTACCTGATTCTGTAAACGCACATCGTTTTCCGTCCTATTTAGAAGCAGAGGCAATATATGTCTACAAAAGTCATGTATGTGCATGGCAGCCTCTGGGGCTGTATCGATTACGATAATGAACGGTCTCAGTAGAGAAACACTATGTGTTTAAGGATTGCGTCGCTCATTCACTATTACTTATGGTGTCATCGACAAGACAGAATTTAATGTATGTAAAAGCTAGACACGTGCATTTACTGTAGATACACACACGTCTTAAAACGGTAATTACAATTTGTCACGACATGTGCATATGTAATTCAAACGTGTGTTCGCACATGTTCCACTTAGGATATCACGGGTGATTGGATAGCTTTGTCTTGCTTGTTTTACGTCTGACTAAATTTGTCCACAGACATACGTATGCATCATAGTAGTATTAACAATAATACCAGGGTCACAGGCCCAATGCTAGGGTGCCCGAGGCTTAACGAGATACGGTCTCGTTCCAATAATTAAGGTGTTCCAAAGAAACAAATGTCTTCTATTTTTGGTTGATACAAACACTTTTTCTACATACACTAGATGACCATATACTATACTCTACCTCCGTATTCAAAAGCGGTCTCTACAAAAAAAGCTTGTTTTATTACTCATCGACCGTTACGATGTGATAGTGCCCTCTAAACTAGGAATTAGATATATACAGGTAGTTCAATAAGTTCTTAGATGAAAACCAAGAATTTTCCAAATCATGTTTTAAATTTATCTTATGCGATATACTCCCCCGAGATGGCTCAATACACTTTTGCCCACCAAGATTTCAGAGCTTTTATACCTCTTAAGTAGAATTCCGCGTCTTTAGACTGAAAATATGCATTGACAGCAGCCTTAACCTCTTCATTGCTGGAAAAACGCTTTCCACCGAGACTATTCTTCAAATGTCCGAAGAGGAAATAATCAGAGGGGGCCAGGTCTGGAGAATAGGAAGGTGGTTCAATAAGTTCAAACCTCAGTTGGGCCAGTTTTGCCGATGCTTGCCGGGACTTGTGTGCAGGAGCATTGTCCTGGTGAAACAGGACAACCTTCTTCTGCAAAGCGGGCCGTTTCACGATGAGTTCTTGCTAAAGGCAGTCTAACAGTCTTGCCTAATATTCTCCTGTGATCGTTTTACCGCTCTCAAGGTAGTCGACCAGCATTATACTACGTTGGTCTTAAAAAACTGTAGCCATCACCTTTCCGGTCAATGCCGTTGTCCGCACCCTCTTCGGAGGTCCTTCATCAGGTGCACACCATTGGCAAGATGCTTCTTGGGTCTCGGGAGTGTAGTGATGGACCCAGCTTTCATCGACGGTCATGAATCTGCGCCAAAAATCCGACGAATTGTTCGACATCTTGGCCAAATTTCGCTGTGAAGCGAAAACAGGCGCGTTTTTTGGCCTTGGTTGAGCAAATGCGGCAGCCATTTTTCTCTGAGCTCTTTCATCTTCAAGTTTTCGTGCAGGATGAAATGCACACTACCCAAACTGATCCCCAAGGCCTCCGCTATCTCCCTAATGTTCACTCGCTTATCTGCGGCAACGATTTTCCGCACCTTTTCCACGTTTTCCTAATCAGTTGCCGTTTTTGGGCGTTTTGAACGTAGTTCATCCCGGTGCTCCTGCGACCTTTTTTAACTCATTAATCCAGTTGGAAACAGTGGCAAAACATGGCGCAGAGTCACCGTACACCTCGTCTAACTCAGTTTTCACTTGGGTCGCATTCCAACCTTTGAAATAAAATGCTTGATAACCACTCGAAACTATTTTTTCTCAATTTTTCAAAATCACGCCGATACGTTGCACGGGAAAAGCGATCAAACGAAATCGCAACGGCCAATCACCATAATATTTTGACTGCTGGCAGTCGAAAAGTTGCAGTTCCTAATAGCGGTGGAAGCGCGCCAAAATTCGAATTCTAAAAAGCTCATTCTAAGAACTTATTGAACTACCTGTATATATATATATATATATTGAAAGAGAGAGTGTGTTGAGTGAGACATGGGCTCGTTCAAGGGTTCTGTTCCGTTAGCACTATTGTACGTCTGGTGGCGGGTTTTCAGCGACTTGTGAAAAAAGTCGCAATGTTTAATCTGAATTTTGTCTACGTAGCACATACACATGTTTGACAGACACATGATTTACACTTTTTACGCATTCATACAGGTACAAGTGTTTACGCACAAGCGATTGTTTAAATAAATAACAATGCATTGACTAAATTAAATCTGCTAACGCATCATCTCCATGTTCAGACGGCGTAAGCCGTCATATCATTATACGTCGTCGTAATTCATCACCAGCTTATGCTTAGGCTTGAATCATCATGAAAGTTCTGCGTCTTCTTAAGTGAAGATCGTGCAAGTGTCTAGTTGCCGTGACATAACTTCGTTATGGCGTGGAAGTTTTACTGAATCTACTGCTGCAGTGGCGCGGCGTTTTGACTCTGCACATCCTCCACCGCCATTGTCTGCAATGGTCATTTCTTAACTAGATCTCAGCCGTACATTGCAGTTTTCCTTACTAAATAAGATATAAACAAAATACCTGTCTAACTTAATATGTTTAAGATCCTGTAAGCTTCGATTTTGTACTAATGTTGCAGTGCATGCGTGTGGTCTCTCTTAACAGTTGTTGTCATTATTATGGACTAACAAAAATCGACATTTAGTTTTTTTGATAACGGTCTTCTTGGACTATTCGGTCGAGGTACACTCTGGACTGCGTTTAGCCAAAAAATATAAAAGAAGCGACCAAACCTTTGGAAGGCGTAACTCGCAAGACTGCGGGGCGCACTTCGTTTGCAACTAGTGTCCCGTTGTAAAATGTTATTAACTTGCATGGAGTTTTTTGCTTCATGTTATCGAAAAGTCTAGACAATACGATCTCCACAGGACGGTGCGCATTGCCGTTAACTATAGCTCTATAGGACTGCTCGCTCAACAAAAAAAACAGAAGAAGGAATTAGACTGCTTGTCCGGCGTATCTGGCTCACCCAGCTAGCCAAACTGTGTTATTTGGTTGCGACAACCATCGATTCTACAAGTAAAAAAAAGTGGCGTGCTTGGCGAAGTATTCTTAACGTATTGTCGCCTTTCCGAGCATTCCCCGTCGTAAGTTGTCTGCTTATTGTACGTTCAATTGGCGAAGTCCTGGATGAAAGCATAGGTCCCAGCCAATAAACTCCCGTCGAAACGGCAAAACCATGCGCTGCGACAAAACAGTCTTGTCACCATTCCAACTCAGTTAACGAACAGCAGATCTTTTTGGCGTGCACACACATATAAATATATATATATATATTATATATATATATATATATATATATATATATATATATATATATATATATATATATATATATATATATCTATTCATTCTCTCTCTCCCCTCTCTCTCTCTCTGTCTCTCTCCTATACTCTCTCTCTCTATATCTCTCCTCTCTCTCTCTCTCGCTCTCTACTGTCTCTCTCTGTCTTACTACAATCCTCTCTACTCTCTACTCCTCTCTGTCTCTCTCTCCTATCTCTCTCTCGTCTCTCTCTCTCTCTCTATTGTCTCTATATCTATCTCTCTCTCTCTCTCTATATGCCTCCTCTGTCTCTGTATATATCTACTGTCTCAGTTCCTACTAGGTGTGTTTCCTATGCTGCGTTCGTTGTTGCCCTGATGGATTTGCCTGCTGGGCTGCCATGAAAGGGTTCGGTGCTGTAATAGTCGGGGTAGTCGAAACGTTTCGCCAAACGGGCCACAAAAAAACGACGAAACAAAAGAAAGCGACAAGGCGACAACAAACAAGGGATAAATGATTGATTTCGCTTAGAATATCGTCATGCCGACAATGTGTCAGTAGCGCCATCATCATGACAAGGCGGGTTTGCCAAAGTCAGATTGCCAATATCTCTCTTTCTCTTGTATACGTGACTTATGCGACTTGGGTACACGTCCACTAGGTTGGGCAAGGAAGATCGGTCGCGGCTCTAATTTAGAGGGGGTCTGGCTCGATCCTGGTGCAACACATAGCCAGCCCTTTGTTCCTAAGGTTTGCAGATTGGGTGAAAATGTTATTTCAACTTAATCTGCAAGTTATACGATTTAATTTACTGCATACATAAGCTGCTCGTGGCTGCTATGTGGACGTGTTATGTTGCGCATAGTGATATCTGGTAGTTCCGCGACGAATGTACTGCAATTCCAAGAGCTGCGTGGACTTCTTCCACAGATCTTGCTGCTCCGGAAAGCCCTGTTCTCCAGCATTCGCTGCCGAACGTCCCACGCTTTTCACTATTAGACTGTATATGACACTAACATATAGATGTATGGCTGTATAGATCGCTCAAGTGTGTAAATCATATTGCGCTGTGATCTTCTTTTGCCATCAATGACGGTGTTGAAAACTTTTGTCGTCTAACACGTCGTGAAGGATTGTCAACGCCCACCATTAGCGATGAGTTCGGAGAGACCTTGACGCAAAAAGGGATCGCTTGTGCGTCATTGTCGTTATGTCGCAATGGTTAAGCGAGTAGTTATCGTTTAGGCATTCGGAGGTTCAAATTTACTTCATTGTTTTTCATTTGTAAAAAAAACTTTAATATTGGAGCCAAACATGTTATTTCTCGCTCTCCGGGTTGCCGGAAGATTGTGAGTTGTCGACCTCGACAAACGCGCCTACAGTCGCTGGAAGCAAGCAAAACAGTTGCATCTGACTCTGCAGCACAACAGCTTTCATCATGCAAGCTGTTCAAGCACTCCACAGAGCAAGCACAAACTCAGCCAGTTTAAGTCGCATAAAGTCCATAAAATGCATCAAGCCCTATACTGCCATTGCCGGCGTACAGAGCATGAACTCTAAGTATTACTTCCATGCACCGTGCCTGTCTCCAACGTGCCCTCGCAACATCGCTGCAAGCCTACAAAGCTTGGTCTTTGCCCCATTGGGACCTAATGGCTCTACCTCGTATCCAGACGAGTCTGGAAATCGTGAATGACTTTGAAATACTAGCAATGGTTCGTTAAAGAAGCATCTATGTAGAGAGGGAGTTGATTGCTTTTCAAAGCAAGCTGCACGGACAGCGAACAGAGTCACACGAACCGATGCACACCCCAAGTACACCCGTCGTGTATTGTCGAAGGAAACGCGAGCTTTTGTTTGACACAGCTGTCGAGAAACTGTGGGTTCCTCTTCGTGCTGAGCTACCTAACAGCCATCAGCTTACCGTCTTGAGCTTGCATGACAAGACGGGGCGCGATCTCAAGGTGCAGACGGGACGCCAGGCTCATGGCCGGGGCGCCTTGAAGAACAACAATTAGTTGCGTCGCCGAAGCCACGAATAAAACTGCGAGCGCATTAAATCAGTGTTAAATCAAGCACCGATAATCGACTTTGCCGACCTTTTGGACGACAAGTTGAGACCATCCTTTTCACAAAGACGCTTGCTATAAGGTGCCTTGATTTGAAGGCCTTTACACCCATCACTGTTTGCTATAAAGCCCTCTCAGGGTCGACCGTTTGGTGGACCATCCATCTTAGTCAGTCCTAAATCCGGAAAGTTACAAGTTCTACTGATTGAGAATGACACCATCGTTCTTGCATCACCTCTGCTTACATTTTTCGGGATCGACAGTAGCGGCTCTGGATACTCCACGGCGCACCTACTAGACAAGTAGAAGAGAGCATTCACCTATGCTCCGGCTCGACTTATCCTTTTCGCTGCCAATCTCAACTGTCGACCGAATCAGCAACTTTTTTCGTCTCACACAAGTCCCGTGCTGGAGGCGTTTGCTGATTATAGTCTGCGGGTCTGTTCCGACTCTACAAGCCAACGTCGTGTGCGGACTTATTGGGGCTCAGATAAACGCCGAGACGCTCTGTGTGTTCCGTCATGTACATACTTGCGATCTTCGGCGCCCGTGCGAATACTCAATTCAATGGTTACGCGCAAGACTTGACTTTGACGATAACTGGGAAGTCGCGTCCCTGTCAAGGTGTTGTTGAGTTGCGCAAGATTATTTTAAAAAGCTAGAAGTTTTGCGAGTTACCCTATTGCAGATGAGCTACGCAGTCACTTAGAGGGAATGTGCACTGGCAATTCATCACTCCCTGACGCTATCTTTAATACTTCAGTTTCTTCCAGTTGCTGGAGAAGAAACTTGACATCGTCATAAGCGAATATCTTAAGGCCGCCTTTTTCTCAGGCCACAGCGAACCAGCTTGCTCAGGAAATATCTCACGAGTGGCGTTATCCGGGTTGCCTGGACCAAGTGCATTCTTAAGGTGATCCTAAAGGTGAAGGACGGATTCCCCGAGTATGTCATTCAATATAGGGATTGCGAAGCAAAGCTTCGTGTGCAAACTTTTTTCCATGGAAGTCAAGGGTTACCCTAAAACAACACAACTCTTTACAAGGAAAGTCGACGACGACAGCCTACAGAGAACTCTTGCAAGAAATAAAGCTGTCGATGTCTCAAAAGAAAATTCCTTTGCACGCTGTATTCGTAGACGTAAAGTCTGCCTTCGATGCCACACTGAAAGACAATATGCTGGATACGCTTGGTCGTTCTGGTGTCTCTTTCCCTTTTCTTAAGTGACCGTCAAGGACAAATCAAGAATATCCACAAAACCATCCCGAGCGGGAAGACCAAAATGGACCCGCTCACGATTAACTTCGGCTCCGGTACTCCCCCATATTGTACGTAAGCCGATTCTGCTATCTGGGCGTTTACTTAATTTTCAAAAAAACACTATTTGGAGCGCATATCCCTGAACTCATCGCAACAAGCATCTTGGTTATAGCAACTATCCCAAGTCTCCAAAAGTTTTCCTTGCTGACTGCATTGGTTCTGTTCAACATTAGGGTGATCTCAATCGCTTTCGACATTTGTCTAATTTTAAATAACTTGACAATAGGATAACTGAGAGATCTCGATAAGATCAAAACAACCTTCTTTAAAAGGCTATCGAGTTACTCCGCAACGCGCACAACCGTTTGCACACTATCGGACACCTTACTATCTATCAAAGATCACCTGTTTCTTCCCCATGCTCTTCAGACGTTCAGGACGCGCTTCTCGACGAATAAACACCTTTTTTCTAGACTCATATTTTATTGGGCTCAAAAGAACTTATGTGGCCACTTCCATTCATTACGAAATTACTTGATTGTTCATAGTGTTTAATGCAAGACTATTGTCTGACGGGCTTGGAACTTGCCGTGAGGTATACCTTCACTGCACCTAGGCGGAACATGTTGAGGTGTCTAATGATTTTCTCAACATACCTTGCGCCGGCATAGCCGCTAACTCTCAGCGGTATATGGTTTATAATCTGTTCTTAATGAGCGTCGCTTGATTTATCAAATACATTCGATCAATAACGGGGATCGAACCCGTGGAAACCTCGGCATATGACAACCATGACTTGCGCACAGGCCCCATAGACCATGATGCTACTTTTTATGTCATAGTATATAGCGCTTCTATATAGTTCTTCATACTTTTTGCATTTATATATATATATATATATAGTGTTTTTTATTATTGTTATCTGTTGCATTTCTCGTAGTGATTTATTTTTAAAAATGTTTTATATAATACGTATATAAAATTATTAGTTTTTCATATAATATTCTATAAAAATAACTAGTTTTAGATATAATAACATTTTAATTAGAATATGGACAATGCAATTGGGGGAAGATAACTGCTAAAACTAAAAAAAAGGATAGCCCGCATTCGGGAATAATTTTTAAGATTTTTTTGGTGAGGACGGTGAATGTACTAACGCGACGGACATAGCATGGCAGTCTACCCGCGCTGTGTGGGATTCGGCACCGATGGCTGGATCTAGTTCCGTCGAGTCCCAAACCCGTTAAACACACTCCCCTCGTAAGCTTTGCACTCTATCTGTCTCGATCGTCATTTAATAGTGCTACGGACTGACCGAAGCTTTGGCGGGTGCCAATCGGATCAAACGGCCGTGGTCACCCCAGGGGTTTCCCACCTCGTCAGACATGCTTTGCCCATTAACCTGTGAGCCCGTTCTTCTCTAAGCAGTTTCGTCTTCCTGCTGGCCAAAGGGCTGCCCAAGCCGCCCTGTTTCAAGATTAGCCTTCTCTCTCAATTTCGCCCTTTCGCACGTATTCTCCCCTTTTCGAAGATTAAAGATGAATTTAAAAATGAATGACTAACCATATTTCTGATGTTACACGAGAAACGTTTATATATATATATATATATATATATATATATATATTTACATAGTAGTACACCCCACAGATAATAAGCTGTCAGATGTTCTTTGCGTGCTTTTTTTCTGCAGGAACCTCGTACTGGGTAACAATTGATGGCGGGCCAACGGGCGTATACATGAACCACACGCGGCTAATGTATCTGCATGGCCACATGGGTCTGTTTCGTATGTGCCGCACCGTCATTCAACACGCGTGGACTGATGGACGGCCGTCGCCAGACGGCGCCACAGGTAGTGCTAGGAATAGTAGCTTCACTAAGAGGTCGTTTTCGTTACAATTACCGAGGCGACGCCCGGCACCACCTATCTCTCTCTCTCTCTCTATATATATATATATATATATATTTGAATCGCATACCTTTTTATTGTATAACTTTTTTATGTTAGCACTTTGGAGTGAATAACTGTCTCCGCAAAATGTATATATATATATATATATATATATATTTATATACGAGTAATTTGCACCTCTTTATATACATAATGTTGAGTTTAATTTTGCCTAAAATTTAAGCGTCAAGTCAACAAGTTTGTGTTTTGACCAAAGCATACATACATTAAACCCAACAATATAGGTTCCTGCATAATGACACGTTAATTACACAAAATGCACACACAAAAATATGCTTAATGTTTCGTTTCTCACAAAATTCGAAATTTTCAGAGGAGTGCCGTTACTTCTACGTCAACCCTAAAAAAGCCGATTACAACACGGATGCTATGCTTGATCGGACGATACTCGGTTGGTACATACGCTACTGTATTTTACGCAAAATCTAACAACGGGGCGACAAATATATGTTAGCATACCAAAATTGTATGGCTTCTATAGGGCATAGCGTACACATTTTGGAAGGCAATGCTAACACCCCGCAGCCGACGGACAACTCTAACCAATGGAGTGGAACTAACTGATTTGCAGGCGCACAAATTGTCTTCCTTTTGCGCTTCGCCGCGAGAAGTTTATATGCACGCCAGCATAGAACCTAAACGTGACTACGTGTGTGTGTACAATGGAGGCCGTCATAGCCCCATCAATGTAAATGTAATATGACAGTTATTCAATTATAACTTCTCTTTCGGCGGTCACTGACCACATGCACCCAGTGGAGACACGAATAAACGCATACATGTAGGAAAAGCGCTTGTCTTCGACAGCCGATGTTCCCGAACGCGCCTTTTCTCTAGGCCACGCCTTTCCGTGAACCTAGTATTCACCGCTTTGCTTTTAAGCTTTTTGCTTTTGTCTGTGATGTCTATTTATGGATGCCTGCTCAAAATGTGCCTCTGTTTACGTGTTAAAGGGTTGTGGCGATTGGTTAGCTGTACTGCCGACACCCGTGTCTCCATGGCGGCGGTCGGCGTTCGCTCGCATTGACGCTCATACATCAATAATGAACGTATATGGTGCAACCTTGTCTAACGTTTGTCGTCTGTCGCTTGTCTCACGTTTGGTTCATTACAGAGTATACGCGGTCACAGATCGCGTTTACGTGCGTCAGTCTCTTTCTTGTGGTGATGGGTATCGCTTTCTCTATGTACACCTTTACGCAGCCACGCTACATGTTCAAGAGGCTTGCCGGAGGCGTACACTTTCTTGCCGGTAAGTTATACTATGCGGGCCTACGTGATGCTCTCAGTTTCTGAGCTCTCAGCTCGGTTAAATCTACCGACGCAGTTTCTGTCCTCTTCTTAGGTGCACCAATGACAGTTACGGGTCATTTATGAATTATATATGTATATAGGGTGTCCGAATAATAAACAGCCATCTTTAAAAAACTCCAGCACCCATCTCTGCCATCTCCGCTATCTGCTTTTTTCGTAGACCGAACAGTCAGACTGCCAAATCCAAGGTGGAGCGTTATGAAACGGGATAGAGATGTATGTCAAAATGTATCATGACAAGGGAAAATCTGCACGGGCACGATAGCGAGCTTTTCGCGCGATTTACAGTCAACCCAACTAGTCTTGTAAAGACACCATTCGTTTGGTGTACTTGGGCAAACGTTTCACAGGACAGAGTCCGTACGTAATGTGCCAACCCGTGAACGAATACGAAATACTCGTTTTGCTGAAAATGTCGCCGTTGTGGTGGACAGTGTGAGTCTTGCATAGTTTACAAAGACAAGTTACGTCCGGTTCGTGAAATCCCTGTGTCTCGCAAACAACCCATGATGAATCCCATGAACCGCAAACCTAGTGATAAAATGTCTAGTTGACCTATTACTAAGTTTCCTACTTATTTTGGTCATTGCTGGAGTTGTGAACAAAAGCGAGCCGACCTCCTTGAGCTTCGCTTTATTATGGGTGCCAATGAACTCGCAGTAGAACTCAGCTTCTGCAAGGCCAAACATTCGGCGGATCTCCTCAACGAATGGAGCTCCGAAGGCCGGACATGTTATGGCATGCTAGATATTTTCGGTTTCCCCAATAGCCCTTATGGCAGCATAGCCTCTGACTCTCAGTGGTATACGGTTTGTCATCTGTTCTCAATGAACATCGCTCAAAGAAAACTCGATCAACATCAAGGATCGAACCGGCGTCACCGCGGTCGGTGACAACCATGACTAGCGCATTAGTCCTCTAGATCACGCTGGCACTGGGGAGCTTACCGTTCACACAACAGGTGCCCCACCGGCGTACCTAAGTACCCAACGACAGTCCTTCGCCAGGATGCCAGAACCCGCTTACTACAGAAAACTAATCGAGTCGCACGAGTTTTCACCAGGTGATAGGACAACTGTGGCACGACCCTTTAGAAAGGTACTCGAGATAAAGGAACGAGCAAATAGAAGTCCATTGAACGAGTGCTTACAGGCTCACAGAAGCGCCTTACGCCGCCCCGGGAAAATATATCCCTATGATTGTGTAAAGTAATGCAAGAACGGTTTTCAATTGAGTAGTGGATAAGAATAGGACTGGTTGTCGCTATAGATTAGTCCTACACTACTAGCTACAAGAGCCGATGTGCTTCTTGCGGCAGCGTCAGTGTGTGCGCACCGCATTTCAAAGTAACTTCTCAATAAACTTTACAAAAAAAACAGGTGCATTTTCGTTTCGGCTGCTAGAAACGAAAACTATAAGAACAAAAGGAACATTATAAAAAGCAACGTTGCATTCGACAGCTTTTAGACTTGCACCTTATACCGGTACGCGGATAAACAGCAAATCCACCGTGTAAAGAAAGTCGGGCTACTGAAGTTCCAATAAGCACTTAGAAACGGGTCGGCTCTTGATAGACAAGTTTCCTACGCACAGGGCACAAACAACAATGTGTAAACAGAAAGTGCTCAACTCAAAGTATAAATAACGAGCTCGCAAATTGCTTTGAACCTAAGGAATTGGAATTTATATATATAAATATATAGCACTAACATCAAAGCGTATTTGCACATTTACTTGCAGATACGTGAGTAGATCTGTAGAGAATGTGTAGTAATTTCCAGCACCCATCATTGATTACACCTCGTTCTCTCTTTCTCTCCCTCGCTCTCGATAACCACATTGGCGGAAAAATCGCACAAGCTTATCAGACACGAGCGTATAGTACGCCACGATGAACAAATAGTACTACACTGTTAAAGTCAATTCAAAAATGACCAAAGATAAATGAACAAGCAGACAAGCAGGCTATGAGGCGGTGACGACGACAATAAAGTCGAGCACAGTGGTGGCCTGATCAACTATTGTCTAAACATACGTGTGTCATTTATTGTGCCTTGTGTATTTGCAACCTGGGTGCGTGTCGTGTCGTGTTCCTGCACGGCATTGTCGTGGTTGTCGAAATCGTCGTGATCGTCGTCGGCGTGCCGCGCATGACACATCCACCTCGCATCCAGCCGGTGTCATGCTGGTAATGATCGAGATCGAGTCGAATAACGCCAGCTACGAGCAGAACCACTTCCATCACCGGCACCCGTTGCACGCGCAGTGGTCGTTCGGCGTGTCGTACTTTCTCGCCTGGATCTGTCTCATCACGTACGCGGGCGTCGGCGGTCTGTTCATCGTCTACTCGCGCAAACGCAAGCTAGACATCGCCGCCGATCGCGAGTTCGCCCTCAGCTAGGGCTGATCGACGCCACACAGCGTCGGAGCGGGTCGAGGCGCATAGGTATTTCGCTCACTTTTTCCCCCTCATGTGTTTAGTCATAGGTAAATGCTTTCGGTTTGCCGTCACGCCGTCATATCGTTACAATACGTCGTCCCGGTGGTAAAAAACTACAACAACGACAACAACACAACGATGACAATGCTGCCACCACAGCAGCAGCAACAGCAACAACAACAACAAAAGCGTCAACCCATGTTGTTGCCAGAGTTCAAACCACCAGCGAAAAAGCATAAACAACATAAACTTCAATCGGAATAATAACACTGGCAAAAGAAACAAGGTACGACAATTAGAATAGCAGCAATATGAATAGCAAACAACAACGAAAAATCAGTGCCCTGCTTAAATGGCGGATTCCTTGTGAATATAGGTAAGTAGCTAATTACATGTTAGAGTTTAGACTTATTTCGTCTAGTCTATAGTTAATCGCTTCGTCAAGGAACAAAGATCAAAGTACGCTTTGGTCATTTGGACATATTTGTTTATATTTTCCTTCAGAATGAATACTACATGAATATGACCTGCTATGCGCTCGAACAAAGTGTAAATTGTTCAAGAAAAGCATAAACTCAAGTAACACTAATACATACTAAGACAGGGATGTCAAGATACTTATCAACGCAATTGAAATGTCAGAAAGCTTCTAATATTATTAAATTGAAATGTAAAAAAAATGCGTTTTGCGAAGTCAGAACCGTTTGTAAGATGTAGAATAGATGCAATTCAACAAAGGTATACCAGAAATAAAAACTACAGTCTGGTGAAACCGGCGTATGCTTTAACGACGGAATTTAGCTAGCATGCATTCGTAAATTTGTTTCAAACGCTAATCTGTCATAATTGTATCGTATTAACTTTGACGCCTCAAATGTTGCAGGCTTCACTTTGTTTTTCGGTATTAGTATGTGCATACTTAAAACAAAACAACAATAACAAATATATTACTTAGGAGTGCTTTCAATTAATACTGAGTGGTGTTCCAGCCTTGTTCAGAGAATGCGCTTTTGAGACGCCAACACAACTTCTAACCTACATAATTTGCCATCGATTTACTTCAAAAGGACCTTGCTCACATGTTAAAGGCTAAGTCCAAAACAAGTTTCAGGGACAGAAGCGCATGTAAATTACAACAATACAAATATGCGAAGGGTTATATATATACGAAGATAACCAGAATACGTAAAACCAATGACTATATGAGCTTTTCTGCCGTAAACTGGCAAAAAAGTAGCTGAACCAGGTACACAGAGCTCACACTTTACGAGAGTGGGAAGACACGCCTCAAAACGTGCGATGACCATTGGGTATGCCAATTGTGAACGAGTTTAGTCCGGCTTGTCCTGCTAGAGTTTTCGAGACAGATTAACTCTATGAGGGAACCGAACTTAACCGCACGTGCACTGGTCTCTTTGCTGAGGGCCGCCGTGCATCTATTCTCCGCTAGGCTAAGCCCCACGAGCCCCCTTGAATGTTGTTATCCATGAGAAGAACATCACGCGCGCAGTGTTATCACAAAGTGGTTTCAGCTACAACATTTTGCTGCCGGTGCAGGCGACATGTGACATAGCAGACATCGGGTTCAGGTCGAGTGGAAGCGAAGGTCCCGTTGAAGTCCTACATCTACCGGGCCGAACCGAGGACACCTCGAGCTCTTTGCCTTATCGTTCTCCGTTTGAGGAGAACCACAGCATGACCTCACAGTAGCCGAACAAAGCCTTTTCGGGCTGACTTTCAGCCAACACTGAACGTCCACGGAATTGCTTACGCATTGCTTCGTACGGACGGCTCCCATAAATATAAATGTGCAACGGCGGGGATCGAACCCTTGCACCTGCGTGTCTGTCCTCCGGTCGCACGGCGCACCAACCAATCCCACAGAGCACGGCGGTGTCTTGAGAACGATGCGATGCGGGCCTCGTCAGGTGACGAATGCGGTGTGTCTGCTTTAGATCGCCAATGTGCTGATTTAGAACAGCAGGGATTATGTCCGAAAATACGTCATGAAAAAAGCCTATAGTAAGCACATAGTTGCGTCTGTCTCGTTTTGTCGCCACCACGATATGGCATACAAAGCCGCTCTATCTCTCTCCCTTGCACACCACATTGCGTCGCCGTCTCACTAAGTGATCTAAGACGCCGCACTTATATAAAAAAAAAACGTTGATCCTCGCACCTACGTCGATACCTGCAGACGGGGAAAATCCCGAACACGAAGATGTTAGTAAATAAGCCAATACCGTCGTTTCGGAGTGTTGCCGTTCAGGCTAACTGGTTAACGTTGTCACGTTTCCGTTAAGCTAATTGAGCAGGACCCTGTGGCTAAGCCACGTTTCCGTATGATTTCGGGAAAAGCTACCATCAATAGTAAGTGCCCAAGGCGGCTGTGGTAACCGTCTCCAGTAGAACAGCACCACGGTTAGTGGTATGCGACCGAACTGAAACACGAAAAATGGCTATGCGAACTAGTTTTCTTTTGTACGTCTGTCCTGGCAGAATCATACATACATCAAGCGTGTAATATTGAACTGCGTAACAGCGGATTGTTGTTGACACACATATATATATATATATATATATATATATATATATGCGTTGGCTGTGCAGCGTAAAAGTGTGCTGGCAAATAAAGTATCATTCCGATTAACTGTGGATTGAAGTCATTCTAGCTTTAGCTGGGTTTAACTTTTTGAAATGAGTATGTGTTGCGTCGAGATAGCTTCTGATCTTACAGGATCTGATAAAGTTCTCTGCAAGTATTTACGAACTGAGTGGGGCTCGACTGGCTACATGTAACACCGTTCACAATAGGAGATTACAAATAAGTGAAGAATCGGGAAAAAATATTGATTATTTTTTAGCTGATTTTATATTAGTTCATTCAAAAGATGACGCTGATTAAATGTCTTGTGACCCTCGTGCAAATGCTATAATGGGTAGCCATATAAAAAAGTTATATCCACACGATGACGTCGTTACGTTTCGCAATATTATATCGTGTAGGCTATGGACATTGTGAGGGCTTTACACACTCCGCTAACTGTACACAAGAAGTGCTAATTACACTTGTTTTCGCTCTACTTTTAGAAGCTTTAAAGACGTGATTGGCGCGTCTATCGAGGCTTGGCCTTAGCAACCTGTCTATAAGCATTTATGCCACTCGTTCATAGCTTTTTGCCGCAGGGGTTACATGATCGCCTGATTAGCAGAGTCATTGTTTTTATCCTTAGAAATGCCAATATCTGTTTCGAGATGTGCACTGGCAAACGCTGTTGCCGTTTTTGTAATCAAATTAGTCGTTTGTTGTTTAATAAAATCTGTCTAGTAAACTTCGGAATTACCAGAGGTAGTATTTCACAATGTTATAGCAATTCCTGCCCGCTGTCATGCAGACATGGTAATATCAGGTTGTATACGATTTGCGTATGCTTGTTTTAGATTTTAAACTCAACTTTCCTGGTATTTGGGGCTTCGGCTCCATTATACTGGGCCTTCGCTGCGCACATCCTAGAGACAGTGCGCACAGTCCTAGCCACTCTTTATGGAGAGGTAGGCGACGTTTGGCAACTATCCAACCCGAAGGCAGTAGCATTCTTCTATCTCAAGATTATTCTAAGGCTGATGTATGGTCTTGACAGAGTGTGGAGACATTTTACTCGAGCGATCTTTGGTTTGTTTGAAAGGTGTTTCACACAAGGTTATCGCCACCTGGTCTGTTCGAATACGAACTTCCACAAGGAGTACACAGAGTGCACCTGTCGAATGTGCTCTCAAACGTGTATGAAGTATGATACGTTTGCGTGCCTGGCTCTTACAAAGAGATCCTGACTGAGACTGCCTCTCGCGAATGACATGCAGGAAGCAACTGACATCAGCAGTATAAAGTATCAATGTTTAGACAATCATACAAAATTACTTCACAATTATAGAGTGAAATAAATGTGACGATCGAGAGTTTTAGATATTAGGATACGACTGATATATATATATATATATATATATATATATATATATGTGCAGGCTTCTTCAGCAGGCAACTATGGCGTATATTGCTGCCTCAGCAGTGAAGGTGGTTGAAACTTCGCCAGCCGCTTCTTTTAGCATCACTGCGGATCTTCATTCCCAGCCGAGTATCTTCAGGCCACCCAAGCGTTCATATGCGAGTGTGGCAAGATCGTTGGTCGTCGAGTCAACTGAGGGTACAGAATTCCGTTTCAATCTTCCCGGTGCTACAGCCATCCTCACGCGCCAACCAGCCTCCTCTCACAGTGGTACAGGCTACCGTACCGAGAAAACCGTCTTCTTCTCTGCGATGCCCAGTAAAGCCCATCGTCAATAAAAACCGTGAACACAGCAAGATGCTATTGGAGACACTAAAGCCGCTCCAGGAAGTCCTCTGCCATAAGACGGCTCAGTGTCTTCAGGAGTTGACAGACCTCCTGGCGCCACTGTTGTGGGCACTTCAGAATATATCTTAGTATTTTGCTTTGCCTATCTACGGTGATTTATATAGTTAACTATTGCATTTACGTACAAGGTTAACATTATCGGACACATTTCGTCATGATTGTTGTAGCCTCTCAGTCATGCATATAAACGCTGGCACATGTGGCCTTGCCACGGGGTACCTCGAATTTCGAGTTGATTTCCTCATGGATGAAGGACAAGTTGCGATGCTGTTGCGGTAAACGAAACGTGGTTGTCAGATGCTAAAAGTGTGCTGCACACAGTAGAGGAGTACAAACTCTTTGCTGTCTGTAGAGAGGGGCATTCTGGGGGTGGGGCAGTGATTTTTGTCAAAACAGAGGCAAGAGTAATCTCCTCTCATGAATTGCGTAGTTCCGATGGATTTATCCCGGCAATTCGCTTGCCTATCATAAACTCTCAGGGCTTGGATGGCTAATAGCTTTTTACTCATGTCGGGGCTGATAGCTTTTTACTCATGTCGAGTGACATACAACGATATTTTGCTCAATATCCTGGATGAGCTTCTCCTGAAGGTTGGCTGTTTGCCGTGCACTTTAATTAGTGACTCAATTGTCAATATTATAGACGACCCTCTGCCTCTGAAACACTTATCATTTCGGGTACATGCCTCGATCAGAAGGCAATAACAAATTTCTCTCAAATGTTTGCAGTGTTCAACCGGCTGTACTTAATACATCGATGTTTTAAGATCATTTTGCGGCAGCTGTAACAAAAGTTGTAACTCTAACTGGAGGTCAATTATCTCCACAGATACCATTCTCTGTATTTACTGCAAGCCGTATGAAGCATGGGAGACTTGCCATTGCTAAGTTCTTGGATAGGGTCAATAAAGCCTCATGGCTGAATGTTGTTGACGCCCCGAATGTCAAATCTGCCTTTGAGGCACTCTGGGTCACGCTCAAATCTATATACGATACAGCGCTTCCTATGTCTGAGCGCAGCAATATATCAGGAATATGGGATGGGGGACTCGTTTGTTTTGCAGGTCATTGCAGATTAAGACGAATTGCTAACAAGTTGTCCCGTAGATATTGTAGACTAAATAGACTAAAGACTAGGACGGCGAACTTAGTATCCAGAGAAAGATATGCAGCCGCGGTCCAATGTTCTCAAAAGGATTCCAGGCGGCTCTGGAAGTTTATAAATAGGATACGTGATTATACGTGTGGTAAGGATCGCGACGAGAGCGACAGAGCTTCCTTCCTTCAGTCCTGTCTACAAGCTCCGGCGATTTGTTAACTGATGCCAAACTTATTTCAGATGAATTGAATCGTCACTTTGTCACTGTTCGCTTGGTTCAGGGAAAGGTATTCAGCCTGTTTTAAATAAACTATAAGATAAAAGCGTGGATGAGTTTGCTCTCGCTTGCGTCGTTACCCGTTTCGAGGTGCTGAGCGCCATGGACTCTTTGCGAGCCGGTTGGACGAGTGGCAGCCTTGGCGTGTCTGCAAAATGACTAAAGCTAGCGGCATCCAATAGCGTGACCCCTGGTTAATGTTAGTGTGTTTCCAGACTGTTTGAAAACGTCTCATGTTGTCCCCCTATTTAGGAAAAAGGGTGCCAAATCTCTACCGTCTAATTACCGTCCGATATCTGTAGTTGACTGCGTTACAAAAGTATTCGAGAAAGTGGTGTTGCGTCGACTGAATTGCCACTTAAAACATATTGACTTCCTCTTGCCTGATCAGTTTGGCCTTCGACATGCTCGGTCGACGGATGTGGTGCTTGCGAAATTGTGGTAGTATGTTGTTGACTCGGTGGAGCTAATAAGATCTGTTTAGGTGCTTTCCTTGATATGGCGGCAGCTTTTAACTGCCTTGATCATAATGTTTTTACTCAAATGTTGACATACTATGGCGGCGTGCCCTTCGCTGTCGGTCGGTTTAACTCCGAACGAAAGGGTAGAGAACATAGGCCGTCAGGATCGACGCGATGGGTTCGTGTTGGCATAGTGTTGACATAGGAACACTGCAAGGCTCTGTTCTAGGTCCCCTTATGTTTATAATTCTGCTGAATTTTATACTTTTGGAGATTAGACGTGACAAGTTAGATAAAGCGATGGTATACGCTGATGACACAACGATTCTTTTCGAATCAATCCACATGAAATTCGTGGCGAAGAGAGTAACTCTATCACCCTGGTAGATCACTTTATAAAACGTTCAATGAGTTTGGCTTAGTCGTTAACACTAGCAAAACGAATGCCATATTGTTTCGCCAGGCTGGTAGTCTAATTAGCGTACCAACATCATTTCAACTTTGTCCACAGTTGTGAATCTCTCCTGTTTGGTTAAGTGCTTGGGAGTGACTCTTCATGATAAGCTATCGTGGCAACTACACTTAGACTATATATAACTCTTAAATGCTTTGCAGTTTTTTCAGCTTTAAGACGCATGAAACAGCTTAAGGTCCCCATTGAAGGCCTGTGAATTGTTTACAATTCACTGTTATGCCCATCCTTTGCAACGGAATTTTTCTGTGGGGAGGTCTCTCCGTAGAGCAAAGGTCACAAAAAAATGGCGCATTACGGGCAATATTCTCTAGATGCCGGAGTAATTCTGCAGGGGACCTGTTTATTTACCCACGGGCTTCCGCCAGTTGCGAAGGATTTTATTCTGCGTGCAGGTCTCGCATTCAAAACAGCTCACGGCCTTGTACCGGCGGACATTGCAATCCCTTTGGCCCAACAAAGAGTTAAAGCGCGGAGAAGAGCTACGATATTTGAAGTTCCCAATACTCACAAAAAGGTCAGCTCGCAAACTCTAAAGGGCCGGTTGCTCGATATTTGTAGTTCGCTACCCAGCAGCCTAAGATCTTGTACTTTCCTAAGATTATTCAAGCAAGAATTAACGAATACCTTGTGTGTAGCTGATGAGCTCTCATATGTGGTCACTACCATTGCTAGGCTAGTGGCCTAATTAATGCTGAGGTTGTGGTTGTCTGTTATAGGAACGCGCCCTGCGATGAGTCTGTTACTTGTGGTGTTACATACGATTGTTGGAGTATATTATTTTTAATATAGCACTCTATTAACTTACATCACCTTTACATCACACCATTATCTTTGTGAGAACTCAAACATTGTAAGATGTAGTATTGATAAAAAACCAGCTTATCAATTACATATATATATATATATATATATATAGCAAGCGTGTTACAACCGACTTCACCCGTAAGTAGTTCGGTTCCGATGACTCGCTCCGCTGGAGACATCGTCACCTAACATCGCCCTGAACAGTGCGAGTTATTCTGAAGTGTTGCGGGATGTCCTGAAGTCATACGGGTTAGCCTCATGCGGGGTGGGCTGTGATGTCGCTGACATCAACCGCTCTCGGCCGTGCAATCCGTCGGTCTGCCCGCCGATGGGGCGGTTGACTAACAACAATAGCTAGTGGAGTACGAATACAGCGGAAGACCACAGGGCGCATAATTTCGATGTCTGTGCTTGAGACAGGTAGACAGAAAAGACGCGGCAACAGGCCGAGAACGCACCGCCGACCGTTGTTTTGTTTGTCGTTGTTCGCATGCACCGAATACATGGCGTCACCGCCATCGACTTGAGCATTGCTGCTTCTGTTTCGGTCATGACTACAACTCCTCGTGAAAGCCGTATTAGTCATAGTACTATAGCAGCAGCAGTATTTGAACTGATTATATATATATATATATATATATATATTCAGAAACCCTCTGTTGTTTTATTGCCAAATTACACCTCCTATTTATATGTGTATATATACGTACATATATAAATATTCAGAAAGCCTTTGTTGTTTGATTGCTAAATTACACTATTGCTAAATTACAATATATATATATATATATATATATATATATATATATATATATATATATGAGATATATATATATATGTACACGTTCTGAGTGTGGTATCCAGTGAGCGAGACGCCATGCCACCGTGCCTTGTTCAGAAGAGCGAAACAGTTACACAAATAAAGTTAACTTGCGTGTTTTACAAACTATCATGAAACCGCGGATAGATAAAGCGTTTAAGGGTTGCCATACATCATAAAGATGGCGCTCCAGCTCATGCCAACCGAGTTGTTGAGTACAGAAACGGCTAATTGAGCTCATGGGCATATATTCAGGTAGGCCACTCCTCCGCTATGAGTATATTTTGACACGGGTTCGTATGCGTTTAGCACTCTAAATATTTTAATTTTTTTAAAAGATTAGCGTGAGTAGGGACGATAATGAATAAAAATGCTTCTTAGGAGTTTCCCCGTCGACCTATGCAAAAAAGTGCATCTGAATATCCATTTCCATTTAGGTAGGACTCATAAAGGGTCGATAAAGTACGCTCATATTTTTAGCAAAACTTTATCTCTCTCTCTATCTATATATATATATATATATATATATACACCAAAAAATCGTTACACACTACTTCTCTCGTCGAAAGCGTGTCGAAGATAGAGCCTCATGAAGAAAACATTTTGAAATGTATATTATACTCAATTTGAGTGAAATAAACTTAATTGTAATTATATATATATATATATATATATATATATATATATATATATATATATATATATATATATATTTATATATAATTACAATTAAGTTTATTTCACTCAAATTGAGTATAATATACATTTCAAAATGTTTCTTCATGAGGCTCTATCTTCGACACGCTTTCGACGAGAGAAGTAGTGTAACGATTTTGGTCCAGCGCTGTGCATTCCACTGCATGGTACTTGACACACCTCTGCAGGCAGAACCGGCAGGTGCACAACTCGTACTCCTCGTGAAAGGTTGCGTTTGAACATACCAGGTATTGATAAACATGCACTATATACCTGGCGTATACGTAGCGGTTGTCACATGGAGGACCAGACCAAAGGTGCAAGGCATTGAAAACGTCCAAACCATCGACCTCCCGTCTGGCCTGTTCGACTTTAGCTTCCCACTCCGAAATAAAACATTTGTAAGGTACTGTACGAGGCCCCTTCAGCCTTAGTCGGATTGTTTCAGCAGCCGGTGGACAGCCTGACATGAGATACACAAAGCGGCTCCTTGCTCGGATAGGCAAGCAAAGCACCTCGCTTCACATATAATGAAAATGCTATAAAGAAAATATCTTATATATATATATATATATATATATATATATATGTGCAAGAAGAAATGCAAGCCAAAGAATGACGATTATTCGCATAATATATATATATATATATATGCATACACAAGTGAAAGCTAAAAAAAGGTATCTACAAGTTTTATGTATTTGCGTGATCCACTGTATTTTACGTGTGATGCGCCATGAGAAGAGTTGATTAATACACTCGGTCTTATTAACTATACATCAACCATATATAAATAATTGACGTCTAATGGGTCGATAGTCTAACGACGAAATCTGGACCGTATATATATATATATATATATATATATATATATATATATATATATATATATATATATATATATATATGGTATTTCATGTCCTGTCACGCACACAGACGATCAATCAACGAAGATTGTTTTCTAGGAATTTGTTCAGCTGCAGCGCCTGCAGAGCCGTTTCATGTCCGGCACTCTCGGTACCCACTATCGGGATTGGAGCACCAACAGCGCTGCAACTCTCTTATACCTAGTTTTTCGTGCGTCCTTCTGCTCTTGGCGCTCTCTCTCTCTCTCTCTCTCTCTCTAAAGCGTATACTTCGTCTGCCTCTCTACATTGCGCCGCATCGCGGTGCGTATTGCTCGAGATTCGACTAAATAGTAGACATCGACATTGGAATCATCATCATCATCGTCGTCGTCGTCATCTAGCATCAATAGCATAAAAGTTAAGATTAGTATCACCCACCAACGCAATCATCCAGCATAATCATCATCATCATTATCATCATCGGTCCCAGCACAACTCTTGGGTAGCAGGAGCACCACCACTACCTTATCATAACCATCATTTGTTGTTGTTGTTGTTGTTGTTGTTATTTACGAAAGCAGGCTGTAGTAATGGGGCTGTAGACACCAGCTACAACAGAACAACAGCAACAACCCCACGATGTCGCTAACGCCGGCAAAAGGCGGGGGAGGCGGCGGCGGTGGTGCTGGTGGGTGATGGTAGTTAAAGCCCACGATTGACGATGATGATGATGAAGAAGATGATGATGATGATGATGCGGATAACTGCGGCGGAGGAGGAGGAGGAGGAGATCAGTCGCCCAGCAGTAGTTGGTAGAGTAAGCTGTCTGCGGTTGTATTGCAGCTCATCACCTGCTGTCGGTTTCGGTGGAACGTACAGTACGCAACGGGCGGTCAACGGACAGACGACAGGCACACGGCCAGATCGGAGACACCGTCAGTCACACTGGGGTGACTGAAGAACCTCGTTAAAGGAGCGTTTTTTTGTCTTTTGTCTCGGAACGAATTAAAGAGCCACAACAGACAGCCAGACAAACACGTCGAGCCCGGTGGCAGCGTGGTGGGTGCATGCGTGGTCTGCGCCTCGCGACCAGAGGAGACACAGCATAGCAGGTGCGCGCGGGTTCGAGCCCCACCGTTGCACCGATTTGTATTTATTATGGAGTATGTCCGTCTATGAATGAGCAATGCAAAAGCAGTCCCATGGACGTTAAATCTTGGCTGAGAGTCAGCCCCGAAAGGATTTTTTTTAGACAGAAAAACAGATGTCTGCTCAGACATCTGTTCACACATACAGACAGACATACAGGCCGGGAGTGAGGTGCAACTGCTTCGCACGTGTCACGCAATGGTTTAAGTAATTCGTTGTTATAGAACGATTTAAGTTGTACTTTGTTGTTCTTGTTGTTGTTATCGTTGTTGTTGTTGTTGTTGTTGCCGCCGTGCTGCTACTGATGCCGCTCTCCCTCTATCATACAGCAAAATGCACGCTAGTTGTATGCTTTCCTTAGCATTTGCCAGTGGCTTACTGCATAAGCTTCTGCAGTAGTGTGTTGGACTTCCAATAGCCGGCTGGTAGTCACTACCTGTGTGTTATCAGTGAAGACGACTGCTACGATATCGAGTACGAAACAGTGCCAAACGGCTGCCCGTTCCGGGGCCTGTTCGAATAGGACAAACAGGGTTTGTAATAAGTTCGACTGCCAGCGACATCGCTACAAGTTCCACACGATTTACACTGTACCCCGTGTATATATATATATATATATATACTGCTACTACTAATAAACGTTTTGCAGCTAGTCGATCTACTTAAACAGTTTCCCAAATATAGCCAAGACATCCTGTTGCAAAGACTATCCTCCGCCAGCAGCAGACAATGGGTGACTTTTCCGGCCTGTGTCTATAAGTGGCTTAGGAATTTAAAATGCCTCCGATGTTGCCCCACCGTGTGCACTCTATTTCAGGTACGGAACGGGGACACTTAAACAAATCAATACGCTATTTCCTTTTCAATCTTCTATAACATCAAAAGCGCTAGGAGCGTCGCAAAGCCACACGTGTCTTGTGAGTGTGCCACACGTGTAGCACCCTTGGCGAAAACGGTCTGACGAGTTTGGACTTGGTGTAAATGGATTTAAAGGGAAATATTCACACAAAATGCAAGAGCAAAAGGCAAAATGTAAAGACAAAATTCCGTCAGAAAGGCACGCGAGCAGACACCCTCCAACAAACACCTGGCCGTATAACTCGACGTTAATACGATGACCACTTTTCAGCTTGTTCTAAGCCGTATCCCGGCGTGATCGACTTATGTTGTGGTAGCACTTTTTGTACACTGTGTACAGAAAATAAAATATAGACACATATTGTTACGTAGCTTTTACAGCAGGCATATTGAATATTGTTCACATACGTAATATATTACATATATATACGCTGGACTATGAACAATATTAAGATATTCAGTTCTATCGAAGCTAGTTGTCAGGCAGTTACGTATATCGAAATTTGCGTAAATCTATAGATTTACAAGATATATATATATATATATATATATATATATATATATATACAGTCACTGAAAAAAATATAGGGCCACCCATGTTTGCCACATTTCACGCATTTATTATAACCGATTGTGTAAAGATCATAATGATACATGCTCACAGAGTAACAGCGGATACTTTTATCGACATTTGGAGTATCGGGTTACCTTAAAAACACGAGATTTCGACATTTGGCACAGCTACGCTGCGAAAAAATTATAAAGTCACCACCAGATGCATGTCTTAGCGAGTGAATTGAGTGGAATAACAACGTTTGGGCTCATTTCACGGCTCGACGGAACGAAAGCCAGAAATTTTTCTGTGCTGAAACGATGGGTTTGGGGTCGGCGTCTCCACGAGTGACGAAAATACCCAAATCAAGGCTTATAAGGATGTCGGCCTCTCTAATTCGGGAAATTTCCGTCGATTGGGGGCGTTCTCGCCAAGTAGTGAACAACTTCGTGAATTTGGGTGAAAATACGGCGTAAAAAAGGAGTCCGGGGCGTCCAAATGCCATTTCGGAACGAAACAAGCGCGCAATTTTGAAGATAGGCCTCGAACTCTGCGCTCTCGGCAAAGGCAATTGCGCGGCCGGTGTGCAAACGAACGTGCGAAATGTGCAAAACCTCCTCAGGAAGACACTTTTGGCTCACGAGAAAAAACTTAAGAGAAAACCACGATTGACCGCTGAGCATCAGAAAGCTCGTCTCGACTTTGCCCAGGTTACGATGTCATGGACCACTGAATGGCACCGAGTGCTCTTTTCGGATGAAAAAAAGTTCAATTGTGATAGACCGGATGAATTTAACTATTATTTCCACGATGTGCGCAAGGAAGAAACGATTTTTGTCAAACGGCACTCAGGTGGCGGTTCGGTGATGATCTGGGCCGCTGTCGGGTATTATACAAGGTCGCCGATTGTGTTTTTAGACGGTTGTGTTAATTCGACGCGCTATAGGGATCTACTAGAAGAGCAATCCGCACATTTTGAGCTGATGGGAGGACCCGACTTTGTTTTTCAACACGATAATGCCCCGATTCACACTGCTAAGTTGATCGAAAGCTGGTTCGAACAACGCCACATTGAGGTCCTGCGCTGGCCTGCAGTCTCACCTAATCTTAATATTA
>QVRM01000557.1:0-223684 GCA_003439945.1 Dermanyssus gallinae | reverse complement strand
TAGAACTTGCTAATGCAGTAATTGTGCGTGTGAGCCTCCGTGACCCTCTTCTAGAGTTTATTTTCACTGTTCACACCTTTTCTGAACTTCCTGCGTCTTTAGATGCTCTGACGTTCCGTGTGACAGACGTAAAATATTTGAGTTTGCTATTCTAGAGATAGTTGTCAATCTATGTCTGGCTGAGTTCTCGCTCGTGTTTTGTGAGGCGCGTACGTGAGTACATGTGACAATTCAAACGGGCTCTATGTCTTTCAGCAAGCCGAGATTTAGCTCGTGTCAAGCAGTAACAGTCAAGTTTCCACTTGGCACTTCCACTTGACATAATGTTTGTTG
Source organism: Dermanyssus gallinae (assembly GCA_003439945.1). Taxonomy (NCBI): domain Eukaryota; kingdom Metazoa; phylum Arthropoda; class Arachnida; order Mesostigmata; family Dermanyssidae; genus Dermanyssus; species Dermanyssus gallinae. The sequence continues at coordinate 223,351 of QVRM01000557.1, read as the reverse complement.
AATATTTTCTGTCTTACACTGTATCTTGAGGATGTGTAGTCTCTAAGTGTATGTGGTTTATGACATAGTGCGACCCCGCCTCGTACCTCAGAAGCCTTAAACTCATTATGTATTATTTATTGACTTTTTTTGGAAGCGGCTGTCGTTGTGAGAACATTATTTTTTACAACCGACTGATGACTGGCAACGTTACAGGTGCACTTTGGTCTTGTCTTATATAAGGAGTATCAAAAAGGTATATGACAACCTAATATGAGTTTCAGGGATCTACAGATTCTATCGAGTCGCTACACCTACCGTGTATATATAAAATATATATATATATATATATATATATATATTTATATTATATATATATAATAGATATATATATATATATATATATATATATATATATATATATATATCATATCTATATAGATATTATATATATATATCTATATCTCTCTCTCTCTCTCTCTCCTAGCTCTTCACCTATCGGTCTACTCTCTCTCTCTCTCATATCTCTCTACTTCCCTCCTCTATCTCCTCTCTCTTCCTCTCTATCTCTCTCAGCTCTCTCTCGATCTCTCTCTCTCTAATCTCTCTCTCCTTCTCCTCTCTCTATCTCCTCTCTCTCTCCCTCTATCGGGTCGATATATACATCCAGGTCCGGTGGCGACATGCTTGATCGGTCGTATTCACATCGAGCTCCGGCTCATTCGTGCCATACCTCGCGTATTTGTAGTTGATTAACACGGAACTCGTCACAGACCATCGTGAAGACTAGTGCGGACTGACCTGCCGAACAACACCTGGCAGTTCAGCATATGTTGCTAGTTATTAGCAATATATAGTTAAATCGTGTGTGTGTGCGTTCGTTCTGGTGGCGATCTACCATTGCGTGTAGATCGCTTGTGTTTTAACATCTACAACACAGTGAGTTTTTTGGTATATGGTTGTGAAGGAGTGCCCAGTAGATAGAGTTTAACGATAATTCCGAAAAGGGTAAGGTTCATAGTGAATCTCTTGGTAACTACTGAGGAATCCGCACTTTTATGAGCTTATATCCCGATTGTTTACATTCTATCCCAGACAGGCGCTTCGGCGGTCTTATGTGTCCCGTACAGCATATCGAACATATGACTGTGTAGGCACGGGAGGGACGTAAACAGGTCTTAATCGTTCTAAACTTAATATATGTACATATGCGAAAAACATCTGTGCATACTTGTGCTAGAGATCGTTCATAACATATATCTTATATATGTTGATATAGTGCGAAACACTGCACGTATCTAGAGCCTTGTAAGATAATTATTTTATATACAGGACTCTATTGGCGATTATATAGCATAAGCTCTTAATTATCTACTGGGTGCATTTTAACGTTTATTACGTTTGTTTCATAACCAAATTACTATATTATAATCTCACACCGAGCACGCACACATTTTATGCTACTGGAAATACTGGAACTTTTCGATCAGTCCCATACACAGATGGGTGCTTGAGTGATTAAAGTGAACGTTGAGGAAAAAAGGGAAAGGAAAGGAGAGAGAAGGAAGGAGGAGATGGACCCCTTTAAGGGGGCGGGGCTACAAAGGTCCCCTGTAGAGAAGGAGTGCCGCGCAGGGCATAATAACCCTGAGAGCGATGATGTGCAGGCAGACAGCGCAGGAGCGAGCGCAGCGGAGGGAGGTTCTAGGTCAGAGTCTCCCACGGTGCAAGCTCACGAGAAGCTCCATGAGGATAGCGAGGATGGAAATCAAGGTGCTCTGCCATCTAGGATGGCTGGCGTGTCCACGGAGCGCGAACAAAGTTGCGCAACAACTTCTGGAGCCAAGAAAAGAATGGCAGAGGGTTCGCCGGAGGGCGCACAGGCGACCCGCAGAACCCCTGCGCACATACTTGAACTAATTAAGGAGAATAGAGTGACAAAGAAGAATAAAGGATCATCAGTGCAGACAAATGACGTTCCGGCAAATGTCGACGAAGCACTCGAGAAACTTGATAAAGCTGCAGGCGTGCTCGCAGAGTTACGACGCCTGCACCCGACAACGTCGGGTGATATTAAAAACGCTATCAAGAGATTAGAACTCGTAGCCTGGTGGGCAATGCGAAAAAGAAGAGCAGAGAAAGATTAAGGACACTAAAATAATTGAAAGCTTACGCGCAGAGCAAGCACAACTGAAAGAGCATAACGCGGAGCTTATAAAGAAGCTCGAGAAGACAAAAAAACTCCCTGAAGAAGACAACGCAGACTGGCAAGAAGAGTACACAAAGCTCGTGGAGGCATGCGAAGAAAGGGACAAGAGGCTAGCTGAAAGCAAGAGCATGCTGGACGAAAAGGGCAAGCTGCTAGCAGATTACAAGGCAAAGCTTGATGAGGCGAGGCGACTGCACAGTTTGAATACTTACGCAGACTTATCGCAAGAAGGGCGTTTCCACGATAGAAAAGCCAACGTGTAAACGGTGCAACAGGGAGATCGAAGCGGAGCATCTAAAACAGCTGAAAGACGCTGAGGTAGCTAGGCAGATCGTTGAAGCCTTAGCAACGAATACAGATGAAGACATAGTAGCTCTAATTTCCAAGGAGTGGCCTGAAGCAACCTTCCAGAGTACAACGCTGGTAAAAAGAAACATTACCGAAGTTAGAGAGATCAGGGCCATGCTTGTGGCACACGGATCGGCCAAGGATAGGGAAAATCGCCAATAAACTTTCCGCGCAGTACCCATCAATCGGGGCCGCTGTGGATATGCAGCCTGGCAGTGTCGCGGTACTAAGAAGCAGCGACGTTATGGAAGTAGAAGATTGCGGTAACGGTCAAGAAAAGCATGCTCGCACAGAACGCAGGGCAAAGCCAGAATACTCGTCGTGGGCGTAGCGGCGCAGGCGGACACGCCAAAAAGTTTCCTAAATATGTTGGCGAAGGTTATAGGCCGATGTACAGCGCTCTCGGGCGAGGAACTTCCAACGCTGCACATTTCAGAGGAATGGGAAGGCCCCTCAATCAGAAAAGCAGTAGAAGCTTGCTGCAGAAGAGTAAATGGCAAGGTGGAACTGGCAGCCAGAAAGGGTCTAACCCCTGACCTAGCACGGACCACGCCCCGAGGGCGACAGGAGGTTCTAGGACAAAGCACAGTAAGGATCAAGGTCAAGGAAGGGGAATCGCTTGAAGAAACACGTCGACATATCAGCGCATTCGTCAAACCCCAGGAGGCCGGGGTGAGGATGGGCCGAGTAACTGAAACAAAGGACGGAGATCTAATCATTAGGATCTCAGAGACCAGGCCGGGCGGAAGAGCCACCTTCGCGGACGCCATCAGAAACGGTGCCGCGCGAGAGGTTAGTGTCCGCGATACTCAGGGCGCCAACACGACTCTAGTGCTGTGGGACGTCGATCCCTTCATGGACTCGGTCAAAATCAAAAAGGAGCTTAGAGACAAGCTGGGGCTCCCGGAAGAGGTCAGCATCCGCACTGAAGATCCTAGACGCGGAGAAAAGGGAGGGTGGAAATGTCTAGTCACCCTACCGAGGGCGGCCGCAAAGAGGCTACTGGCCCTAAAGCGGTTTACTCTTGGGAACTATATGTGCAGGCCTGAGGAGTGGATCAACCTCCCCACGTGTTATAATTGTCAGAAAATCGGCCACCTAGCTAGAGAATGCAAGGGCCCTAAGGCAGACGCTCCGAGATGCTTTAGGTGCGGAGAAAGCGGTCACATGATCCGAGAGTGCACAAAGCAAACGGCACACTGCGTCGAATGCGAGAGTGACGGACATTCAGCCAGTTCCATGGCCTGTCCAAAGTACAAGAAGGCTGTAGAGGACAAGAAGCAGGCCTGCGTTGGACAAGATCACACAAAGTAAAGAGCAAGCAACCAAGGAGAGAGAAGCAGCCAGCCGGAAGCAGCTCCGAAAGGAAGCTCGCAGAGTTGTCACGGACGAGGAAGGATGGAGCACAAAGGGTGGTACCGGAAACCGTTCGGTAACGCGACCGCCAACGACGGTTTCAAATCCGACGCCTTTGGAGCAGGAGATCCAACCACAGCCACAAAATAACAAGTCCGATCAAAGTCATCCAGGTTAACTGCAATAGAAGCCGCCACGCCCATACGATGGTGGAAGACATCGCAGCAAAACAAGGAGCGGCAATCGTTCTCGTTAGTGAGCCTAACGTTACATTGGGGAAAACCAAAACAGAATGGATAATGGAGACAAGCAAGTACAAAAATGCGTGCATAATAATCCGGGACAGCTCGATACAACTAAGAAAGCAGGGCGCCGGCAGCGGATATGCCTGGATCGAAGTAGAGGGAGCAGGCCGAGTATACTCGTGCTATATAAGCCCTAACTGTTCCATACAGGAGTTCGAAGCATACCTAGATGATCTGGCTGTCTCGATGCAAAAAGATAGAAGTAATGACGAGAGCATAGTACTAGCCGGAGACTTCAATTCTGCCGCTGAGTTGTGGGGGTCAGCCCGTACGGATCGCAGGGGGCAGCTCCTGATGGACTGGATGGCCGCCAACAACCTGACTGTGATAAACGACGGCGCGGAACCAACTTTCCAAAGAAACGGACAAGAGTCTTTTATCGACATCACCTTGGCCAATGAGAACACAGCACAGGCGATCGAAGGCTGGAAGGTTCTCGCAAGAGAAGAGAATCTCAGCGATCACAATTGCATCGAATGGGTTCTCGAGGCGGTAAAGTCTCAACCACCACGGAAACCAGGTATCCCTCGGCGTAAGCTTAAGAGTGAAGACGCCTTTAAGAAGGCCTTGCAGGCCGAAATAGCAAAATGTGATAGCCTGCAAGACATAGCAAGCTACAGAAAAGTGGTTCAAAGAGCATGGGAGGTGGCCAGTACGCTAGCCATACATCCCAAAAGAACGGGGGTAGTAGAGCCAAATTACTGGTGGAACGAAAGGATCAAAGATGCTCGCAAATTATGCATGCAGTTAAGGCGGAAGCTTAAAGAGGCTAAGGGAAGTGCCAATACCCATGTGATATTAGCAGAATATCGTGAAAGCCGAATTATATTAAAGCAAGAGATAGTGAGAAGCAAGAAAGAAAGCTGGAGGGCGTTCCTAGCTGAACTGGACGGCGATCCATGGGGACGGCCCTATAAGCTAGTGCGGGGAAGCTTTGCTAAACCAAAGGTAGACATCGCAGCTGAGGTGAAAGAAGAAATATTGCGGAATTTATTCCCACGTCACGAGGACTTCAACAGGAAGATGTACGAAATGGTTAATAAACAGAGCACAAACAAATGCTCAGAAATACCTGAAGTTACAGTCGCGGAAGTGACAGCCGTGGCAGGCAGAATAAAGACAGGCAAAGCACCGGGACCTGACGGAATCCCACCGGCGGTAATTCGCTACCTGTGCAAAGAGTTCCCAGACTTCGTGGCAGATGCCGCAACAAAGCTGCTTCGTGAGGGGAGGTTCCCGAAAGAGTGGAAAAAAGCGGAGGTGGTATTGGTTCCAAAGGGCAGTGGGGGATATAGACCCATTTGCCTTCTGGACTCACTGGCGAAATGTTTTGAGGCAATCTTTGAGGAAAGGTTAAGAAACTTCGCGGAGGAAAACGGCCTTCTCTCGGACTCACAGTACGGATTCCGCAAGCATAGGTCGGCCCTTACTGCGATACACAGGGTTATCTCAGATGCTGAAAGGCTACATAGCTCGACACCGCAAACCAGGGACCTGTTTATGGCGGTTATGCTTGATGTGCGAAACGCTTTTAATAGTCTTCCCTGGAAAGTAATCTTAGATACCCTACATAAGAAGGGCGTCCCGCCCTACTTGGTAAAGCTCACATCCAGCTACCTACAGGATAGAGTGATCTCCTGCGCTGGGGTTTCATTCCAAATGACAGCGGGAGTTCCGCAGGGATCGATCATTGGCCCGTTACTATGGAACATTGCCTATGACGATGTACTAAGGCTGCCAGGACTCCCAGGAGGGGTCCACCTGCAGGCCTATGCGGATGACCTAGCAATTATGGTCAAGGCCCGAACAGCAGAGGAATTAGAGCTAGCCGCTAACAAATCGCTCAAGGCAGTCGAAAGATGGATGGAGAAAGCTGGACTGGAACTAGCTCCTGAGAAGTCAGAGGCAGTGCTGCTCATAGGAAGAAAGCACTGCAGAGAGATTAACCTACGACTGCAGGGAACAAGTATAATATTCAGCAAGGAGGTGAGATACCTAGGCGTCCAACTAGACCGGGGACTCACAGGAGTGCCTCACCTAAAGAAGGCAATCAAAAAGGCAAGCAAAGCGGCAAACGATATCGCCAAAATCCTGCCAAATATCTACGGACCTAGCAGAACCTTAAGGAGAAGGCTGATCATGTCAGTGGCGGAATCCATCGTCCTGTACGGTGCACCGGTATGGTTCAAAAAGAAGTGCGGAGAAATACATCGAAAAGGCCTACTCAGAAGAGCCCAACGGGTACCGGCTCTTCGCATCACACAGGCCTACATGACCGTGAGCACGGCGGCAGCTTTGGTTCTGGCAGGGACTCCGCCCTGGGACCTCAAAGCAGATGAAAGACGAAGACTGTGGGAGCGTGGTCCAGATAGAACTACAAAGGAAGCAAAGGAAGAGGAAGCGAAAGTAACACTTCTGCGATGGCAGGCGGAATGGGAGAGCATCAGGAAGAACGAGGCGGGAGCCAAGGTCCGTGATCTGATACCGAACATCGAGAAATGGCTGAATAGGCCCGGAGGTGACATGGACTTTTTCCTAACGCAAATAGTCACCGGTCACGGAGAATTCCAGTCCTATTTATACAGGATTGGTAAGGCGCCTTCGGACACGTGCATGTTCTGCACGCTGGGCGTTGAAGATGACGCGGCACATACTCTCTTAGAATGCCCGTGCTGGGAAGAGGCTAGACGTAAGGCAAGCAACAGGGTGAGAGATAGTTGGACGAACGCGGGTGCCCAGAGACCTAAACACCCTCTCGTGCTCCCGAGAGATGGGCTAGCCCAATTCATGGATTTCATTTGCTCGGAACCAGCAGCATGGACCCTTGGAGCAGCGGTTGCGCGAGAGGTGCTGACGGAGAAGAAACTATGCGAGACGCAGAGAAGAGCGAGTTACGACAGGATTAGCGCAAGAAGAGGAAATTCTCTCTCCTCACAAGGCACGCCAGCCGGAGAGCAGACTTCGCCAAACAAGCAGGCGAACGTGGTTAGATAGTCCGGATGTCACCCCCACGGCCCATAGTACTATTAAACGAAGATCTGGGCTGTGTCAAGGGCGTTATGAGAGGCAGGTTTTAGTGGGTAGGGGCGCGGACCATCGCGCCGAGTCCCACACACCAGACTAGAGGTCTGACGGTGCGTAAATTAGCATTTCCTCTTCTCTTAAAAAAAAAATATATATATATATATATATATATATATATATATATATATATATAAATATATATGTTTTATATATATATTTTTTTTTTTCACTCTTTTTTTTTTTTTTTTTTTTTTTTCCTCTCGCTTTTTTTAATCTCGCCAGCGTCAACCAATCCCTCTTCTACTGGCCAGCTTGTCTGTCTGTCAATCTATCTGGCTAGTGTGTTTTGTATTTTGTGACCTGTCGCGGCATAGGCATGCCGAAATTTGTGATTACTGGTCAGGATAAGCCACCTGATTCGCTGGATATATCACGGCTGAGGGCGGTTACTGCGTGTGTTGAGAATAATACGACGGCAGCTGGCAATCCAACAGAGGCGCCTGCATCGCCCATGCCCGACGGTGAGATAGAGTACACTGCCACCGGCAACGACGACGGCAGTAATGTGTTACCGCATGATCGCGTTGGCTGCAAGCGGCGCAGGCAATCTGGTATCGAAGAGACAATAAGCGGACCACACGGGCTAGTGGACTCCGAAGGTTTCACAAAAGTGGTTTCGCGGAAGGAGAAAGCCACTATTTCACGCGAGCAACGACAGCTTAATAAGCTTCGGTGTGACATCGAAGCCGGGACAATTAACCTGTTTAAGGTAACCTTTCGAAGACAACCAACCGTCGAGTCGGACGCTATGTCATTTTCTGAAGGTTCAATGCTTACGATCTTCAAAGAGATCTACGCCGTGTCACCAGGGTGTAAAATTTCTGGTGATACCCAGTCAATCGCGGTCTGGGTAAAAGACTTAAAGAGCGTCAATACGCTACTTTGTGTGTCAAGCCTAGGAGGGTGCCCCGTATCGGCTGCTTGCCCGGCCGTCACCTCATTTAGCGCCAGGATTGAGGGGGTCAGCCCAGTTTTCACCGAAGGCGAAATTGCCGGCGAACTGGCGGAACACGGAGTTATCCAAGCGCGTCGACTATATCGTTCGTCTGCAAGCGGGAAGGTGCCGCTGACGAAGGTAATCCTTACCTTTTCTCGCCAGCCCCCCGCGTCCGTCTTTCTCGGCCACAGATCTCACCCAGTTATCCTGGAGCCGAGCCAAGCAAGGATCTGCTTTAAATGCTTGAAACCTGGACACCTCGCTGACAAGTGTCTAGGAAAAAAGCTTTGCAAGAACTGTGGAGGCCCGGATCATACCGCCGAGTCCTGTCGTAACAGTCCAAAGTGCGTGAATTGCCAGGGACCTCACCGGGCGGGATCCGCTCTCTGCCCGCGGCTGGCTTACTTGCGTGAGAAAAGCAAAATTATGTTAGAGGGTCGCATGCTCCAGCAGGTCAGAGCAGATTACCCCGAGGCGGTCATCGGCGAAGCTGTACGTTGTCCTCCGGCTTCCGCCCAAGAGGATCCGTCGTCCGCAGTACAGGGCCCCACTTACGCAACCGTGGTTAGGGGGATTTCGCCAGCAGCTGGGGTCGAGCCGCAGGTCGTTCTACCCAAGCCGCAACCTATACCGAGGCTTCAAAAGAAGAAGCGCGGCTACAGGTCGCCAACGAGCAGGACCCGTCGCTACAACCACTCGAAAAAGGCCCCGAGAGCAAGTAAGACCCGCTCAAGCGCCGGCACCGGTTCGTCGCTCTCAGGGCTAGCTGATCTTCTACAGGGAATCAGACCAGAATTATCTGCGGTGTTGAGGTCTTTAGAGGAAGCATTGCGACCTCTGATGGGACTGCTTTCTGTAGTGGGCAAGTTAAAAGGTCTAGCCTTGTAATGACAGACCACGGCGACAACACGCCTAACCGCGGGCTCGCCAGCCCGCGGTCCGGGCAGTCGGACCCCAACAGGGCCCCCTGCCCAACCTGCGGGCTTTCGTTTACACGAAGAGGTCTACGTCGACATATAACGACCAAGCACGGAGGGGTTGCCTACAACATTAACGATGAGTCACGGCCCTCAAACTCTCGGTTTACCGCGGATGGATTAATCGGCGTTATTCAAGACGTCTTTCGCCGCTGGAGGTTGGTCCGCATTTTGCCAAAGTCAGTGCGTAGGCAAGTAGCCGAAGAGTTTACTAAGGTCCTGTGCTCAGTCGCAGAGAACAACGACAACACGGCCTGGCTTTCCCTCTTCTCTTTCGCGCCCGTTGTCCTCCGCCTCCCCGATGGTGGGAAGGATGACCGGTCATTGGCGGTTATTGTCCGGAAGAACCTTCGCGACTTTGCTCAGGGGAAACGGTTTGACGATGGCAGTAGTCGTCTTTCAAACGTGCGTCCCCGACAGCGGACAGTTGATACCGTCCGGCTAGCCATTACCAAGCTTTCGGAAGGCGACATCTCTTCGGCGGCCAGGGTCCTAATCTCAGAAGACACGCTGGCGCAGAAGCCTAGCGAGACGGCTTTGCTCTTGGAGAAGCACCCGCCCGCGCCGTCACCTCTGTCCTGGCCCAGCCCTCCTCAAGTGCCCTTGCCATCAACCACATCAGCCGACAATGTTCGATCTGCCATAAAAACGTTTTCGCGAAGTTCCGCCGCGGGCCTTGATTTCATCAGACCACGGCTTCTACAAGACCTGCTGTCCCCCGCTTTAGGAGCTGTCGCCGACCGCCTTGCGGCCGCCCTCGCCAAAGTCGTTGATCTTCTTCGCTGGGGCTCGCCGCTCTCCGAATGGCGACCACTCATCTTTGGGGCCCGACTTTTCGCCCTCAAGAAGAAAGACGGCAGCGTGAGGCCCATCGCATGCTCATCTGCAATCCGGAGGCTAGCGGCAAAAATCGGCATCTTTGAGAACAAAGCAGACATCTCATGTGCTCTTGGTGACCATCAGCTTGGGTTTGCGACACCGGGAGGATGCGAGGCCGCAGTGCATTCGACTCGGTCCTTTTTGGAGTCACGCTCTGAAGCTACCCTTGTGGTCAAGCTTGACTTCAGGAACGCGTTCAACAGTATTCGAAGGGACCATTTGATGAGCGCGGTGAAAGCTTGGGCCCCGAGCATGTTCCACCAGGTGGAGCTTGCTTATAAGGAGCCATCCTGCCTTCTTCTGCCGCACGATGTCATAATGTCGCAGACTGGAGTACAGCAGGGCGACCCGCTGGGCCCGCCGCTGTTCTGCCTGGCAGTCAAAGAGTTAGTTGACTCTCTCGAGTGCCCGCTTAACGTATGGTACTTGGACGACGGTGTACTGGGTGGCGCCCCCGATGCAGTTCTGAGGGACATCCACAGAATCATCGAGTTCGCTGAACGAAGCGGCCTGGCTCTAAACTCTGAGAAGTGTGAGGTCCATATTGTAGGAGGTGCTGCGGACTCTGAAGTGCTGGAGGCTCTCCCAGGGTGCAAGACTGTCGGCACGGATTTAGAGTTGCTGGGCGTACCTCTCTTCCCGCAAGGAGTTCCGGCTGCTCTCGAGAGGTGGCTGGCCAAGCTAGAAGATGCGATGTCACGCATACACTTGGTTGGTTCTCATCGAGGCCTCTTTCTTCTGAGATCCTCCTTTTCGGCCCTACGTCTCAACCACTTGTTTCGAGGTGCAGATTGTTCACTGGCTTCCGGACTTCTTGAACGACTTAACGACAGCATGCTGGCTACAGTAGAGGCGTTGCTGAACCTCAGTCTATCCACGGGTGCACGCCAACAAGCTCTACTCCCCGTACTTTGGGGTGGCCTAGGGTTACCTGATGCGACTGTTTTATCTGAGATAGCTCTGGCAGCTTCTCTACACAGGTCTATGCAGCAGGCTAGAACCCTCCTCGATTCGGCTGCCCTCACAGACTTAGAAGCCCGATTGGAAACAAGCCACCGTAGAGCAGTTGCCCTGTGCGGCCACGAGCCCGCTGAAGCTGGACACCAGAAAGAATGGTCAACAGCTCTATATGAGCAAAGGGTCGTAGACCTCATTGCGGGATGCACGACGGACGCCGACAAGGCCAGGCTGCGCGCCGTCTCCTCCAAGGGGGCGGGCGCATGGCTACACGCCATTCCCTGTGCCCGGATCGGGACCCTGTTAGATGATGAGTCGGTAAGGATTGCCGTCGGACTTCGCTTGGGAACAGACATTGTATACACTCATACCTGCGTCTGCGGAGACGTCGTCGGGCCAGACGGACGCCACGGGCTGTCCTGTATCGTCAGCGCAGGTAGGCGAGCAAGACACCAAGCCCTGAATGAAACCTTCAGTCGAGCTTTACGATCCAGTGGTCTGCCGTGCGTCCTTGAACCCGTCGGGCTAGACAGGGAGGGCGGCAAGAGACCTGACGGGCTGACCTTAACTCCGTTCGAGAGCGGATGCATGCTGGTTTGGGACGCGACAGTTACTGACTCATTAGCCCCTTCAATGGTCAGTGCTGGCGCGGCCCGGGCTAGTCATGCTTCGGCTCTCGCCGAGGCAAACAAAGCTAGAAAGTACCAGAATATCGGGTACTCGTACAAGTTTTATCCCTTTGCCTTCGAGACCCTTGGCGGGCCCGGTCCATCCACTCGAAGTTTGCTGCAAAAGGTCGGGAAACGCCTGATTCTAGCCAGCGGAGACAAACGAGCGGGTGATTTTCTCAGACAGCGCCTGTCGCTGGATGTGCAACGGGGCAATGCGGCCTCGGTTCGGGGCACTCTCCAGAAATGGCTGGTCCCTACTGGACCCCCCGTAACGGTGCACACGTTCGCAGGGACTCAAATGTCATGTTCCCACCCTGAATGATTGATTACATTGAATAAATCTATATATATATATATATATATATATATATATATATATATATATATATATATGTATATATATATATATATATATATATATTATCAATATATATGTATATATATATCTATATATATATCTATATATTTTTTTTTTTTTTTTTTTTTAAGAGAGGAGGAAATGTTAATTTACGCACCGTCAGACCTCTAGTCTGGTGTGTGGGACTCGGCGCGATGGTCCGCGCCCCTACCCACTAAAACCTGCCTCTCATAACGCCCTTGACACAGCCCAGATCTTCGTTTAATAGTACTATGGGCCGTGGGGGTGACACCCGGACTATCTAACCACGTTCGCCTGCTTGTTTGGCGAAGTCTGCTCTCCGGCTGGCGTGCCTTGTGAGGAGAGAGAATTTCCTCTTCTTGCGCCAATCCTGTCGTAACTCGCTCTTCTCTGCGTCTCGCATAGTTTCTTCTCCGTCAGCACCTCTCGCGCAACCGCTGCTCCAAGGGTCCATGCTGCTGGTTCCGAGCAAATGAAATCCATGAATTGGGCTAGCCCATCTCTCGGGAGCACGAGAGGGTGTTTAGGTCTCTGGGCACCCGCGTTCGTCCAAATATCTCTCACCCTGTTGCTTGCCTTACGTCTAGCCTCTTCCCAGCACGGGCATTCTAAGAGAGTATGTGCCGCGTCATCTTCAACGCCCAGCGTGCAGAACATGCACGTGTCCGAAGGCGCCTTACCAATCCTGTATAAATAGGACTGGAATTCTCCGTGACCGGTGACTATTTGCGTTAGGAAAAAGTCCATGTCACCTCCGGGCCTATTCAGCCATTTCTCGATGTTCGGTATCAGATCACGGACCTTGGCTCCCGCCTCGTTCTTCCTGATGCTCTCCCATTCCGCCTGCCATCGCAGAAGTGTTACTTTCGCTTCCTCTTCCTTTGCTTCCTTTGTAGTTCTATCTGGACCACGCTCCCACAGTCTTCGTCTTTCATCTGCTTTGAGGTCCCAGGGCGGAGTCCCTGCCAGAACCAAAGCTGCCGCCGTGCTCACGGTCCTGTAGGCCTGTGTGATGCGAAGAGCCGGTACCCGTTGGGCTCTTCTGAGTAGGCCTTTTCGATGTATTTCTCCGCACTTCTTTTTGAACCATACCGGTGCACCGTACAGGACGATGGATTCCGCCACTGACATGATCAGCCTTCTCCTTGAGGTTCTGCTAGGTCCGTAGATATTTGGCAGGATTTTGGCGATATCGTTTGCCGCTTTGCTTGCCTTTTTGATTGCCTTCTTTAGGTGAGGCACTCCTGTGAGTCCCCGGTCTAGTTGGACGCCTAGGTATCTCACCTCCTTGCTGAATATTATACTTGTTCCCTGCAGTCGTAGGTTAATCTCTCTGCAGTGCTTTCTTCCTATGAGCAGCACTGCCTCTGACTTCTCAGGAGCTAGTTCCAGTCCAGCTTTCTCCATCCATCTTTCGACTGCCTTGAGCGATTTGTTAGCGGCTAGCTCTAATTCCTCTGCTGTTCGGGCCTTGACCATAATTGCTAGGTCATCCGCATAGGCCTGCAGGTGGACCCCTCCTGGGAGTCCTGGCAGCCTTAGTACATCGTCATAGGCAATGTTCCATAGTAACGGGCCAATGATCGATCCCTGCGGAACTCCCGCTGTCATTTGGAATGAAACCCCAGCGCAGGAGATCACTCTATCCTGTAGGTAGCTGGATGTGAGCTTTACCAAGTAGGGCGGGACGCCCTTCTTATGTAGGGTATCTAGGATTACTTTCCAGGGAAGACTATTAAAAGCGTTTCGCACATCAAGCATAACCGCCATAAACAGGTCCCTGGTTTGCGGTGTCGAGCTATGTAGCGTTTCAGCATCTGAGATAACCCTGTGTATCGCAGTAAGGGCCGACCTATGCTTGCGGAATCCATACTGTGAGTCCGAGAGAAGGCCGTTTTCCTCCGCGAAGTTTCTTAACCTTTCCTCAAAGATTGCCTCAAAACATTTCGCCAGTGAGTCCAGAAGGCAAATGGGTCTATATCCCCCACTGCCCTTTGGAACCAATACCACCTCCGCTTTTTTCCACTCCTTCGGGAACCTCCCCTCACGAAGCAGCTTTGTTGCGGCATCTGCCACGAAGTCTGGGAACTCTTTGCACTGGTAGCGAATTACCGCCGGTGGGATTCCGTCAGGTCCCGGTGCTTTGCCTGTCTTTATTCTGCCTGCCACGGCTGTCACTTCCGCGACTGTAACTTCAGGTATTTCTGAGCATTTGTTTGTGCTCTGTTTATTAACCATTTCGTACATCTTCCTGTTGAAGTCCTCGTGACGTGGGAATAAATTCCGCAATATTTCTTCTTTCACCTCAGCTGCGATGTCTACCTTTGGTTTAGCAAAGCTTCCCCGCACTAGCTTATAGGGCCGTCCCCATGGATCGCCGTCCAGTTCAGCTAGGAACGCCCTCCAGCTTTCTTTCTTGCTTCTCACTATCTCTTGCTTTAATATAATTCGGCTTTCACGATATTCTGCTAATATCACATGGGTATTGGCACTTCCCTTAGCCTCTTTAAGCTTCCGCCTTAACTGCATGCATAATTTGCGAGCATCTTTGATCCTTTCGTTCCACCAGTAATTTGGCTCTACTACCCCCGTTCTTTTAGGATGTATGGCTAGCGTACTGGCCACCTCCCATGCTCTTTGAACCACTTTTCTGTAGCTTGCTATGTCTTGCAGGCTATCACATTTTGCTATTTCGGCCTGCAAGGCCTTCTTAAAGGCGTCTTCACTCTTAAGCTTACGCCGAGGGATACCTGGTTTCCGTGGTGGTTGAGACTTTACCGCCTCGAGAACCCATTCGATGCAATTGTGATCGCTGAGATTCTCTTCTCTTGCGAGAACCTTCCAGCCTTCGATCGCCTGTGCTGTGTTCTCATTGGCCAAGGTGATGTCGATAAAAGACTCTTGTCCGTTTCTTTGGAAAGTCGGTTCCGCGCCGTCGTTTATCACAGTCAGGTTGTTGGCGGCCATCCAGTCCATCAGGAGCTGCCCCCTGCGATCCGTACGGGCTGACCCCCACAACTCAGCGGCAGAATTGAAGTCTCCGGCTAGTACTATGCTCTCGTCATTACTTCTATCTTTTTGCATCGAGACAGCCAGATCATCTAGGTATGCTTCGAACTCCTGTATGGAACAGTTAGGGCTTATATAGCACGAGTATACTCGGCCTGCTCCCTCTACTTCGATCCAGGCATATCCGCTGCCGGCGCCCTGCTTTCTTAGTTGTATCGAGCTGTCCCGGATTATTATGCACGCATTTTTGTACTTGCTTGTCTCCATTATCCATTCTGTTTTGGTTTTCCCCAATGTAACGTTAGGCTCACTAACGAGAACGATTGCCGCTCCTTGTTTTGCTGCGATGTCTTCCACCATCGTATGGGCGTGGCGGCTTCTATTGCAGTTAACCTGGATGACTTTGATCGGACTTGTTATTTTGTGGCTGTGGTTGGATCTCCTGCTCCAAAGGCGTCGGATTTGAAACCGTCGTTGGCGGTCGCGTTTACCGAACGGTTTCCGGTACCACCCTTTGTGCTCCATCCTTCCTCGTCCGTGACAACTCTGCGAGCTTCCTTTCGGAGCTGCTTCCGGCTGGCTGCTTCTCTCTCCTTGGTTGCTTGCTCTTTACTTTGTGTGATCTTATCCAACGCAGCCTGCTTCTTGTCCTCTACAGCCTTCCTGTACTTTGGACAGGCCATGGAACTGGCTGAATGTCCGTCACTCTCGCATTCGACGCAGTGTGCCGTTTGCTTTGTGCACTCTCGGATCATGTGACCGCTTTCTCTGCACCTAAAGCATCTCGGAGCGTCTGCCTTAGGGTCCTTGCATTCTCTAGCTAGGTGGCCGATTTTCTGACAATTATAACACGTGGGGAGGTTGATCCACTCCTCAGGCCTGCACATATAGTTCCCAAGAGTAAACCGCTTTAGGGCCAGTAGCCTCTTTGCGGCCGCCCTCGGTAGGGTGACTAGACATTTCCACCCTCCCTTTTCTCCGCGTCTAGGATCTTCAGTGCGGATGCTGACCTCTTCCGGGAGCCCCAGCTTGTCTCTAAGCTCCTTTTTGATTTTGACCGAGTCCATGAAGGGATCGACGTCCCACAGCACTAGAGTCGTGTTGGCGCCCTGAGTATCGCGGACACTAACCTCTCGCGCGGCACCGTTTCTGATGGCGTCCGCGAAGGTGGCTCTTCCGCCCGGCCTGGTCTCTGAGATCCTAATGATTAGATCTCCGTCCTTTGTTTCAGTTACTCGGCCCATCCTCACCCCGGCCTCCTGGGGTTTGACGAATGCGCTGATATGTCGACGTGTTTCTTCAAGCGATTCCCCTTCCTTGACCTTGATCCTTACTGTGCTTTGTCCTAGAACCTCCTGTCGCCCTCGGGGCGTGGTCCGTGCTAGGTCAGGGGTTAGACCCTTTCTGGCTGCCAGTTCCACCTTGCCATTTACTCTTCTGCAGCAAGCTTCTACTGCTTTTCTGATTGAGGGGCCTTCCCATTCCTCTGAAATGTGCAGCGTTGGAAGTTCCTCGCCCGAGAGCGCTGTACATCGGCCTATAACCTTCGCCAACATATTTAGGAAACTTTTTGGCGTGTCCGCCTGCGCCGCTACGCCCACGACGAGTATTCTGGCTTTGCCCTGCGTTTCTGTGCGAGCATGCTTTTCTTGACCGTTACCGCAATCTTCTACTTCCATAACGTCGCTGCTTCTTAGTACCGCGACACTGCCAGGCTGCATATCCACAGCGGCCCCGATTGATGGGTACTGCGCGGAAAGTTTATTGGCGATTTCCCTATCCTTGGCCGATCCGTGTGCCACAAGCATGGCCCTGATCTCTCTAACTTCGGTAATGTTTCTTTTTACCAGCGTTGTACTCTGGAAGGTTGCTTCAGGCCACTCTTTGGAAATTAGAGCTACTATGTCTTCATCTGTATTCGTTGCTAAGGCTTCAACGATCTGCCTAGCTACCTCAGCGTCTTTCAGCTGTTTTAGATGCTCCCCTTCGATCTCCCTGTTGCACCGTTTACACGTTGGCTTTTCTATCGTGAAACGCCCTTCTTGCGATAAGTCTGCGTAAGTATTCAAACTGTGCAGTCGCCTCGCCTCATCAAGCTTTGCCTTGTAATCTGCTAGCAGCTTGTCCTTTTCGTCCAGCATGCTCTTGCTTTCAGCTAGCCTCTTGTCCCTTTCTTCGCATGCCTCCACGAGCTTTGTGTACTCTTCTTGCCAGTCTGCGTTGTCTTCTTCAGGGAGTTTTTTTGTCTTCTCGAGCTTCTTTATAAGCTCCGCGTTATGCTCTTTCAGTTGTGCTTGCTCTGCGCGTAAGCTTTCAATTATTTTAGTGTCCTTAATCTTTCTCTGCTCTTCTTTTTCGCATGCCCACCAGGCTACGAGTTCTAATCTCTTGATAGCGTTTTTAATATCACCCGACGTTGTCGGGTGCAGGCGTCGTAACTCTGCGAGCACGCCTGCAGCTTTATCAAGTTTCTCGAGTGCTTCGTCGACATTTGCCGGAACGTCATTTGTCTGCACTGATGATCCTTTATTCTTCTTTGTCACTCTATTCTCCTTAATTAGTTCAAGTATGTGCGCAGGGGTTCTGCGGGTCGCCTGTGCGCCCTCCGGCGAACCCTCTGCCATTCTTTTCTTGGCTCCAGAAGTTGTTGCGCAACTTTGTTCGCGCTCCGTGGACACGCCAGCCATCCTAGATGGCAGAGCACCTTGATTTCCATCCTCGCTATCCTCATGGAGCTTCTCGTGAGCTTGCACCGTGGGAGACTCTGACCTAGAACCTCCCTCCGCTGCGCTCGCTCCTGCGCTGTCTGCCTGCACATCATCGCTCCTAGGGTTATTATGCCCTGCGCGGCACTCCTTCTCTACAGGGGACCTTTGTAGCCCCGCCCCCTTAAAGGGGTCCATCTCCTCCTTCCTTCTCTCTCCTTTCCTTTCCCTTTTTTCCTCAACGTTCACTTTAATCACTCAAGCACCCATCTGTGTATGGGACTGATCGAAAAGTTCCAGTATTTCCAGTAGCATAAAATGTGTGCGTGCTCGGTGTGAGATTATAATATAGTAATTTGGTTATGAAACAAACGTAATAAACGTTAAAATGCACCCAGTAGATAATTAAGAGCTTATGCTATATAATCGCCAATAGAGTCCTGTATATAAAATAAATTATCTTACAAGGCTCTAGATACGTGCAGTGTTTCGCACTATATCAACATATATAAGATATATGTTATGAACGATCCCTAGCACAAGTATGCACAGATGTTTTTCGCATATGTACATATATTAAGTTTAGAACGATTAAGACCTGTTTACGTCCCTCCCGTGCCTACACAGTCATATGTTCGATATGCCGTACGGGACACATAAGACCGCCGAAGCGCCTGTCTGGGATAGAATGTAAACAATCGGGATATAAGCTCATAAAAGTGCGGATTCCTCAGTAGTTACCAAGAGATTCACTATGAACCTTACCCTTTTCGGAATTATCGTTAAACTCTATCTACTGGGCACTCCTTCACAACCATATACCAAAAAACTCACTGTGTTGTAGATGTTAAAACACAAGCGATCTACACGCAATGGTAGATCGCCACCAGAACGAACGCACACACACGATTTAACTATATATTGCTAATAACTAGCAACATATGCTGAACTGCCAGGTGTTGTTCGGCAGGTCAGTCGCACTAGTCTTCACGATGGTCTGTGACGAGTTCCGTGTTAATCAACTACAAATACGCGAGGTATGGCACGAATTAGCCGGAGCTCGACGTGAATACGACCGATCAGCTGTCGCCACCGGACCGGATATATATATATATATATATATTATATATATATATATTATATATATATATTAAATATATATATATAATTATTATATGTATAAATATATATAATATATATATATAATATATATATATCTATATATATAATATATATATATATATATATAAATATATATATATATATATATATATATATATATATATAATCTATATATCTATATATATATATATATAATATATATATATTATATATATACGAGGTGTGTTCAAAACGTATCGCGACTTTTGAATTTTCGCGGGTTACGTATATTCGAATTTCGATTTTTTGTGGCGTTATGTTGGTACTCATGTCTCTCACTTATGCCGACAAGCTCGGCCATTTTGAATGTTCACTTATTGTTGACAGCTGCTTTGCTTGCACGTGTTTTGGATCGTCTTCGATTTTTACCTATTCAAAAAAATGGATCAAAGAACCTGTATCAAATTTTGTGTAAAAAACGAAATTAAGTGCGCGGATGCATTCCGAATGTTGACTGTGGCATACGGAGAAGCTACCTTGGACCGAAGCAACGTTTATCGGTGGTACAAAATGTTCTCAGAAGGCCGAGAAGATGTGAACGACGAAGAGCGTGCCGGACGCCCGAGCACTTCAACAACAGACGAAAAAATTAATGAAGTGGAGAAAATGGTATTGGCCAATCGTCGAATCACCGTTAGAGAAGTTGCTGAGGACCTAAACATATCGATTGGCTCGAGCCATTCGATTTTTATCAATGATTTGGGCATGAGACGGGTCGCCGCGAAATTCGTACCAAAATTGCTCAATTGCGACCAAAAACAGCATCGCATGAACATTGCTAATGAGATGTTGGACTCTGTCCGCGACGACACAAATTTGCTCCAGAGGGTCATAACTGGTGACGAATCGTGGGTTTATGGTTATGACGTGGAAACCAAAGCTCAATCATCTCAATGGAAGCTGCCGCACGAACCAAGACCGAAAAAAGCGCGCCAAGTTCGGTCGAATGTGAAAGTTTTGCTGACAGTTTTCTTCGATTGCAGGGGCGTGGTGCATCATGAGTTCTTGCCACAGGGTAGAACGGTCAATAAGGAATATTACCTGCAAGTTATGCGCAATTTGCGCGAAGCAATCCGCCAGAAACGCCCGGATTTGTGGAAGAACAAAAATTGGCTTTTGCACCACGATAACGCCCCTGCTCACACATCGTTGCTTGTGCGCGAGTTTTTGGCCAAAAACAACACACTAATGATGCCGCAGCCACCGTAATCCCCAGATCTGGCCCCCTGTGACTTTTTCTTGTTCCCTAAACTGAAGAGGCCCATGAAAGGACGACGTTACGCTACGCTTGACGAGATAAAGACGGCATCGAAGGAGGAGCTGAACAAGATAAAAAAAAAAATTTTTTGAAGTGCTTCGAAGATTGGAAAAACCGTTAGCACAAGTGTATAATATCTCATGGGGATTACTTTGAAGGGGACAAAATAGATATTCATGAATAAATGAATAATTTTTGAAAAAACGCAAAAGTCGCGATACGTTTTGAACACACTATGTATATATATATATATATATATATATATAATTATATATATATATATATATATATATATATATATATATTAATATATATATATATATATATAAATATATATATATATATATAATTATATATATATATATATAAATATTGTATTAATAATTGTATTAGTCCAAATTTCACGGTTTGCACATGAAACCTTCAACGTAAGACATAACAACATATCGACCTTTTAAGACTTTTCTTAATTCCGCTATTCACCTCTCGCTTGCTTGCGTCGGGTGTCATTTAGATTATACAGACACTACCGAATTCCGAACACGATATGATCGGCACTTTCATGCGTTAACTGGTTCTCCCGCAAACGGAAATTTTGCACAACCATTTAAGAGAAAAAAAAGACAAATCAGCAACTTTTATAAATTTTATCCTCACTCCTAAACAAGACGTTTTTGCCCCTCCTTCCATTGGGCGACATGTTTTTATTGCCGAGTTCTACTAAACCTTAAAATAAGTACAAATTGTTATGATAGACCCTGTATATGTATATGCTGCGGGTACATGCATATATGCGAGTATATATATATATATATGTATGAGTGCGATCATACATAGAAGATAAAATATTACCTAAAAGGTCATTAGGTGCGCAGCAATCTGTCCAAAAAATCTGTTACATGATCAAATGTTTCAAAAAAGAACCATTTTCGATGGAACAGAGACCTTGCAATAATAATCCAAGGATTATGACGTCATTTAACGGTGAAGTTATGCAAAGTAACAACGAGCATTACGCATAGTACGTCTCCGTCACTGTATTTACGCATAACATACAAACGTTTGTAAATATATATATATATATATATATATATATATATAAATATATATATATATATATTTATATTTATATTATATATATATATATATATATATATATATATATATATATATATATAAATATATATATATATATATATTTGGAGGAGGAGTTGAAGAAGAAAAGCGCCGCCTTTTGGCAACTGCTCCGTCGCCCTTTACGGAGCACCGGAATGGGCAGACAGGGCACTTAGGACGGCATGCAACAGGAGAAAGCTGAGGTCGGCGCAACGGCCGGTGGCCATCAGGGTCTGCCGCGCATTCCGTACCGTGTCGACTGAGGCACTGCTTGTCGTGTCCAAGATGCTGCCATGGGATTTGCTGGCCGGGGAGCGAACAGAACGAGCGCTGGACGGTGATCTAGACCCCACACGGGCTAGATTAGCTACTTTGAACTCTTGGCAGAAAGAATGGGTGAGGGCAGCAGCTCCTGGGGGGTCACCAAGGGTCGCTGGACCAAAAGTCTGATCCCGGAACTACGGCAATGGTACGACTGCAGACACGGCGAGCTATCTTATTATGCGTCCCAGGTGCTGACCGGCCACGGTCAGTTCCAGACGTATATGGTTAAGATTAACAAAGTTTAAGTCGACTCCTGCACACTATGCGTCTCGGGGGAACCGGCTGATGTAGAGCACACTGTTCTGCATTCTGCATTGTGGGGCCCTCGGGGAAGCGCGGGACGCGGGGGCGGCCGCTGTGCGAGGCCGACCAGTCAACGAGGTCGTCATTCATATGATGTCTTCAGCGGCGGCCTGGAAAGAAGGTATTGCCCACTTTGATGCGATCATGTCCACGAAGGTGGTCAAAGAGACTGCCAGGAGAGCTCGTCTTAGCGTCCACTCAGGCTCCGGTCGAGAGGGGAAATCTGTAGACGGGAGGCGGGTGGGTGATAGGCAGGCGGACCAGGCTAGGCAAATACAGCAAAGGATTCCCCAGATGATGACTCTCGAACCACCCACAGGCGGGCGGGCTGCGGAAGGTATCAACGGCCTTCTTGAAGTCGCCGCCCCGCACCAAAGCGGGCTAGGGCGACTGTAAGAAGGCTGGAGTAGGGAGGAGAGGCAACCTGGCCACTCCCATGGATACGAAGCGATGCCTAGCAGTTACCGTTCCCCGGGGGGTGGGGGGGAGGCGGGTGTTAGTGGGTTTGTGAGTCCCACACTAGTCACTGGCTGTGGTGGCGCATGTACATCACGATTCCCGTAATCCCCCATATTAATGCTGAGAGGTTTCAGCATATAAAAAAAAAAATATATATATATATATAAATATATATATATATATATATATATATATATATATATATATATATATATATATATATACATTTAAATAATATAACTAAATAATACGCAAGAATAATAAAGAGCCCTGGACAACCAGTACAAGACTAGGCATTCCTTAAGAATCGGCTTTTTACTTCTCAGATTTGAAATTGTTCTCCCGGTCTTCCAAGGAATACACCAGGGGTAGAGCCCTAGTCGAAGTTACTAACAAGAGCGCCATTCTTTTAGCGAATTACTGCATTAAAGCTGATGTTATAAAATTGGTGCATTAGGAAATTATTGTTTGTCACTGAATATTGATGTTATTGTTTTATGTAAAATATAGCTTAAAATAGTATGCATGACGCTGATCAGTTGCCTAATGATAGGTGTTATCTGCGCTAGTATATATTGTTGTACAGATTCTACTGTGTCCTGAAAGTCAATTGGTATATAGAAGGTGGAGCACGGCGTTGGAATCAGCACTAGATGCGCCCGCCGGCGCATACGATATGGTCTACTGTCATCTAGGCACACGAGGAAGGCCTATAACGGGCGCGAGTACTGGCTAAGATAAAGCAGTTAAATCTGCACCAGGTATTCTCAGGCGACGGGGGGAAGGTCTACGAAGCTACCCGGCGGCCGGTAAAGTGGGCGCAAGGGGAAAGGGTCGCTGAAACTGTTTGTTCAATGCCCTCTGGCGTTAGGTTCGCTCTCTTCTATAGAAAGCACACACCTATACCATCTTGTACAGGCGGACGCAGAAATCGTTCTTCAACTCTTTCAGAAAGCAAGGCCCTCTAGGAGTTTCTTGTTTCTAACGATTTACCGCCGTTAATACTCGGCGTCATGGTGCAACGCCGCCTCTCCTCGGCGGCGAACCGCCGGGCGCTAGTGAGCTGGCGCCGCCCCTGAATTCAGTCCCTCCTAGGATGATTAATCTCGGCCAATATTTAGGTGTGACGGGGTGGAGGAGTCTTTGGTGAATCGCGTGGCCCGAGGGTCCTACGCGCCACCTCTAGAAATAACTGGCTGTCGCGGTTTCACCGGCTTTCTGATCCAATGAGCCTTTCCAGGGACCTACGAAACTCGTCGGCTCTCTGACGTCTAGCAGGCGGACGCAGCCGTAAAGATGATGCTGAATGGAACGTAGTCGTCTCGAACTGGATAAAATAGTGGTCCTTAAAAAATCTCCATTAAGTAATACTCTCAAGTTTAAGATCTAATGGGCTTCTGCTTGTTGTGTCATTAGGTCAATGCATGAGGTGCGCCCAACTCAGTGGGAGTACCAGTGTTATGAATAATAAGATACTCCACCGTCGTAAAAGATACAAACAAGTTATCTAGGTGTGTGTACACCGTCGATATGAAACCTAGGGGCTGCAGTAGCATGAGTAAGAATGCCGAATATTAGCAATGTCAATCCACGTAGAAATGTGATTAAAGACTAAAAAAGATTTCAGAGCTCTTATAATGACGGCGTAGAAATAATGCCGTAGAAAATAAACGTTCTCTTTCCATTGCTTTTTAGTTTCTCTCTGGCCCCGTATGAATGTATGTTTGCTTTGCGGATAGTAAGGAAGGCACAAGGGACCCAAAAAGCCTTTTTCTTCGAGAAAGATGAAATACTTATTCATACTATCTACTTAGTAAACCCTTTTTCATTGCAATGTATTCCCAAAAAGTTTATCTTTGTCATGGAGACATTTTGTGGCATTTGGCGTCTAATTTCTTGCCTCCCATAAGCTGAGATCAAACTTGAGCAAAATACTAAAAAAAACGCGGAGACCAGCAAGCTTAAAAAGACACTCATCCATCGGTATCCTTACGAATTCTGCCCTCTCGCGTTTGAGACTTTAGATGCTTCTGGTGCTCGAACCAAGCAGCTGATCCGCAAAGTCCGGTACTCGAACCAAGCAGCTGATCCGCTTAAAATATATCTCTTTAGATAAATTTGAAGTATAGGAACGATAAGCCCACATCTAAATATGGATTACCAATTAACATTTGCTGCATGTTGTTTTTATGCAAACGAGGAAGTGGTGGCCGTTCCACTAACTACGCCAGTTGTGCAGCCCGGTGGGAGTCATGTACTGCACTTTGCCATTCTTGGAAAACTTGTGTTAACATCTGACGTGCTGTTTGCCACGGCTGAGTTCTGGCCTTTTTTGAGTTTGTTTTTTAGTGGCTTCATAGATTTTCTAGTGTTGCGCACAGGAGTTCCTTTCGCCATGAACCGGTGAAGTCTCAAAGTGTAGACAATGAGTCGATCTT
Organism: Dermanyssus gallinae; assembly: GCA_003439945.1. NCBI lineage: Eukaryota > Metazoa > Arthropoda > Arachnida > Mesostigmata > Dermanyssidae > Dermanyssus > Dermanyssus gallinae. The sequence goes on along the minus strand of QVRM01000557.1, from coordinate 198,497 downwards.
GACTAATATCAGATAGCACTGCGTCCATTGACGGTTCTACTATAACATTTGCGAGCCTTTTTATCTGTAAATGGTAAAGCTGTTAGCAGCTGCTCGAGCGGATTGTTTTGCCTTACCTGCTGTGCTTACTACGGCATGCAAGAATGCGGGCCTCTCACACCAGTTGCCGCCGTTCATCCGAGCAATGGTAGAATAAAGAGATCGCTGATGCTAGAAAGTATTTAGTAGGCGTCAAAGAATCTGTCGTGCCCGGTGGCGTGGTACATTCACCTGCGCCTCGCGACCGGAGGAGACACATTGGTGCGCGGGTTCGAGCTCCACCGTTGCGCATTTGTATTTATGACGGTCAGTCTATGAAGCACTGCAAAAAGCAGTCCCGTGGACGTTAAATCTTGGTTGGGGGTCAGTCCAAAAAGTATAGAGGCGTCAAAGAACCTACATGAGGGCGTGGAGCTGGTTGTGTGTAATAAGCAGAAGAGGGGGCAAGGCAGACGTGGGACGAAGATACAAAAGAGATAACGACTTGCTGCCATAATAACTATTAGGTTAATCCTAGGTATCTCAACATGTCCGGCCCACGGTGCATTAAAGGTATGCCTCACGGCAAATATAAATCTGTAGAGGACTGAGCATAGTCTAGAAATGAAGACAACCTCCTAAATGGTTTTATTTTAGCCGACTTTTCACAGGCCAAGTTTAGGACCGCGCAAAAGAGACTCGCCATAAGTAAGGCGCGAGCGTGGAAAAAACATAAAAACGCTAGGCAATCCCATATGGGACTTGCCATATAAGACCGTCATGGCTAAGACTCGGAAAACTCCCGCAGGACTTGCTGCGGGGAACATTTTTGCTCTCCTTCCGGCACAGCCCTGGAGCGGCAATGAAAAGTTCCTGGTTGCCCCGGAGAATTTTCTGAAAGTAACGTTAAAATGGGTCCAGCAGGCCAGGGAATGGCTGGTGTCTGGAAACGCGACTGGCACCGACGGTATACTATTTTGGGTAGCCAAGCTATTCGTTAAGCGTGGCCGAAGGTCTTTAAGACCTATACCAACGAATTGTGTAGACAAGGAGGGCATCCGAAACTGCTGATGCTCTTAGACATTAACCACGCCTTTAACACGATAAACTGGAGCGCAGTCATAAAAGCTAGAGAGTAAGGAAATATCTACTTTTGCCAGACAGCAGATGATTATGTTATCCTACATAAGTGAACGAAGTCTAGTTGCAGGGGAGCAAGGGTATCAATCACCTGACGCTCGTTAATGATAAAATTGATGCAGTGTATCTAGTAAGCAAGGAGAAGGCAATATAAGTTAGCCTTGGAATGGCAAGACATCGATCGAATTTACGAGAGAAGGAAAGTGGTGTGGGATAATCCTCGATACGAGATTAGCTGGAACGGCACAGGCGAAACATGTCGCAAAAGCCAAGAACCCGGCAAACAGTGCGCCGGTGTCGTATGCGAGAAGCGATCTAAGCGATACGACGCATAAGTGAGTACAAAGTCCAATCGTTGAGCCGTCCAGTTTGGTAATGACTTGATCTTTTTCAAAGGTGCTTAGCACACATGGGCTTGACTGAGCCTTGTCGATCTTGACCGCATAGGCCTGAAATGGACTGTGACCAGTCAGTGCTTGGGTTACGTAACATGTCAGTTTTCTGTGGGATCTGTCATGCCAGAGTAATCTCAGTAATTAGAGGGCGCTAATTACTCCATCCCGCGAGACGCTTCTCAGGAAGGCAGAATAAATAGGCTGTTGCGTGTTAATTCTGCCGTGCTATTGCCATTCTCGCATTTTCTGGGCTTAGTTAGTCTAAGAGACGCTTAGCGTGCTAACCAGTCAGCAGATCATACAGGAGCATTCTGGCTAACTCCACGACAGCATTCGCAAACACTTGTAACAGATAAGCTTTTGTGACGTTCTAGGCAATCCTCAGAACTACCTCGTTTGTACGCGCGTTCCTGTCAACCCGCTTTTGAGGATGATATCAAAAAATGTGTTAAAGCAGTGCCGTGCCTGCCGACCCTGACATTAAGCTTCCTAGACTGTTTCTTCTTGACATCAGTACAACCTTGCTTTTCGCTGGTAATATTTGTAACAAAAATATCTTTTCAACATTTAGCCACTCGTTTTAGGCTGTTGTTTTGCAGATCTACCCTTTTTATGTAAGTGATCTGTTTGCCAGACTCCGTCGTAGGCAAGGCTCCACAATGTAGGTGTAAGGACGGAGTTCTGCGGGACACCCTCCATGACTGAGTGTGTTGCTACCTCGATTTCAATCATTCCGGTAGAATGAGTTGAGAAGGTAAGAAGAAATTTCTTATTCCACACTGCCTTCATATCGTTTATTTTCTGGCGGTTCTGCAAGCGTTCCTAACACCAGTAGTTATTAGACGGACATGGTTCTTGGTATTTTACATTTTTGGAAATTCCCTTTCTGCCAGACATTTATGTGCTACCGTGCAGAGAGTTTCTGGACTTTTACTTTCTTGTGCTCCAACAATTTATAGAAACTTGAAACATACACTGAGATACCTGTCGTCATTCAAGATCTCCTCCCCCATAGCAGTGGCCGGTTATGATTATGAGAGAGACCTAGCTGGCTATTATTAAATAAATGTACAGATTCCTGTTCCCTCCAAAGGAATGTGCGCGTCCCCTCACCTATTAATGTAAGCACATTTTAGACGAGCCACTTTTGTACCGACGTTTCTACCACTTTTTTGTGCAATTTCTCGCGAGCTGTTCCAGTTTCTGAGACTTAAAGCAATTCAGGTGGCTGAGCCACTTGTATAGATCCGATTTTTCTTAATTCCTTGCTAAAAGGAGGTGCATTTCCTGGAATACTAAGGCTTTGGATGCGCTCCGATACTTCAAATCAATCTTCACATTAGTCTATTTTCGGATGCCGTTGGCCACTGTTTAAGCTTCAGTTGAACCTTCAACCAGGTGAGTACGTCGCAACTGGGTTATTCGGCCCACTTCTGCTTCCGCCGCTTCAGGTTTAAACTTCAACAATCACTCTCCACAGGACATTGACGATTCTTTCTGGCATTTGTTTTTTTTTTTATTACAGAAGTACTGTCTTCGTTGGCCACATTATTGCGAAAGATGAGTAGTTACCTGCCTGTGTTTTCATTTTCATTCTGTTTGTGTGTTCATATCGTTTCGTATCTGTTTCTGACGCGAATTGGTATATCTCTTAATTTATCAATCCTTTATCTTTTTTAAGCTCTTTTAGATTAAGAGGGCGTTTGCCTTCCTATCCGTCAGCGTACTTTGTGCCCATGGGCACTTCTATTTTCGAGAAATGCATAACTTAGTTGCATTAATTTGTAATGCAATCGACCTTGTTATATTTCCATTGGAGTTCCTTGTTTATTTGTTCCAACTAGTCCTTAGAGTTTTATATCTTTGTTAGCTACCCGGTTCTCAGCTCTAGCTTCGAGTTAAGCGGTCGTACGCAAGTAGAATTATCGAGGCAGTACTACAAAATGCGAATCTTTTTGAGACAAAAAACTCTTTTTTTCCCACGGCGCCATGTAGGATCTATTTTGTGCAGGAAACTAAATAATCTGCGCTAAGATATATCAGTATAGGAAAGAAGCGGCAGTGTAGGCAACGGAGGTGGCAGTGGTTCAAAGCGACGGAATCGCTGAGCATATTTATGCCATGCCAACCCGGACGCTAGCGATAACCGCAAAGTGGCCAGTGAAACGAGCAACAAGTGAGAGGTTTGAACCTAGATAACCTAGAGGAGAATCGGATGATTAATAGAAGTTCGAAGGGCACCTTCTATTTGTTCTTAATCCGGTTGATTGGGAGTTGTTTATAGGACACAGGCGAATGTACAGATTAAACAACTGGCAAAGGACAGGGAGACGGCGAGACTAAGAAGACCATGCAAGACGGCAACAACAAAAGGAGTAGTGTCCAAAGGAATGCGCAATACACCACAAAACGCTTGCACAGCTTGAATATAGGTACGGAGGTATGCATAGCCAAAGATAAACTTAAGCCTTCTGTTCTGTACCACGCTGTGACATGATATCGATCTGTATTTAACACATACGAATATACACGTCTAAATTAGAAGCGCCTAGTATCTTTGTATGTATTCTATGCAAATAGAATACTGGTTTAGCATACATTTGGTAACTCTCGTATTGTGGAGTGAGACAATAAGTGTTACTACCGTCCACGCATGATCTACCTGCAGACCAAGATTAAAAATACAGCAGCCATTTACAGTAGCTGATCCGAGGCGCAAGGGAATCGAACGAGGAGAAAAGCACGAACAACAAACAAAGGGTCGCTCAAAGCGAACGGAGTCGCTCGTAACAGCAAGCTTGTGATGATCCTTTTGGTCACGGACACTTTAAGATCTGAGAAAAAAACATGCTCTTCGTTCATCAACGTATAATCAACATATCTAGGGACACTTTACACCTACTGTGAAAAACGACCGACTCATGCTAAACAGTGTCTATTCGTGGTACGTTATTTAAAAAAAGAGATGCTTCTGTCTGCAGATATTATAGCGTAGTCTGCGAAAAGCATTGCGTTACTAGCTGTCTAGCTGTGCGGTGTTGGTTGTCATAGCATATCATCTAGTAAACATATTTCTCGCTCTATTTTCTTAGTGGAAGGTGATAATCGAAAATGTTCCCCATTGGTAGGTGCAACATCGTTCTGTTCCGGGGGGGGGGGGGGGCGGGCAAAGCGAAAGCTAATCCTGCTATTTATGTGGGTGTCACACTTGATCGGACCTAAACAGTACGCCATGATACGACAGCCCTAGAAAAGCTAAGAAGTCTGAACTCCGCCAGATAGGCGAAGACATCGTCTTGCTATCGAGCTCCTGACTGAAAAACAGAGTGTCAGATTCGAAATGTGTTTGCCTTCGATGTCGATTGAATGATGCAAAGCAAAGAAGGAGTCACTACAGACGTCTAGTAAGCCAGCCCACTGACCATGTATACAACGCCGCACTCTATTTCTCTCTCGCATCCGCGCTCTGGTTGCCTGCCTTAAACAAAGTACACTTCGAAAGCCATTCCTATAACGATATCCCACGCAGCGGCTGGCGTGTAGACATTTTACAAGACACAACAAGTTTACGCAGTTGATATCGAATTCTTTGAACAATCAATGTATTTGCGAAGTTCATATACGTACGCTTTTACCTGCAGGAAAAGAAAACTAGTAATTATATATTTATATACAGTAAAATAATAATAATAATATACTTGACGTCAATTGTCTTGGAATTATGGACAGGACAAGGGTATATCCTGTGAAGGGCTTACTGAAAAATATAAGGGCTGGTTTACTTTAATATGTTTTTTTATATTCTGGTATATAGACTTATAAAAAGATACTTGAGTATTCTGAAACTCTTAGAATGGTCAGTATAAAGCACCTAAGACTTCACTGAATAATTGGAACACAGAGCTCACGCCTTATCTTGCAGTGACTGACTTTCTCTAGGGGGACAAGTCCCCCATATTGTAACCAAATTGGAGTGGCACCTAGTGGCGACTCTATTAAAAAGATGTCGTGACATTTTTTTCTAGTAACTCGATGCTGCTTAATTAAGCGTTTAAGGAGTGAAGTATTATTTTTACTGTTGGCTGCAGAATGCAGTTTCTATCAATTGGCAATGCTGAAAGTGATTTTCTGTATGGTGTAGCATAGCATATTTACATATTTATCGCTGCCCAAAGGAAGCGACCTTTTGCACATTCTAGCCAGGTTCAATTTTCACACGGTCGACCATATCGCTCTGTCCTTGGCTAAACTCGGCAGCTTATGCGTTATTTTAATTATGATGCTTACAGAAATTAGTGGTGTCTGCAATAAAAACACTACTACAATAGTACGTTGTACCTCTACTTTATGGCAATATGGGAGAAATCCAAAGCAAGAAAGAGGCTGTTTTGGTGGTGCGGATTTTTCGCTAGGAAGGGTGTAATAGAAATAAGCAAAAACAAATATGCCATGGATCGGACAGGTTTTCGTCACTTGTGTGCACAAAATCCACTGGAAAACAAGTTTCCGAGAACAATGCAAGTTACCGATCAGGCATAGGACCTCAACGCGGGGTAGAGCTGCTGGATTACTACGCACGCACCGCAGTAGGCCTGTCTATGCTAAATATGCACCATGCACAGAGAACAGACGAAGCATCAACTATACCAACAGCAACGACGTCAACAATGTTTGCTCTTAACGCACATCTCATAATGCTCTGCTGTCGAAGCAAGCATATCGCGTCATTGGCTACGACCGACCGAGACTTGTTCAACCGCGGCCGTGAGTTAGAACGAAGGGTCGAAAGACCGACGGGTCATCCCCAGCTCGTTAAGTCGTTAAAAAGACTGCTCTTGGACTCACGGACAACTGGGAGCAGTGGAGCTTCATCATAATTTGTATCGAGGGACCACTAGATGAGACCGACTGTACATGGGCGTCACCGTGTCTCCGCATATCGGCGCACGAAACAACGCAACCGTGGCTGAGCAGAGAACAGTTGTCTTTTGGTCATTATTTTGTTTGTTGATGTGTGTGGCTGCGTTGTTGTTTCCAAACAATTTCGTTTTTTTTTTGTTGTTGTTGTATTTTATTATTGTTACCACGATTGCATGTAACAGCTGCCAGTCGGGTCGTAGGAACCGGCAAATGTTCCCACTGTCCCCTTAGTCCGTCCCCCACACATATATTGTAACGGAGACAGCGATGGCTTTCTATTTTGCCCGGTCTGGGGCTCCGTTTGGTCAGGCCAGCCAGGCAGAATGCCGGTCCCGGAGAGCATCAGCGCGATTAATACAAGCAAATTGAACGCACAAACGACCTCTCGGGAACGGCTAGTCTCAGCGGCATTTTGCGCACTACAGTGTCTCCATTTGATTGCTTTCATAGCGCTGACGTGCATCTGCGCTGATTAACTAGATTATTTACGAGCAACGGGATAATGAGTAATTGGTATGACGTCTGTCTACGTTATTGATACCCTACGTGCGAATCTTAGTATCCAATTGATATCTGTTGAGCATACAATCTGTGAGACGCTGTGTAACGACTCGAACAAGATTTCAGGTTAGATATGTAAGGGTTGTGCTTTAAGTTTAAAAAAAAAACGGTCGATGGCTGTATGCACTGCCATTTCGTCCTACACTTCTTGATGAGTTCCACGCAACTACCTACTCAAAACAAAGCCAGGCACTTTCCACTAGATCCTCTCGATCGACACCAGCTCACACATTTTGTCGCCGCATAAGTGCGTCGTGACTTCACGTGGACACCGGGGGACGTCCCATTAAGTCTGCGCGTCGCCAATTACTGACCTAATGGCTATATGCGATATGCCACGATATGCCACGTACCGCGCCTTACAGATCAAGGCTAAACAGCAAGCCGTCCGCGAAATGATCTTATTGAACAGTTACATAAAGAACACGTAAACGTCGACGACACAGTGTTACGCAGTTTTTTAATATTAATTATTGCGATACCTACAAAAATGTTTCTCTGTGCAGGACTTAGAAAATTACCCTATTATTCATCAGGCTTCCGCTTGGTAAGCAGGATTGGCATTTTTTGAATGTATTGAATTGTATAAGTCTGAACTACAAATGATGTTACAGCTATTGCTGTTATTTCCACACAACATGTATGAAAATGAAATTAAGACACGCTCAGAAGTTAGCTATCGTTTGCTGCAACAAAGTCGCAATATCAGTCCAATAATTGATTGATTGTTTTATTTGCTTGACAAGTGTGCGTACACACCCTTTTATGCCAGGGCTGCATAGCGTTGCAGCTGATAATAACAATATTGACAACAACAACAGCAACAACAACAACAACAACAACAACAACAACAACAACAACGACGACAACAACAACAACGACAACAACAACAACGGTAACAACAACAACAGTAACAGCAACAACAACAACGACGACAACAACAGTAACAACAACAGTAACAACAACAACAGTAACTGCAACAGTAACAACAACAGTAACAACAACAGTAACTGCAACAGTAACAACAACAGTAACTGCAACAGTAACAACAACAGTAACAGTTACAGTAACTGCAACAGTAACAACAACAGTTACAGTTACAGTAACAGTTGTTGAAGTAATATTAAGTTGAAGTAATATTAAAGAATGGTTCCAGCTCCTCGCCTCTTCCTGAGGCCATTTAGGTGAGAGGTTTTTAGTGGGTATTATGCCAACAACTTTCGGCATCGAGTCCCACACTACCCGCTCTGGGTGTGCGTGAACGCATTTTTCCCTCTCACCATAAAAAACAAAAAAAAGTAACAGTTACAGTAACAATAACAGTAACAACAACAGTAACAACAACAGTAACAGCAACAACAGTAACAACAACAACAGTAACAGCAACAACAGTAACAACAACATCAGTAACAGCAATAGTAACATCAACGACAACAGCAACAACAGTAACAACAACAACAACAACAACAACACTAACAACAACAACAACAACAACAGTAACAGCAATAGTAACAACAACGACAACAACAGTAACAATAACAACAGCAACAACAGTAACAACAACAACAGTAACAGCAACAGAGAGACGCCGGAAAGGTCAGCATCTTCGATCGGCGTGCGGTTTTGCCTACAAGACTGTTCTAATGGTTTTGCTGCATGAACACTCTAATGCTCTTACGTGTGTCCTACAATGTTAACATTATTAAATCATGGCTTATTGTTACGCGTAAGCCTCGTTTTCTCACATCATATTGTTATTATTTATCTTTAATAGTGTGATATTGTGTGTTTTAATAGGGGTGGGCCTTTATATCATTCGTTTCGATCATAAATGATGTTCCTGAGCTTTTCAATACATCAATAAATCGACAAAAAAAATGCGCATAATGTTGGGCATTTTCTACTGAGCGAAACGCTAAATATGCAAATATTTTTTGTAGTTCTTTATACTGGGGGGAAGTTAGATTGTTTACTATTTTATTCATATCTTAATTATATATATTATTTTTGTTATACTTAATTGAAATAGAGCAGCAGTTGTTCTTTGTGTAAATGTTTACTTAAGTTATGCATTTGCTTCTAAAATAGATAAAAACTAATATTTAATATACTTTGCTACTAAAGTAAGTAAATAAACTAGCGGATAAGCAGGTGTACGAGTATGTAGAGGTACTGCTGCGGGACGGTAAGAACCATAATGAATTTGAGCTATTTTTTAAAAGTTGAAATAGTCTGCATGTTTTATTATTCAAGCCATTAGTAATTTGCCTTATGTAACGATGCTTGAATACTTCGTCATCTAACTTAACCAGGCTCTTAGGCATATATAACCTTTTGCAATACGTAAAGATGACAAATATTTATTTGCAGCCCTTTTTCTTTTAGGAACTGGTGTAAGGATCCACTGTACCGGGAACTCTGTCGTCCAAGCATTTATTCATACCGGAGGCAGGCGAGAATTGACCGCATCTTTGGCGTTTGTTTCAGAGAGATTAGCTGGTAAAATGATGACATGACACACGTCGTTTCTGAAGCCCCGGTAGCGTGGAACTAACAAAACCTTAAATCCAGTCATGTTTGTTTCAAATTATTTCTGTGCCAAGGACGTTGTTGTTTTTGAGACATCTGTACGCCATATTAACTTCCTCGGTCGTAAAAGGAGCGTCGCAATCATTTTAGAGAAATTCTGATGTTTCCAGAAAGTCTAAAAGACTGTAGAATATGTATATATATATATATATATATATATATATATATATATATATATATATATATATATATATATATATATACAGGGTGTGACTGAAAGAATTTTATAGCGATACATAAAATTGTAGAGCTCGTTAAAACGAATATTTTTTTCAATGGAACATGTGCTCTGAGAAGTCTTGTTTCGGAGTTACAGTGAAATTACTACAATTTGTGACACTGGTGTTTTTGCCCGACATAGGAGCACAAAATGTGCTGTTGCGAGACAACCAGTCTTCCTAGACAGAAACTAAGCACACCGTCGTGTTCGTGATAAAATTCTGCTCCATCTGATGAATATGCAAGGCCGGTCAGAAAACGCGACATGGTCGCTTAGAAGAAAATTCGCCAAAAATGAAGTTCTTCATTAGCGTTCACGCCAAATACTTTAGAATCATAACCCTACAACCACTCACAGCGCTCAAAGCGGACATATTCAGCCAATGCGCAATTCATGGCGATCATTTTGGTACCAAACATATGTCAATGCGAGCTGTGGTTGCGGAGTAATTACGAGTTTTCGGCGGGATGTCCAGATTAAGTGCATGAAAAATGACGCGCTGCGGCTGTCGCGCGACACGTCGGCGGTAGTGAACGTCGCCACACAGTCATTTTCCGGCCTCATCAGATGGAGTAGAATTTTATCACGAACACGACGGTGTGCTTAGTTTCTGTCTAGGAAGACTGGTTGTCTCGCAACAGCACATTTTGTGCTCCTATGTCGGGCAAAAACACCAGTGTCACAAATTGTAGTAATTTCACTGTAACTCCGAAACAAAACTTCTCAGAGCACATGGAAATGTGCTCTTCCATTGGAAAAAATATTCGTTTTAACGAGCTCTACAATTTTATGTATCGCTATAAAATTCGTTCAGTCACACCCTGTATATATATATGTTAGGTAGACTCGTTTCGGAAAATTGATCCCGTCAAAGTAAGTATATTTCAAAAGAGCTCTACTAGAGTGATTGGCGTCAAAGACTTGATATACCTTGCCATACCCTGGACGATGCCATGTGTGCGTACACAATTCTGCATCGTAGATACGTTCCCTTATAATCAAAATGTATCCTGCGTTTCCGCAGTACGCGGTTATACCACTGTTCTATATATGCCAAAATACACATGCCACTCTTTTATATTACGGGCTTTTTGTGATGACAAGTATGACATCAAATAACGCAGTGGAAACAAACACATAATTTACAGTAAGCTTGTTTAAGTAATGCTCATCCATTTGGTACATGTCGTTACAATCCCTGCTTGTATTGTCATTCACTACACTAATGAAAAGGTATTAATTTAAAGTTATCATAGCCAAGGGTAAACCTTTTTTTGTTCGCAAAGTAAACGTTATTCAAATTGCTCAAAATCATTTGAGCATGTAGTCGCCAGGAGACCAAGTGTAGTCGGTAGCGCAATTGCGCACTTGAGCGTAGGATGTTAGGATAATGAAAATATACACGTGTCTGTGCGTGCCCGTAATGAGAACGACAGTATTCCTACATTCTTATATTCGTTTCTTTCATTGACACTCGTAGGAATGTGAGATTTTTCTGCGAAAAAAAAGCACATAAGGAAAACAAGGTATAATGACATGGCGAACGCCTATACAGACATATATATATATATATATATATATATATATATATATATACAAGCAACACAGAGAACGGCAAAACTGGAACTTTGTAATCAACAATTTTACAGACAGCTATAGAGCTAAGTTCTTAGCAACAGATGGAAAAGAGGTCTGCAGTAGAGCAGAGCAGTGATCTGCAAAATAACTTGGCACGGATACCACCAATACCTCTGCTTAAAGGGAAAATGTTTCCAAATCAACGAATGTGTTTGTAAATATTGTGGTGAAATTGACATCGACCGATATGACGTAATGAAATGTATAGAACTGAACACTAGCTTATTAACAGCTGCTGTAATTGACATACTTGAGCGGAATAGCCCCTAAATATTGTGAGAATCTACCAATAATTGTGAATAAATACCAACATATATATATATATATATATATATATATATATATATATATATATATATATATATATATATACATATATATATATATATATATATATATATATATTATAAGACGTCTGCTAGAGCTCACCCTGAACGGTCGAGTGACGTCGAAAACGGTGAAAAGTGAGAATCCCGAGGTCCTAAACGGACTGAGCAACGGCACTGGGTTACCGGCACTTAGTGAGAAATCAGAAAGAATTCAGAGAAGGACCTAAACGTACTCAAAAAGATAAGTAGCCAGTTTCCACTGGTCGGCTCCGTGACTCGGCTTCCGATTGGTGGGGTGGCAGTTCTGCGCAGTAGTGAGCAATTAGAACTAGTTGACGTAAGCTCGGCAGACGCAGGGGAACCCACTGCTGCCTCAGCCAGTAGCAACACAAGGTTACTCGTGATCGGTGTTGGAAGCACAGAAAATACTCCAGAACAGTTCCTGTCAAGCCTCAACAAGGTCCTAGAAAAAAAGTCATTCGGCAAATACCAACAGCACTGTGGGACTTTACATCTCTCCAGACTGGCAAGGACAGTCAATCAGGAGAGCAACGGAAGTCTGCTGCAGAAAAACAGGAGGAAAAGCGGAACTCATGGTAGACGGAAGGAGCCCGGACCTGCCAACAAAAAGCAAAGAACGAACGACCGGGTGTCAAAGTTCCATAAGGATCAAAGCAAAAGAGGGCAGGTCCGTGGATGACATGATTAGAGACATTGCCCCTCATATCAAGCAAAATGATGCCACGGTTAAGATCGGACCGGTCAAGAAAAATAAAGATGGTGACTTAATCCTCAGAATTACGGAAAAGGGAACCAGAGGCGGCATGTCCTTCGCAAACGCCCTGCGACAGGAAGCAGGAATGGAGGTCGACATTAGGGAAGCGACGGGTCCCACTCAAACCGTTGTGCTAAGGGACGTTAACCCTTTCCTCACTCTAGACGAGATATCGAAGGTCCTGCGCAATTCGTTGGACTTGCATGAAACTACAAAGATACAAGCGGAAACACCAAAAAGCAACAAGAGAGGAACATGGCAATGCTTAGTAACCTTACCCAGTCGGGACGCTAAGAAGTTTGTGGCCAAAAAAGGCATTACCATATCAGGGCGCCTATGCAGGGTTGAAGAATGGTTCCAAATCCCAACATGCTATAGATGCAATCATATCGGCCATATAGCAAGAGACTGCCAAAGTGAGGGGGAAACTGCTAAGAGATGTTATAGATGCGGGAAAGAGGGACACATAGCCAGGGAATGCAAGGAAACTGATATCTCGTGCTACATGTGCAACGAAAAAGATCATAAACCGAGAACAATGGCTTGCCCGCAGTACGCGAAACTACTTAACGAAAGGAAACAAGCCGCGAGGGCGGCGGCAGAAGAGAGGGAAGCCAAGGCCAGGAAATTACGGGCCGAGCAAAAAGAAAAGGAAGAGAAGAAAGCCGCTAGGGAACAGAGGAAGGAGGCTCAGCGAGACAAGCGTACATCAGATGGCTGGACACAAAAAGGCTCCAGAGGGGCGGCCCGGCAATGAACATGATTAAAATAATTCAAGTAAACTGCAACAGAAGTAGATACGCTCATGACATGGTCGAAGAGATAGCCACAAGGAGAAGAGCCAAGCTAGTGGCGGTGAGCGAACCAAATCAAGCGATGGCAACAAACAAAAAAGAATGGTTTTCAGATCGAACCAAGAGTGCAGCAATTATAAATACCAGTTCCGCGCAAATCACAAAACACGGAAGCGGGCCCGGGTTTGTATGGGTGGAATTGCTAGAAGGATGGAAGCTGTACTCTTGTTAGCAGCCCCAACGGCAGCCTGGACGAACTCAGAACCTACTCAGTGAAATAGGAATATCAATAACTGAAGCCACAAATGGAAAGGGCGTAGTCGTTACAGGAGACTTCAACGCGGCATCGGAAACATGGGGGTCGCGGCGTACCAACAAGAGAGGAAGAATCTTGATGGAATGGGCTGCCAGCCTGGACCTGTATATTCAGAACGACGGCAAAGACCCGACCTGTCACAGGGCTGGATATCATTCAACGGTCGACCTAACATTATGCAACGACACAATAGCCAATAAAATAAAAGATTGGACAGTGCTCACTGAAGAAGAAAACCTCAGCGATCACTACTGTATTGAGTTTACGCTAGAACTGCAGCAAAAACAAGCGTTGCCTATAAGAAGTAAGATGTACTACAGGATCAAGGACGAAGAAGTCTTTAAGAGCGAACTCAAGAAGGCAATCCTTACAACTTCCCCCCAAACCCCAGAAGAACTGCATGACGCCCTCAAAAGGGCCTGCAGAAGAGCTACAAAGCCCCCCTCACCCAAGAAGGGCTACATGCTAGCCAAAACACTGGTGGAACAGCGTCATAGCGCAGAAACGGGCGGATTGTAACAGGGCCAAAAGGGAGCTCAAAAAACGCCACAGAACCCGGAAGGCCGAGACTCTCGCCTTGGAAAATTATAGAAGACTCAGAGCGCTTTTAAAAAACGAAATAACGGAAAGCAAAAAGCTCTACTGGCGACAAATGATTAAGGACATAAATGACAAACCATGGGGAAAACCCTACAAAATTATTAGAGGGAGAGGCGTGCAGGCCCCAAAAGTCACACTGCCAGACACAGAGGTCGTACACATTTTAAACAATCTATTTCCACAGCATGGACATTTTAATAGGGAAACATACGCAAGAAGAGGGACAACTTCAGAAGAAAAGGAGTTTCCGCCTATCACACGCGCAGAGGTATTGATGGCAGCGGAGAAGCTCAAGCCAGGGAGATCTCCAAAACCCGACGGCATACCGCATAGCGGTAAAGATGCTCTTCAGGGAACACCTGGAGGTGGTAGCGGCAGTTTTTACTAAGGCGATGGCAAGTGGGGAAATGCCTAGAGACTGGAAAAGGGCGGAAGTAGTCATGATTCCCAAAAGTAACGGAGGGTACAGACCCGTATGTCTCCTGAATACCCCAGCAAAAAGGGTATGAGGCAATTATAGAAGACAGACTTAGGACGTTTGCGGAACAGTATGGTCTCCTGTCGTCCAATCAATATGGATTTCGCAAGAAAAGATCAGTTCTTACAGCAATACAACGAATAACAGCCAACTGACTTGCTTCACGGCGAACCTATATATAAACGAAAGCTCCTTGTGGCAGTCCTTCTCGACGTCAGGAACGCGTTTAACAGTCTGCCGTGGAAAGGAATTTTAGACACCCTAGTGAGAAAAGCGGTCCTTTATTTCTCGTAAGAGCCGTTTCAGGATACTTAGAGGACAGAAAAGTTTTAACGGCACAGTGGAGATAGACATGACTGCAGGAGTTCCTCAAGGGTCAATCCTGGGACCCCTGCTCTGGAACATAACATATGACGACGTCCTGAGACAAGATCTCCCACAGGGAGTAGAAATGATTGCTTATGCGGATAACTTAGCCATAATTTCTCAAGCAAAAACAGAGGAAAAACTAGAATTAAAGACAAACATGGCTCTCTGGTTCACGAAGAGATGGATGGGTAGCGCTGGGCTACAACTTGCCCCGGAAGCGAGGCCATCGTTCTGACAGGCAGTTTCTGTATAAGAGGACTGGTTGTCTCGCAACAGCACATTTTATGCTCCTATGTCGGGCAAAAACACTAGTGTCACAAATTGTAGTAATTTCGCTCTCACTCCGAAACAAGACTTCTCAGAGACCATGTTCCATTGGAAAAAATATTTGCCTTAACGAGCTCTACAATTTGTATATTATATTAAAAAAAAATTCTGCAACACCCTGTATATATATATATATATATATTCAATTTATAATTAATAAATACAATTCTTTTGCATAAAAATCTCTTGCATATAAGCAAATAAAACTGTAACGATTTCAAAAAAAAAAAATAATAATAATAATAAATAAAATTGAATATATATATATATATGCAGGCCGACGCCCTCGACATGCCGCTATCAATGAGAATTTCAGCAGAGCCCTCAGATCATGCGGTCGTCCGTGCATCCTCGAACCCCCGGGCCTCTGCATGGAGGACGGCAGACGGGATGACACTTACACCATTCGAGCGAGGCAAAATGCTGGATTGGGATGCAGCCGTTACCGACTCCTTAGCACCTTCTATGGTGTGTGGCGGCGCATCGGAAGCCGGTTATGCAGCCCACCTTGCGGAGACCAGCAAGCTAAGAAAATACTCACCAATTGGGTATCCCCACGGCACTTTGTTAGATCAGTCAACCGGTGATAACAGACCGTCGTCCTTTTTTAAACAACGACTGGATCTTGACATACAACTTGGAAACGCGGCCTCCGTTCGGGGCACACTTCTGAAGTGGTCTCGGCCTAGCCTAGACGAGGCGGACACGTGATAGTCACAATACATACCCGCTAGGCACACTGGCTTAGCTAATCTCTTGTAATATGTGTCCCACAAACATAATGTAATATACGAAAAATAAATTTTGC
Organism: Dermanyssus gallinae; assembly: GCA_003439945.1. NCBI lineage: Eukaryota > Metazoa > Arthropoda > Arachnida > Mesostigmata > Dermanyssidae > Dermanyssus > Dermanyssus gallinae. The sequence goes on along the minus strand of QVRM01000557.1, from coordinate 182,220 downwards.
ATCTACTGAAAAAAAAAATATATATGTATATTGTTTAGGAGTGATAGTGAAGTTACTAATATTTGTTGTACCGATCTGGCCAAACAGATGATTGCAAGAGAAGGGTTGTTCGACATACCAATTTGTTCGAAAGCTTGATGTGCCGCGTTTTAAGTTACCTAGCGTTGGCTAGTAACAGAAGGACAGTTCGTTATAGTCTAGAACATGTGATCCCTCATTTTTATATTTCGCGTTCAACAACATTGCTATGGCGCTCAGAATACCATGCTAACAGAGGGAGACGTTAGCAGCCGTCACTTTGGGAAATGAGACGCCGCAGAATAGATCCTTCATAGACGCTGCCAGAAGGCGGTGGCGCATGAGCAGAGCAGACAGCAAAATATGGATCTTAAGGTAAAAGAGACCGAAGATAGAATAGGCCTGCCAAAGACAGTTGAGGAAATTAGAGGTCATAAGACCAAGACAGAAAACCCGCCATGTTAAATGTCAGATTTATTATCACACATGTTGTGTAGAAAAAGTACAGTTAAAGTATATGTATACATACACACATTTGGACTTATAAAATAATAGATATAAAAAAGCTATGACGCTATGACGCGCGCTTTGGTTATCTAGACTAGCTAGAGACGGGACTAGGGTGCAAGAGGCAGCATGGTATCTACCGCAAGGTAGTTTACAACGTTGACACACACAAGAGTCCGAGGGATCATGGAACCCGGATGTCGCGCACAGCACGTGGTGGAAACGGTACACGGCGAACCTAGTCACCACGTGGCGGTTAGATCGGCTCGGCCCTTTCCATGCCTGATTTTGCATTGCTCCTGTGCTAAAGAAATCCGCATCAATTTCAGCAAACTTGCACTCCCACGTTTTGAGGACGTTGACGTTGTTAGAAAATGAGGGCAAGTCGAAACGTCGTCTTAGCTCCTCGACGAATAGGGGGTGTCCGTGAGGAGATAGACAAGTCGATTGCGGGCTGAACGATGGAGGCTCAGGACTCGCTTGAGGTAAGCTGTCTTCAGACTATTTGGATGCTCAAGGCTGGCTGGGGTGAGATCGTTCCCGATTATTTCGATGCCGTAGGCGGCCATTGGAGCAATCTTTAGATCGAACAGTCTCAGTGCCGTTGGGATGGACAACAGCTGCGGCTTTCTAATTGTAGTCATTGCTACCAGCGCCTTTCTGCATCTTTCCTTGATATACTGCAGGAAACATTGGCCGTTTGACGTTAGAAGCAGTCCCCAGTAGGGAAACTTAATAACGTAAGGAAGGTCAAAACCGGCCAAACTAAGTCAATCGTTAGCAGCTAAACGCCCGCCTCTTCTAAACTTCATGGCCACTGTCTTTGTCAGATTTACAGTTAGGCTAAGCTCAGATGTGGTCGCGTGAAGTCTGGCTAGGGTCCGTTGAACCTTGAAGCGACTCTTCTCATAGATGACGAGATCATCTGCGTACAAGATCATCTCTACCAGATTTCTCAGACCCAGAATTTTCGCGGGTAGGTCCTTAATAAGGACTGAGAAAAGTAACGGACTCAAGTTGTCGCCCTGCGCCACGCCCGTAGTCTGGAGAAAAGGGGGCAATTTGGACACACCGTCATCTATTCTGATTTTGTTGCCTTGCAAGATGGCCATCAACAGGTTAAGAAGGGCAGGAGGGACGCCAACCTCGGCCAGGATTCGCAGAATAATGTCTCTGGGCGCCGAGTCGAAGGCGGCTTTAAAATCGACGAATACGGCGTACAGGGGTTGGGATCTTGCTTGAGTCTCCCTGATAGCCCACAACAGATTGGCGCATGCCGTAATCGTAGAACGATTCTGTCGGAAACCGTGCTGTTCCGTAGGAATAGCGTCAGTCATCTCTAGAAACCGATTTAGTCTTCTAGTGAGCAGCGACAAGAGCAACTTGTAACATGTGCTCTTTTTCGCTATACCGCGCCAGGAGGTCAGCTGGGCTGGGTCACCTTTACCTTTAGGGATGACGAGCAGTGTAGCATCGAGCCATTGGGACGGGATAATGCCAGCACAGAGGCATTCGTTGAACAGTGCCGTCAAGTATGGAGCCAAAATAGATGCGTTCTTTAGATGCTCGTTCCTCACTTAATCAGGGCCCGCTGCTTTTTTGTTCTTTAAACCCTGGAAAGCGAGAATCACGTCTTCCACCGTGAAGGCGGTCTCTAGACGCTGTCTTTCGCTAAGAGTGACCTCATCCCAGGCCGCGTCAATCAACGAGGGTTCTCTGGGTATAGAGTCGCTGGCCCTAAACATTCCTGCAAAGTGATCGATTAATTGTGAGGAGTTAAGCGGGCAGGGAGTGAGGCCACTACGAGTGAGCCATTTATGAGGTAGGTGGTCTGCCTCTCGGAGGAGAGAAGTTTCAGATTTCTCGAGGTACTTTAATCGTTGAGTGACGTAAGTTTTTCTACACATGGTCTTGAGATAGGCAGCCAGCGGTGTCATAGTGGGATAAGCAATCGCCAGGTGCCTTGCTGCATTTTGAGCTCTTTTTGCCAGGACACAGAGTCGATCGTACCACGGACGTGAGTTCGGTCGGCAGTGCACTGGGATGACTAAAGACTTTATAATATCTACGAGCTGTTGAGAGTACGTCTCAACATCAAGAGATACTGGTACGGGTAGAACTTCATGAACGCGCCGGTCGAGCGCATCCCCACTAGGCTTCGTGGCAACGGCTTTTCCCTCTTGTTAAACGACACCAGAGATTGTAGTTGAAGGTCTATTGCAACTGGAATGTGCGACCTGATATGGGCACCCTCTCTTAGCGAGTGATTAGTCCCGACGAATTTCACCTTGTTGACCTTCAAATTTGTTGCAAACACGTCAATTACAGAGCTTCCATTGTGATTGATAAAAGTTGGGACAGTAGGAGGACTGATGATCCAGCATCCGAAGTCCGATAGCGTTTCTCTAAGGGCTATCGTGTGGCTCGAGGTGGGCCGATCTAAGCGAGCGTTAAAGTCTCCACAGACTACGAGCGGAACTGCGGCAGGCAGTCCGCGTAAGCCGCTAAGAAGCTTCTCCACCTTAATCAAAGTCGATTCCTTTTCGGGAGGACGAACATATGCCGCCACGATGCTTATACTCTGGTTATATAGAGCAATGACGTTATCTTCGGCGAGTGCAACATGGAGGTCCCCGACTCGATGATTGCAGAAGATTGACACTCCACCGCTGGGTCGGCCGGCGCTTGCTTCTTTCTGGGCCAGGTAGTGAATGGGAGGCGAGACAGATTAAACGCTTCAGTGGCCTACGTCTCCGTCAGCACTAAAATATCTACGCCCTCAAGAGCTGTCGGTGAGAGGAGTGATAGGGTGTCAGCACCCTCGCAGTTCCATAGGGCAATTCTTAGTGATTCGGTTTGGACCGACCTCTGTTTCGTGCATGTCCGCGGCCATTGCGCTGAAATGCAGCGTTGTGGGGCGCGGGGTCCTCGGCCTGTAATGCTTCGAGGGCTTGTGTGAGAAACGCCTTCAGGGAGGGCGGAGGTGGAGCACGGTAGGTCGCGTTCTTCTCCTTGCATTTCGCTGGCCTGTTGTTGGGTGGGTTTGGAGCATGACGATGTTCTCTTCGGGGGTGGGTTTGGAGCATGGCGATGTTCTCTTCGGGGGTGGGCACGGCCGTGTAGAGCAAACTCTGGACGCGTTGAGCTTATCCGAGCATGCGAGGTCTGGCTGCTCAAGTGGCGCTGATGTGAAGGTCCATGGGGATTTGCCGGCTGCACGACTGTTGCCGCTGCCAGCCCTCTGTTCACCTTTGTTCCAGTTTTTAAAATCTTCACTCCTAAAAAAGATTTAATTTTTCTTGCTACAATAGCAGCGATCTTACCAGCGATTCCGCCTTTGTAGCTATATCGGCCGCTTAAGACGACTTCGCGCTGGGCGAGGGTCAGCGGGAACGCTGAGAAGGTGGCCTCGTCCATAGACGCCTTTCGAGCAAGGTCGTCGTTGGCTGCTTTGCAGTCTGCAGAAAATAGAGGCACAGACAGCACATAAGTTCAGATTCGGGGTGACTACGCTTCAATCTTGCACCGAAGGCTTCTACAGCTGATACGTACGATTCCTTCTCAAACTCCATACACTCATGGTATCCAGCGTGAAGGAACACTGCTACTGGTCCACAAGTAAGATTGATTTTTTTCTCTGCCTCCTCGATAATACACTGCACATCCATCCTCGGCGTCGAGCGTACCGTTATCGGTGTATTTTTGGAAAATAGATCTCTCAATGCTGGTCTCAAAAGCTAAACTATGCGATCTCCTATTACCAACACTGTCTTCTTCGACCGTCGAGTGAGAGCTTGGGTGGAGCTCTGACCGGCGCCTGGCGGTTCTGCATCCGGTGCGGGCATAGGCACCAACGTCCGTGATTTCGTTACCTCCGCTAATTCTTGTTCTAGAACCCGCAAATGATGGAACAGAAATGAAACACATCCCATTGCTTCGTTGCTAAAGGAACATGTATCCAAACAGTTCATAAAACGTTCGATCGACCAATCCGCGCACTCCACATCGCACACTCGGCATAGCCACTGGGTTGGCGCGTTAACGGTTGGGTCCGTTTCGTCACTGGCCCTGCATTCAGCATGAAACACCCTGCTGCATCTAGAGCACAAAAAGAAACCGCCTTTAACAAATACTGCACATCTTGCGCAAACTTTAGTTGTGGGGCTGCATAGTCGACGTCTTTGGCGCGCGGCTCTATGTCCGGTGACAGTTGACGCTTCTGTCCACATATGTTTGCTGAAGTCAGATGTTGGCTATGACTGGTCGAAACATGTGGTTGCTGCTCTTGTTTATGTTGTGATTCTGAGTCACCCTCACACTCCGTTCTGTTTGGCATGTGCCTAGGTTGCCAATGGCAACGATTCCTAATTAGCGGAACGGGGCGTAATTGACGGAGGGAACACAGAGAAATCACAGAGAAATCGTACGTAAGGGCAACCGAGTCGGTTTATCGTAAACTTAGCTATTCTGACTGACTGCGATTTGTCGTGAAATAACGAGTGACAGTGGCACCAAACTAAGTACTAGAGCAGAAACAACCGATTGACACACGGCGCGTCATGGATTGCTGAGGTAGGTCGGTGTTAAATGACAAAAATACGGAGCACTCTCGGAACACGACCGCACTGTTCGAACGCAAACACAACTCGCCATGTTAAATGTACGGTTGTTGTCCTAATAGTTCAGAAGCAGGAAGTTGCTGCAGATGTCGAGTGGAACCACCCACCTTGTGCGTCCTACTGACACACCGCTGTTGCTCAGGATCCTGGAGATGTGCTACAGAATGATGGAGCACGCAGGCACTCTAGAGGTTTGCACTAGGGATGCTAAGGGAGAAAGCGCTTTGCTTCACTTCTACCTACCAGATGGATGTTGGACAAAGCCCGAGGACTGCCGTCCGAGTTAGGGTGAAGAAATGGTAGGACCTCCGCGTCCAGCTAAACTAGGAAATGGCCTAAAGGTCACGGTACGAGGAGTCATCAAGAGCAAAGGCGGCAACATGGTACTACGGGAATCCACAGGAATGCAGTCCGACTGCAAGGAAACGGGGACCCTCTCAGGACACATCACGCTGGCGATAAATTGATTTATCAAAAAGTAATATTATATAGCCCATGATAAATGAGACGGATATTGGCAGTTCTGCCGGCAGCTAATCAAGCAAAGGTGACTGAACTAAAGTGGGGCAGGACAAATATCTTGTACGCGCTAGTTAGGGCAACAGTGGCGACTACACAAGTTATACGAGACGGCAAGAGTTTCGTGACCAATAACATAAAATACCAAAACCAACGCAAACAGTGGCAGGGCGACAAAACATAGGATGGCCTCTGAGATTGGACAGATCGACAGAGGGTAAACTCAGAGATTGGACAGATCAACGGAGGATGGCCTGAGAGATTGGACATTGGCAGGAGGGAACCCAAAAGCACAGCGAGGATCTATGCTTGTTGATGAACCGTTGTCGAGCGGCGCACGACTCTTCCTGGATGACACGCTAAAACGACTAGACATCGATCTCTGTCTGCTTTTGGAGATTAACGCAGCCATCACAGGCAGGCAGAGAGACTGGGTAGTAGATACGGAGCTGGATACAGGGGCGTAGAGGATGCGCGCTAGCGTAGTGTAGGAAGCGGGGTATGGGGTGTTCGCGCTAGTGGAGATAGAAGGGGTCACAGTCATATAGAGTTGCCATATAGAGTTGCTCGGTGAGAGCGCGGGTACCCCACGAGTGAATAACGGGGCTGGCCATGGCGTTCGTAAACGACGGAGAAGCCTAACGTTTAAAAGAAGCATGCAGGAATCATACATAAATCTCACTATGGCTGGCAAAGCCGCTATCCCAATGGTCAACACCTGGAGAGCGTAGAACCATATGGAGACGACGAGTGATCATAAGTACATTTGTTTTACTGTGGCTGCATCTTCCAGAGACCACGGAACTGGGGCGACCCGGTCAAACCAGCATTGGCAAATAAGACGCCTGGAAATGGCGAAGCTGTAAGAGGTCATACACAAGGGAGCGCCACTACTTGTAAGCGAGGGACTGACCGAGCAGACAATAATCTAGCTTAAGACCGGAGCCGGCGGAGCAGCGGGACGGACACAGGCTGAGGGGCATCACCAATCAAGGCACTGGTGGATCTCAGTTTTTGGGGAAGTCGGGAACGGGGGATCCAAGCATACGAGCCAACTGGATACACACCCGCGCCCGCTCCTGGATAGTCAAAGGGGGCTTCGCGAGGCGAGGATGACTGCCTACGGGCGAACACTTTGACGTGCCATTTTATACCACTTGGCCGTGCCGCGACCTTGCCCAGGGCTCAGGGTTTTTAGCGGGACATGCACCGGAGCGGCGCACAGCCTCCTGACCGAAGCCTCAATAAAGGCCTTGTTCACCAAGAAGTTAATCCCCCACAGCGCTGTGATCGCGGCATGATCTGTAAAGGCCATTATGACTGAGGCCATCTTCGCAACCGCACTAGGAGCTATCCTTCTAAGACGGAAGGCTAAATCTTCTGAGTATTAACCGTCCGTTGTACGACCCTTCTATGGACTTCAAGATAAACTTTGTATTTTTTTTTAAATAATTAAGAATTCCAACCACGAGGTGGAGATGGTTACCCATTAATTGGAAGCACTATCGAGGCTTTCCCAAGACTTAGTGTGTATACGTGGTACCGTCGAGTTTGTGACGAAGGTGAACAGCCTGAAGACCCCCATCAAGGCCTTCGACGTTAATAACGGAAGAAAACATTGAAAAAGTTTATGATATTGTACTCAAAAATCGCCGATTTATTATCAGAGAGATAGCTCAGGAATTGGAGATATTTTATCCATCAGCTACAGCAACAGTCATAGCCGCTCTTTTATTCGTCAGAGGAGTGGCAGCGAGGCTCGTTTTAAAGATGTTGAATTTCCAGCTAATAAACTTCCATCGGTAAATGTCCGAATTCAACCTTCATGAGTAAAAGAAGACTCTAAATTGCTTCAGAAAGAGATTACAGAAGACGAGTCATATGCATATGGTTAGAGCATCGGAACCAGAGCCCAATCTTCCCAGTGGTGCTTCTACGGAGAAAGTCGATCGAAAAAAAAAATAGACAAAGTGGATCAAATACTAAGGTTTTTAATTGTTTTTTTTTAATTACAAGACAATCATATTACCTGTTTTTTATCGTTTTAGTTAGCGGTCAATACGGAATACTACCGCCAAATTTTACGAAGATTACGCGGGAACGTTCGACACATGAGGCCTGAACTCTGGGCAAACATCTCTTAGATCCCCCGTCACGAGAACGCACCGCATTTACTGGTTTCGAAATATTTGTTTAAAAAATAATTTTTATACATCCGCAAATACTCCCTATTTGCCGGAATTGGCTCCGTGGAATTTTTTCTTGCTCGCACAGATAAAAAAATGAAGGGACAACGTTTCGAGCCTATAAATTAATTAAATAAAGAATCGCAGAAGGAACTCAGCTCGATTCTGAAAGAGGCGCTTAAAAATGTTATGGAGAGTGGGAAAAGAAGGCGGCACAAGGGAACTACAGGTCATTTGAATGGAATAAAATCTTTGAATGGAACAAAATCACTTTGGAAGATTAAATACATATTATTTGTTTATATATGCGGAGTGCTCCCAGAAATATTTGAAGCGCGATTTGCAAAGCTTGTTAAAGCAAATATTTTTTTTCAGTGAAACCTGGATTCGGAAAGGTCTTGTTTTGGAGTTAGAGTTACCTTACAAATATTTTTTTCACTGCTGTTATTTCCTGACATCGGAGCACAAATGTGCGACTACGGGACAACCAATCCTCTTGTAGAAAAAGTGTCCACACAGTTATGTTTTAAAGTAACGGTCATGACACTTGAAAAATAGGGAACACCTTTTTTATTATATGTTTGTCATATTCTTGTATCCGTGTATTCAGAGGGTGCAAATGCAGTTCTAGAATCTAATGAACGGTCAGACTGTTCAACGGCGAGTTTGCTCTTGCCTACTGGCTAGTGCATCTCGTCTCTCTTTAATTTTGTATACCAGCCGTATTCGGCAATAGAATTATTCTCACTGGCACCGGGTAATGCACCTCGTAGCTTTTTAGATAGGGTAAGCATAATGCTAAAGATTAACAAGACCATATGTGCTAGAAAAAATGTTTGTGTATACTGTTTGACAGAAAGCTGCCAGAGCATCAATGTGACCCCAGAACAGGCCGATTAGCAACGGCAGCATGTGCTGTACATCACACAAAACGCATACAAAACTATATTCTATCCAACGGGCACTTCGAACCGAAATTGCTTATTTCTCTGCCGTATCCGTAGAGTTCACGGCGGCACAAACGATTGCAGTTGACAAGCTAGGTTTTTGCCCGGCTCCATTGAACATACTGGAACCTATTAAGGGCATTTTACAAGACGGACAAGTCATCAAAGATGATGAAGCTCTTACTCATACGGCGAATATACAGACCACTACTGTGACCCAGGGGTGACAACCTTAGTATCTTGCTGTTATCGGTGCTGATGAGCGACTTTCATGAAGAAATACAGGGTGCTTTGCTGTACATGGCTTCCACATAAAGGTCTGTCTTCGAGACAAGTTCCATGATTTTTTTGGTTTTCTTACATTCCGTTTATTCACCATTTCATTGGTAGTTACAAGTAATTTGCATGTCTTATAATTCACTGTTACAACTAAGCAGGTAATTCACACGTTCCTGCAGTGATTGTGCGTCGATTGACGCGCATCGTGTCAAGTGGTAGCGGTTGATATTGCATTCTCCAGAAAAGTTGCACACACATTCGTCAATTTCATAACACGCTCCTTTCAGACATATATAATGGTGATAACCATGACAGGTTATTCTACACAACAGGGTCCGATTTGTTTGTAGAGCCTTTTTCCACTTATCTGTGGAGAACGCTGGTCCCTCTGTATAGTTCTGCATTACAAAATTAATATTTCTTTCTTTTCTAAACACTATATATCGATCCAAGGCATCTGCACTAAATGGTATTCTGTCAGATATGAGGTCCTCCGTAAAGATTCTCTCTCGACATAGTGCTAACGCTAGTGTCGCCGATGCGTTCCTAGGTAGTCCAAGTGCACGTTTTATAAAGCAGTTCGTACCTCGGTCGATGTTTTTAAGGTCTGCCAGCTTAAGGTGAGGCGCAATCACTTGTAAGCTATATCGAACTATTAGTGCAATTTTTATTTAAAAAAAGTTGATGGCAATGTTTAGGTCAGTATCACGAAGTTCTTCAAGAAGCATTGTAGCTGCCGTTGCTTTGGCCCGTTTTTCTTCTATGTGCCTTCCAAACGAGAGTCTTGAAGTTAGCGTCACTCCCAAGTATGGGAAGTAGCTTACTAGTTCTACAGCGGCGCCGTTTATCTTTATACGGCGATCTGCGGTGGTATATGCTCCTCAGCGACTGAAACGTAAGACTTTTATCTTGTTTATATTTATTGTCAATCTATTTTTATTGCACCACTTTGACGATTCGCTGAGATAAAACTGTAAGTGGTCTCGGGATTTTGCGAGAACGACCAGGTCATCAGCATATAATGCATGTGGTGTTTTTACTTTTCGTAGAACTTCCGTCAGACCTGGCACGTATAGGATGAATAAAAACGTATTTATAGAGTCTCCCTGGGCGACACCGGTTCTCTGTATGATTGGGTTCCTGGCGTAATGGTCGCCGTTTTTAATAAAGATGTGGTTATAAACTAACATGTCATGCAAGAGGTTATACATCGGACCCGTATTTGCATATCTGCTGTAAATGACTTGCAAAAGACGATCCCTGGTTACGCAGTCAAAGGCGGTTTTAAAGTCAACAAATGCTGCGTAGGTCATTTCCCCTTGAGCCTTCCGTTCTTCTACATGGTTCAGTACAAACTTCAAAGTGTCTGCAGTCGAGCGTTTTTGAAGAACTCCATGTTGTTCAGTTGGGAGTTCATCGATTGTGCGTTCGTAGAGCCTCGAGGCGATGAGCGAAGTGAGCATCTTCGCTCACTTCGCTCATCGCCTCGAGGCCATCGCCATATAATTACGTGATGTATAACAAGCGTTTATACATCACGCTTGTTAAGGAGATGCCTCGGTATGATTTTGGGTCTGTAGCCTCTCCTTTGCCCTTGTATGTAGCTTTTTCTCTACTCATCTGGTATTTCACCCTCGCGTAAGCACATATTGTAAAGTTTCGTTAATGGGGAGCATAACATACTTATGCTTATTAAACAGTGAAGAGGACAAGGAGAAAGGGTTCATTCCCGTTACATATAAACGGAGAACGGCCAACCGTCTCCGGGCGGGATGTGCAGCAGAAGAGAATAGTGATTTGAAAGTATGTAAAGTATTTGCAAAAATCAACAAACCTATTTTCAAAGCTCTTCGAGTAGAAGGACTAGTTGCAGATACGTCGGCAATGGACCTGCGAGGCTGGCTGGCCGACAAAGATGTTAAAGTTGATGCAATATTTAAATTGCATACAAAAGGTAAATTGGCGGTATTTTGCGTTGTACCTGAGAGTAAATACTTCGTGCGATGCTCCAAGGAGGACTTCTGGATGAAGGGTGTGTATTTCCGTCGCTGGAACGGTGCCGCTCCATTCGAGAAAATTGTCATGCAAAGCTTTGTGGCTAAAAACGGTCCTCACCCCTCAAAATGACTAGATAGTGGTACAGAGGTGTGTTCGGAGGCAACCATACCTCGACGAATACTATTGTATAACTGTGAAGGTTTTAAAGGGGCAATGGATATAATGCCATGATGATTTGTTTCGAGAAATAGACATCGCCCTCTTGGTAGAGACATTCTAGCGGGAAGAACTGCATTTCGATGAGATGCAAGGGTTTCATCAGTTGGCCGCCATGCCTGTTGGGGGATTGGGCAGACCAATAGGAGGACTTTCTGTCTATCTACGTAACTATTTTTGCCCTATGCGATGTATAAGAAAAGATGAATACTATATGACACTTTCATCCGGAAGTGTTAACATTGTCGTGTGTTATCTCCCTCCGACATTTAATTCTGCAGAAGTTACAGACGTCGCATTCGCGGGACTCTCGGGTCTTGACCTTAGGGCTCCAACAATCGTTGGAGGTGACTTTAATTGCAGAATAGATGAGGGAGCCAATGACGACAAAGGGGAAGTTCTCCTGCAGCTTATGGATGATGTGGGTTTTGTGTGTGCTAATGCACGAAATTACTTCACCTACGTCTGCCATAGCGGCAGGAGTACCATAGACTTAATAATTCATAATCTTGATCGTACTGAGTTTCAGAGCTTTGAAGTTCTGGAGCTTGCTTCAAGAAAGCATCTGCCTGTACGAGCTGTAGTACGCGTGCCTGCTCTAGGGCAGGAACAGCAGAAACGTTCACAGATGAAGCCGACTCGTCAACTCGATTTAGCCGCGCTTCCAGTCGGTGTTGAGAGTGTATTGGCCGGAAGTGATGTAGATGTCTGCTGTCGAACTCTCGAAGGAGTAATGCAGAGAGCAGTTAAGTGAAAAAAGTTCAAGCCGCGGAGATCCCGGCCGTGGTTCACACGGACTTGTTACCTCCGACATAAAGAACTACTCGGCTTGCTGAGACTAGCAAAAGCCCGAGCAGATCCACAGCTCCAAGCAAGGCGAAGACAGGACTACGCGTCTCACAGAAAGTCCTACATAGGGCTATGCCGTGACTATAAGGTCGAACATGCGAGGCGAGAGGAAGCCCGTCTGCTTGAACGAGCAGAAAGGGAGCCCCATGCCTACATAAACCGCTCTCGTGAGGGGATACGGCACTCACTGAGTGACGAGCAGGTAGAGCGTCACTTGACGAATCTGCTGTTCAACCCTCACGTAAAAAACTCGGCCGCAGAGGTTGAGTATCCACTTACACTTGAGCAGCACACAATGAATCTTCCCTTTGAGGAAGAAGAAGTATGCCGAGTTATCCGATCCCTTCCTAGATGGAAAAGTAGTGGGCCAGATCGGGTCTACTACGAACATTGGCTGCAATCGGAGCCGCTCTTGAAGGGGATCCTCTGTGATTTCTTTAATAGAATTATGGAGGAAGGGCGAATGCCCAGAGTTTGGCACATTACTAGGCTTTCTCTGTTATTCAAGGGTAAACACGGCGACGATAGAAGTGACCCAAATCTGTACCGGGGAGTGGCGTCTGAGCGAACGCTCAAGAATATATTCTGTAAGCTGATTATTAAAAGGATTGCAAATGTAGCAAACCATGCTCTGCCTCCCGAGCAGTTCGGATTCAGAAAAGGCATGGGGACCCGCGACGCCATCCACGTTTTGCAATCCGAAGTAGAGCGGGTGGTGTCTCGTCCAGGAGGCCACCTATATGCAGTCTTCATTGACTGCGTAAAGGCCTTTGACAAGGCTCCGCGCGATCTTATGATCGATTGTTTTAGACAGATTGGCATAGGTGGAGCTCTTCTGCGAGTAATTTCTAGTTTTTTCGACGATGATACACTGTTGGTCGAGGAAAGGAGCGGCGTGTGTGAGCTAACGCAGAATGTTAGGATTCCTCAGGGGGACCCACTAAGCTGCATCTCGTTCAGGCTGCTTCTGGCCGACCTTGTTCAATACGTACGTCAAGAGTTTCAACATGCCGTGGTAGTAATGTATGCTGATGACATCGTTGTTGCTCATCGTAACATTGGTGCCATCTCGCGCATTACCGCCATGGTAGAGGCGTATCTCATGAAAAAAGGGCTAGAAATAAACTCACGCAAAACCAAGGCAATTAAGTTTTGTCGCGCTGGGCGTTTAGCTGCAAACGACGTTATTCATTGCTGCGGGAGGCCATTGGAGTTTGTAAACTCTTTCCCATACTTGGGTCTCCGGATTCACTACAGGGGAACATCGTTTACTACACACATCGAGAACAGTGTTAACTCGGCACTGGGTCGGAGATGTACGGTGACTGTCCGTCGGTACGGCAGTGAGTTTGTTTATGTTAAAAACTCTGCCAAAAATGGCGTATAGTTTAGATAGAGTGTGGCAAGCGACGGAGGTAAGAACGCTCGACGTCTTTAAGTCTCCTTGGTTGTGGGCCGGGGTGGCCTGCGATGACAGGCATGTATATACCAGGTGCATCGTACACGGGTTCCATCACCTCGTATGCTCCCGTAGGGAGTTTTATGAAGACTATATTACTCAGTGTATTTGTCGGTTCTGCTCGCAGCAATGCGCTAAGTACCACGCGGTTGATTGTCCGGCACTGCAACGAAGATCTTTATACTTCTTCTCTCGGTGGAACGGCAAAACAACAAGTATTTATGTTTAATAATAGCATGAACTATTTTGTACATACTCTATTTGAGTGAAATAAATATGATTGATTGATAACATACTTATGTTGCGTATTAAGTGCCATCCAGGTAATCCAGGGTCTCTCATTGGGAGAGTCGTCTCTCCGCTGAGAAGGTTTGTGAAATGTGTCGTCCATTCTATGTCATTAATTAGCGGATTACCTGTGGCCGGACGTGTCGGGAGGATAAGCTACGGCCTGTACACGCTGTCTTGTATGAGACGCATTCTTTGTTTTTCTTCGTATCGGAGCCTCTTTTATTTCTTAATGGCCTTAAATACTCTTTTTAGGAGAGCTAACTCTTGTAAACCTAATCGGCTCATGTCATTATATGTACACATAATATGTTTCATGTACTTGCACTCTTGATCAAACCAGGGTTTGTGTAACCGCGGTTTCATTTCCTTTCTAGGCCTGGCTGCTTGGGAAATTGCTCATCTAAGATTATTTTCTTTTGTTGGTCTTATGCTCAAGTTGCGTGCGGCAGTGTGATTTATATTACCTCAAGACAATGCTATAGAGCAGATCCATTGACTTAACTTTTGGAGCTGTCATGAATCCACATATATGCAAATGTGAGTTTCCCTTTTACGTGTAATGTGTAAACCAATCATCCGTTTATAAAGCTATGTTTATATATAGAAAATATTGTGATGATTATTAATCAATTACAATACGTTTGCACACTCGGCAGTGCTCGCCTTAATAAAAATGGTGGTAAAAAGGTGTCACGTGAGGTTGAGAATCAGCTGTCCGTGTCCTTGCTTGATGGTAGCCCCCGCTCTTATGGACCCGGTGCGAGCGGTCTATCCTCAAGGTTCCTTGCAACGTTAAAACGGTAAGATCCTCTTCGTGACGCGGAGCCCCAAGAGCGTCCTCGCAGATTCGAAGTCCCATACACCACTCATAGAGATAGTGATGGATCCAAATCTGCGAGGTTCTTGCGGGTCGGGGAGCGCCGCTCTTAGGAACTCGACGTCATATTTGGTGATCTTGTCCTGCCGCGCTTTTGCCAGGTCTCGGTTCGGGCCGCAAACCTCGGCATCTAAAACCCAGAACTCGGTAGGTGTTGTTATTACGAGGTCGGGCTTTAGACCCGGTGCGCCCGGTCGACGGAATACTCGCTCACGAACCACCTCATGACCCCTCTCGCGGAGAAGACGCGCCACGCGATCACAGACGTCGTCATGTCGCTTTATAGTTTGTTTGTGTGTTGTATCGCACATCTGAGCGACATGAGCCAACGTCTCAGGCGCATGACACCCGTGCCTACAACGTTTGTTGTAGCCCGGGCGTCCCCTGGCCAATCTGGCACGCGTTGGTGATGCGTTGATCCTGAGCTTTAGTAGGTTTAAATACTCCTTACCAGATAGGTAGGGCATACCCTTAATTCAGTAATGTACAAAGGGCGTTGTTTGGAGGCAGGGGATGCCCAGACCGCCGTGTGCTGTGTGCGTGTGCAGGTAGGCGTTCGGCACCGATTTTCGAGCTTAAGCCATTTCGACTTAACAACCTTTCTGATCTCTTTATCTAGGTCGCTAAGGAGTGCGTAAGATGGTCTGGGACCGGAGACCAGTTTATATAGGAGGCGGGGAATGAGAAAGTCTTTCAAAAATATGAGTCTTTGGTGGGGTTTAAGGCAAGCTATCGTGAGTCTGTTGAGTGAATTAAGGAGTATATCCTTGGTGGAGTCAACTCTGCCATTGCTGTCAAAGTCGACTCCAAGATATCTTCATCGATCGCTCATACCTATAGCTGGCAATTGCCGATCTCCAACGTTAAATTCTGGTACGGTTTTAATAAATTATTTACCTTCCTACCTATTAAATAGGTGGGAGATAGTAAAGCTTTTATTAGTATTAATTTCAATGCCTCGGGATTTCAAAAGGGGGTCCGCAATATTAAGGAGTCGTTGGCGAGTAGATTTCGTGGAGTCTAAAAGGATGAGATCATCCGCAAAGGCTAAGCCCATAAGGAACAAGAACACGTGACTGACTTGTGTACCTGTCAGCGAATTGTTAAATTTATTTAAATACACTTTGAGCAAAAATACCCTAAAATTGTGTTCTGAGCGCAGCAAACAAAGCACTGGCTGATGCGGTCAGCACAGCTTAACATAGGTTGAGTTTAATAAGTTGGATCTTCAGGATATTAAACCTTATTAGAGTAGAAGGTATCCCCGGCATTATTAATTTAAAGCAGTGTACTTATGTGCTCTTTTTTGCTGTTTTAAAGGCCATTCACTTAGCAGTATCTGAGTTGATCTTTTTATAATATTTTATATAAATTGATTTACAGTAATTTACATTATTTGTCATTTTTGCTTAAGCACACAACTGCGTCATACGTAAATCTACAATTTATTCTTTGTATGCGTCAACCAAATGTCTAAGTCATACCTCACGAGTTTCATCAACTAAATTCGTCATAGCGGCAGCCTAGAATTTGCCAATACGGGTTAAAATTCAAAACGCTTGGTGAATGCCGAGACGGAGGGTTGAATAGCAATACAAATGGTATCTTCGCCAAGCGACCTCTAAGATAAGCGGCGCGGCTTTGCGAGACAATGGCGACCCCGTCAGTTGCAATACATCTGCTTTCTCCTCCTTGACGAAACGAGCGACATAAATACCGTTCTACCGGAAACGAGGTAACCCTAGACCATCTGTTACTTAGGTACAAAGTGGGATAAGTGCTGAGCCAGTGAATAAATATTAATGTTACTAATAATCATTCTGCTCGATATTTTTCACGTAAATCTCAAAATTCACTATGAATATATATATATATATATATATATATATTTTTTTTTCTCACAAAAAATAGTTAGACAAAACTTCTTTGATGCTAACAGCGTGGTAGTAACGCCTCTAACTAAGTCAGCACGATACGCGCAATTATCAGCAAATGTTTATCTATGTCGACAGATCTATGAATAGAAATGTCTGTCACATTTTTGGACAATAGTCGCTTTGTAACTTCAAATAAATTACATGGGCATATTAAAGTTTAAGTTGGAGTGTTGGGGCAAACTTGCCGCGTGTGCGGGCACAAACAAATGCTCGCATACAAAACTAAGTTTGAATCACACTTACAAAAGTGCTTTATGGTTCTTTATATGCACAAAAGAAAAAAGAACCATTTTTAGACAATTGGGCGTCCCCCTCTAAATGCTACTCTTGGCAAAGCGTTAGTTGCAACGACTGCAAAAATTATTAAGAAAATATCTAAAAAACGCTAATTTACCTCAATGATAATTTACCCAAACAACCGAAGAAAATGCTAATATTGTTAAAATTTTCGCATAGGGTTCAATGTAATGTGCTTGAAAGCAATTAAAATAAAACAAAATAACTAAACGACTGGAAACAAGCCAATGTATATGATACAGACTCTCCTTTATTTTAAGTGAAACTCTAATTTCAATTTCAAACGTGGTTTATTTACGGAACTGCATTTCACAACGCTTAAGTCACAAGTTGTCACAGTACAAACATGTTTAAGTACCTCTCTCTTTCTTAATAGTCTCTGTTGGCGTCAAAAAAGATGTGTAAATTATGACCTTTTTGTAATTCCAAACCCATCGGCAGCGATATGGCATGCGAGAAATATAGTTTTACTTGCCGTAACCCTTGTACGGAACGCAGTGAAGAATGTGTTAATCTAGCTCTCACGAGATAGTTCTTCTAAATAGGTGTTTAGAAATGTACACAATATGCTACTTCGGAACGGCTGACTCATCATACAACTATGTGTAGATCTTAGGATCTTCGACAATCAAACGTTCTATAATCGTATTACAGGGCGTTGATGAAGATACATTATAATCATTTTTTAAGAGGAAGGGAAATTCATTTACGCACATCTACATCATGGACTGTGTGAAACTCCATCTTTTCTAAATGCCCCCCTCCTGACGCAAGGAGGGTCTACATACACCTAAAGGATGTATGTAGACCCTCTTTGCGTCAAATGTGTCGTTCCAGCGTGCTTGTTCACACACCACTATTCTATACCAGCGTAGAGCGACGCTTGTTTCTCTCAGCGACCGTGCGGTCCTATGATACCACTGGCCGGCAATAGTCATGGCAGTCTCAGAGAGTGCGCTGCTAAACCCAAATGTCTGCCAAAAAGTTCCTAATAACAGCATCATATTTCGATAGCTCTTCAATGCCTTTATCTAATAAACTTTTTTTTCAAGTTTTTGATTCTGCTTTTCTATAAGTTGTTTGGATTGAAGAGGGGGAGCGTACAGCACGGTAGAATCGACCACCGTTACCAACAGCCGAGATCTGCTTTAGCTATATATATATATATATATATATATATATATATATATATATATATATATATATATATATATATATATATATATGTTTATATATATTTTATTTTTACACACCCTTTAGCAGGGGGGCTTTATTAGAACAGATCAACTTGTTTGTACGTAATTCGCATTCCTGGTACTGCGCCAGGCAAACATTTTGTTAACAATTTCTTTCCGGGCAACAGTTTTAGCATGTATGTTGATCCCGGCTCTTGTGTTCGTCAAAATAGAATCAAAGAATATGTTCGCTCGATCTGGGATCTTACAAATAGAGACGAACGTAGCCTTATCAATATCATCTAGAACAACACAAATATCATCACAATTTATATCACAAGTCCTCACATTACAACGAAAAGCAACACGTTTTAAAAACTTCTTCTGCAGTTTCCTTAACAAATTTCTATCACGTTTTAATCCTAGATTCCATACTGGAGAGGCATATACAATCACAGGTAGGACATATTGCTTATAAAGTTTGACATACAGATTAGGGTCTTTCAAGACAAAGGATCGCAATATCCAGTGCATTCTCCGACTAGCTGACGCAGCTACCTCTAGAACATGCGGTGTGTAGCTCAGCGTATTACTTGTCAGAACTCCTAAGTCTTTTATCGATGGCTTTGCCGCTAGCTGTTAAGTACCTAATGTGTAGTTATGTACAGGATTGTTGCTGCCGAAGTGCAGAACTGCACACTTGTTTACAGAGAGCTTTAGGTCTAATCCTTTACACCAATCCATAAATTTATCGAGTGTTTCTTGAAGAATATTCATGTTCGTTTCATTTTCTACAGATACATACATTTTTACATTATCCGCGTAAATTTTCACTCTCATTCCTTCAGATAAAATATACTTTAACGAGTCAGTATATAATATGTACATAAGAGGTCCAAGAATTGTTCCCTATGGACAACCGGACGTGACCTCAGCCGTTGACGACAGACAATCATTTACCCTCACTCTAAAGGTCCTATGTTCAAGGAAAGCTTTGATCCAGTTTGTGAGTTTCTGTCCGACACCGTACCGCGGGAGAATGTTTAGAAGCTTCGAGTGTGTAGTGGTTTCAAATGCAGACTTAATGTCGAAGTATACACAGTCAAAGGGCTTGCTATCATTAGTTAAAAGAGCCCAGTCATTTTGCGTTTCCAGCAGTTGTAGGACAGTAGAATGGCCTGGTCGATATGCGAATTGCTCCCTAGAAATTAGACCTTGTGAATTCGCATTTCTATAGATTGCATCGGCCAACTCCTTTTCAAATAGCTTGCACGGCACAGAGGATATATATATATATCTCCAACAACTCCGAAGTTAGCGGATCTTCTTAACTGCGTTGGCACTGGTTTGGTAAACACCCATGTGAAGCTAAGATTATCGTTTAGAAGTGTTCAATTTTATTTCACTGGCTTCTTCAGAGGCCGAAACCCTAGAATCAGCCATCACAATATCGGTGCTTGGCTACCGATCATCTCTTCATCCATGTATTAAGGGTTACGCGGCTACTCTATGGGTACAATATAATTCATTTGTTTCTTTTTACTTAAAGCCAATTTAAGGGTAGCCGGTCCAGGTTTTTAACTCACGACCTCCTGAATGCAAAGCAATGGCTTTGCCACTAAGCCATCTTGCTCGGTTGTTTACCCAACAACCTTTGTGGCAGCATGGCTGCTGACTCTCAGCGATATCTATTCTCATGAGCATCAAAAAAGTTCTAACAAAAAAAACTCAATATTTTAATGCTTTAGTTCTCATGAAAAAAAATCCAAGTAATTGCTATAAATCGTGAATAGCCATGAAAGAGTTAGTTTTGTCAGTTAAGAAGTAGGTACATCAACAAGGAGCTCAACACAAAAAGCACTTGTGCCCTAACCATGTCGAAACCTGTTACAAGAATCCTCTGCCTTGCTTTAGAGGTCCCTTCCTTTTTTGGGAGTGTCGTCGCCAGGTTCTGCGCAATTTTTCGTATCTTTTTTTACCACATGTTTGATGTGCTGTGTTCCTGTGAGACTCGTGTCGAGATAAACTCCCAAGTACCCGGCCTCCGTCTTTATGAGCAGTACGAAACCTGCGAATGTACAGTGGATCAGACGCGCCAGTTTCTCGCCGTTTCCTGTAGCGACGTCAACGTGCGCGCCTGGATGATCATGGCTAGACCATCGTCATACGCGATAATCTTCATACCCGCTGTAGCCAAGGTATGCAAAGAACATCGTCATATAGGACGTTTCACAGTGCTGGTTCCACAACTGACCTCTGGGGAACCCTCGCCGTTAGCCTGTATGATGTCCCGTTAGCATGAAGGCGCCGATTGCTAAAACAGGACAATAGGGTGCCCCGGATATAGGGAGCTTCTGAAGTATCCTCATTATCAGTTTTCAATTAGCTGTATTAGAAGCATTTGTACATCAAGTACAATGAAAAGTACGAAGGCCTCTTGAATCTCTCGTCGTCTAAAACCCGCTGAAGTGCATCTATTGTCAACCGTCTCTGTCTAAACCCGTAACGCGTGTCCAACAATACTTTCTTTGCGGCAATCTCATCACTGAGTCGGGCCACTATGACATTTTTTTATGTCTGCCAAGGCAGACAGATTAACTGGAATTCATCCTGTTCCTACCGAAGAGGAAAGTGTCCCTCTGGTCGAATGTTCGTGATAGTCTCTCTAATCGTTTGTGGGTGCCGCTTCGTTAGTGTCTGTACTATTTCAAGAAGAATTCCGTTTTGTACCGGGACCTTTCCTGGAGCCAGTTTCTGCTTTGTGCTCTCAACCTCCTGCAGCGTAATTGGTTGAGCATACTCTATGAAGGCTTGGTATACATTCCGGAATACTCTAGGTTGTCGCGGGAATGTGTTCTGTTACCCATCCTGGCTCGACTCAGCTGTAATGCAAGTAGGATACGGGCGGTGCATGAAACAGTCACGTCCAAAACCATTTCCCAATCCATATGCGACAGTAACTTCATCAAGTCAGGCTTTACCAGTAGCCGCCAAGCATCTCGGTTCTGGTGTGGATGGCTCGGCTACAATACGATAATTGATGACCAAAGACATCCGTCTCATATTAAATTCTCGAAAAATTGTGTCTCGGAGAACCGTTTTTGCTCAGGCTGTAAGGCTTCTCTATGGTGCAGCCCAGCTATGGGACCGTTATGGGTCTCCGCGAGATATCACCTAAATTTAAAGGCATTCGTATTATCCGCCGGTCGAACCATTTCATCACCTGTTTTTTGTTTTATACATTAGTATGCCTTATCGACCCAAATACAGTTGTATATTGAAACTCACTAACAGCTTTAAGAGTTGCATGAAATTTCAAGTAATTTACATTGTAGCGCCACATGCGCACACATATACATGCGAAAGCATAATTGCATATGCTCTACAATACCAAGAGAAAAATATCCCTAAGAATCCTACACAATGACATGCAATTCTGATGATTCAAATAATTAACTGATCTTTGATACTCGGTCCTGACCGACTAGGATCAACTATCCGATCAACCATCGCACCAGTCTTAACCGACTGGTGTATTTATTAATGCCACTATTCGCCGAAAATCTGAGACGAAGGTACAATCTCCCCCGGAGGGCGGCATTGGAGTCTGACCTAGGTAGTTGGGAAGCTAAGTTTGCGAAAGTTATGCGTTATTCTACGAAACCCAAGGCCACAACAGACACTTCGAAGCTAACTAAGTCGACGAATGTCTGTGCAAGTATAAACACCTTGCTACTAGATTTGCCATTCATGGTTTTCAGATGCCGTGTAAACAATTGAAGCAAAAATGCTCCAGCGCAGCAGAATTGTTAAGAAGCTATAATAGAAAATTACATATGAAGATTTCCAGCTTACACATGACCAGCATAAACAACAAGATAGATATTTTATGAGAAACAAAGAGTTTCGAACGCGCATTCATGTTCCTAGATGTCGAAGCACTCTAATAATCTCCTCCAGCTATCCGATTATATTGCTTTAGTCATGTAGAATTATAAGTTCATGTCTGCCAACTTTATTGTTTTTCTCTAAGTTCTTCAACAAATAACGGGCTTTAAGCCATCAGGCAAATAAATGAATTGCAAACCAAACCTTGGTTAATAATAATATAAATATATAAGTTGGCTATTTATGCTTGCACGTTAAGCCAAACCGTAATCGCCTGTTCGCCACTATACAGTTAAATTCTAGAATATTTCGCTGTCCTATGGCGCTACTACAAATAAAACACCGGATTCCAAAAAGCTTTACCAAATGGTTATATATGTAATTTTACTGATTACGTATAATATATTGTTCTCATGGGTATCGAAGTACTGTAATAAAAAATACTCCCCCTGCGAAGATGGAGGAAATTGGCTTTGGCTGCTACGGCACCCAAATCTGTTCACTTTAGATGGTCACGCTTCCTTCTTCCAAAAATTAAATTATTATACAAAACTCAACGGAAGATCGTTGCTGTCTTTATGAGGATAAGAACTGTTAGATCTCCGGCAGTGGCCTAAGCATGGCGAGGGCATATATTTTATATCCACCCAATACAAAGCTAATACAAGCTACTAATGTCGCAAATAGCTGCAGTTTGAACATTTCTGGGGATGCAGCAGTAGCGCCAACCAAGCTGGTGATATGCTGACAGCATGGAATTCGTCGTATATTCATGGCGTGGTACGTTGTTCTACAAACAATTCTTAAACATTTAGCATACACAGTGGTTGCTGGGAGTTTCGATTTTGGCTGTACAAATGTTAAATACAGTATTACATGTAATTTGTTTTCGCGCCGGTATGTTTTTTGTCGTATTCTGGGCAATCGAACGTTTACTTTACTAGTGCTAGGAAGCAGGAACCACATGGCCGGTACAAAGACACGTAGCGGTGGAGTTGCAGAGGTGTACAAGGCTGAAGCCGTCCCTCGTGGAGTTCAGTATCTATTCAATTTTGCGTCTTATACGTTTGCATAATAGGAATGGAGTCTTCGCTGTCACCGTCTTAGCGAATCAACTAAGACAGCAAAACGACTGTCCTCATTATCAACCCAAAATACCCCGCATATCAGCAGTCGCCGAAAATGTCTTACTGATTTCCAATATATATATATATATATATATATATATATATATGTCCGTTTATGTGCAATACCAGTAATTTAAATCTGTGAAACTAATTATGCGGCTCAATGAATATTCCATTTTGCACTGAGTGACACTAGCTGCTGCATCAGTCGACGTAATGCAAATAAGTGTTCTGACGTGTTGCAGCTCCCATCTTCTCATCGTTCTTTTGTTTATTGAGAAATTGACATCAGCCACTCCGGTATTCTTATTTCAACATCACGATAACTAGCACGTTTGAGTTTTGCTAGCGTTATAATACGTTTTTCTCAGTTACTATCTGGTATGGAACACTACTTCTCCTTATTCGTCCAATGAATTTATATATATACGAGTATATATATATAAGAATCGGCTTACCCAAACATATATATATATATATATATATATATGCTTCGGTAAGCCGACCTTTGTCTCTTGATTAAGCAAAGTGTAAACTCAATTTAAAGGCACGAGCAGCGGCTACGACTGGGATTATCCCACATAGCAGTACGCTTGTTTCGCAGTCATTGTATTGGGTTCTGTGTGTTCTGCTTTTGCCATATCGTTAAGCTCACCTTATACATAGACATACACAACAACAGCATCGTTTAAAGACTACGATATATATATATATATATATATATATACACGAAGTGGATCGAAAAATTCTGGTACAAATGCATAAAAACCAAAATACTACTTTAATCTTTCAAATTGTTTTTATTTCTTTCAAAGTAACTTGTGTTAATTTGTGCCACCTTCTTTCTCACTGTTCGAAACATTTTTTAAACGCGTTTTCCGGAATCAAGTTGAGTTGTTCATACGACTTTTTTATATCTCCTCTATAATCTTGAAACGTTGTATTTTTTATTTTTTATCCGTAATAGCAGGACAAAGTTGAAAGAAGCCAGACCCGGCAAACATGGAGGTTGCAGAAATAGAAAAATAGAATTTTTCATCAAGTATTCTGAAATCAGTAACAATGTGTGCGTCGAAGTTCTCAGAGTTCAGGCCTTTTGCGCCGGACGTTGTGGCAAAAAAACACCACTCGAAAAAAGCTTGTAGTCGAAATTCTTATAGGCGAAGAACAGTCATAAGAACTTTGTTGTTGGATCTGCTCTGTCTGGATTTCCTCGGTCGACTCTTTCGTTAGAAGCACCACTGGAAGGATTAGTCTCCATGTCGTGACCATTCACCCATTATTCGTCTCTTGTAAATACTCTCTGAAGCAATCCAGGATGCTGCTCTCACCTAAAGGTTTAATTTGGCATTTCCCGACGGGCGTTAATTTGCTAAGTAAAAAATTGCGCTATTCACAAAAAATGCTGCATTTCAGAACGAACTTTATTGCTAATCTTCTGACGCATAAAACATCGGTCAGGTCTGTTACAACTGATCCACAGTTAATCTCCAGTCCCTTAGCTATCTTCCTGATAGTATTCAGCAATTGTTGAGTACTTATCACAAACCAATAAAAGTTTTCTTCTGTTACTGAAGTTAATAGCTTTTCCGAAAAGGGGTCATCTCCGGTATCATCACGTGTGTCGCTACACGGACGGTACGATGTATACAGTGTTTTGGGATACTGCTTGATCACAATAGGCAGTTTGCAACATTTCCACCAATTTAAAACATATGATTTGGTTTCTAACACATAATTGTGTGCAGATTCGTTGCTCCTCCATTTTCAACTCTAAAAAAATTGCCGAACTACGTTTTCTTTGGTGGGGTCAGTTCAATGTGCAAAGTTCAAGCACGGGAACTTGTCAATTCGCCCTTGCATATATATATATATATATCCCATCACTGACCATTGAGGAGGCTAATAAGTCAGTAACTGTTGTATCCCATGCCATGTGACCTACCTCGAGTGACGTAAGGTTCAATCCGCCCCGGTCAATTTCCATCATCGCTGCAGAAGCCAAACGGCTCGAGAATGCAAAAAACAGTAGTTTTAAAGGCTCGGCCAAATTTCAAGTTTATTGTATTTATTATTACCATAAATTGATTGTGTAGTACAAAGGTTCACATATCATTTTGTAGGCTAAGAATATCGTAAACACGTGCTTGTAGTAACGGTGTTTCGATAAACTAGTAAGTGAGTATGTGGTAACGTCCGATATTGCACTCGCCACAATATTTACATACGCATTCGTCAATTTCATAACAATTTCCTCTTAAGCACATAGGGTGGTTGTACCCATGCCATATGTTCGGCATATTATAGATCTATTTTTCTGTGAGGACAGTTTCCATTTATTGCTGCAAAAAGCTTGACCCATGACATAGCGACCCTTTACAAACGCCATATTGCGGGCTTCTCTAAATTCTCTGTAGGCTTCTAAGATTTGTGTACTGAACGGTATCTTGTCCAGTACTAAATCCTCTACTACGTCTGCAGAGTTAAGTAATAACAGTTGCAACTCAAACGGCACTGTTGTTGAGATGAAACCACCGGGTGGTGGTACAGCGACGTCACCAGCTGCGGTAACAACAACACCGACAGCAGATCCAGCTGATCCACAACCGGAGGAGAAGGCAGACGACGATGGCTTTGTTGTGGTTCGTAAACGACGAGACAACAAGACAAAACATCGAATGCAGAGGGGCAGCGCAACAGATAATATAGGCGGATTGGAAGGCTATGCCAGACCTGGGAAGATCAGCGCCTTGAGAGTGGCACGATTGGCGCAGAAGACGTCGGCGGTCGGGCTGCAAGCGTGGCTAGCTGGCAGAGGCATAACTGTAAAAGCGGTGTGGAAGCTACATACGCATGGTAGTGATGCTGTGTTCTGTGTGGTGGTGCGTGATGAAGATTACGCAAACTGTTGCAGAAATGATTTCTGGCCGAAGGGAAGCCTGTTCCGTCGCTGGGTTGGGGACGTCCCCTACGAGAGGATGGTTAAGGAGAGGTTTAGTGCGCCTGGTGGTCCAAGCCCCCGTAAGTGACTGACCAGTTGTAGAACTGCAAGCGTAGTGGCAAACATACCTCTGCGAGTGCTTCTCTGGAATTGTGAGGGACTTAAGGGGGCAATGGATCTTGCACGTGATGACCTGTTTAAGTTGGTTGACATTGCACTCCTTACGGAGACATTTTAGCGGGACGAATTGTATATCAATAATATGCGGGGGTTTCACCAACTGGCTGTCTTACCTGCGGGAGGTCGGGGAAGACCTGTGGGTGGGTTATCTATCTACCTACATAAACGTTTACCACCGATGCAATGCGTCAGGAAAGATAAATACTGCGTAGTGCTCTCCTCTGGGAGGGTAAACGTCGCTGTATTCTATTTCCCACCCACATTCGATTCTGCGGAGGTTGCTGAGACGGTGAGCTTTGGACTTTCAGAGTTAAATCTGACCATGCCAACTATCATCGGCGGTGATTTAAATGCCAGAATCGATTGTGGGGCCAACGATGATAAAGGCGAGGTGCTGCTTCAGGTGATGGAAAATATTGGTCTAAAATGTGCTAACGCGCGTGAAGATTATACGTATTTAAGTCACAATGAAAGCAGCACCATCGACCTGTTGTTTCACAACCTTGTCAGCCGTGAAATTGAAAGCTTCGATGTTCTTTATGAAGCGGCTCGAAAGCACCAACCAGTGTTGGCCGTTGTCGATGTTCCCGGTATTTGGCGAGACCGACATAACCCGCCGCGCTGGTCTGCAATGAGACGGATTAATCTATCTCTTGTGGACAGAGCGGTGGGCGGTCTTGAGGTAAGCCCTGACATCGATTCCACTTGTGATCAGTTGGAGAGAACGATGAGAAGTGCAGTGAAGTGGAAAAGGTTATGGCAAAAGAGATCACGCCCGTGGTACTATCGAGCCTGCTACCTCGCCCACGGTGAAGTGCTCGGACTCCTGCGCCAAGCAAGAGCCAGAGCACCATCATCACTGCAACCCAGGCGGGACTACTTTGAGCGTAGAAAGGCGTATATAAGACTCTGCTATGATCATAAAAGGGAACACGCAAGGCAGGAGGAACGACGGCTGCTCGAAAGGGCAGAACGAGAGCCTTCAGCTTACATCGTGCGACCTCGTAGGGCGGTGAACCCGCTTAGCGACGGGCAGGTAGAGAGCCATCTAACTAATCTTTTATTCAATCGTGACGTTGCAGCCGTATCTCCAATCGTACAGCATCCGCTTACACTGGAGCAGCACAACATGAATCTGCCTTTCGAAGTGGAGGAGGTGTGTCAGGTCCTACGGTCACTCCCGAAGAGAATGAGCTCAGGGCCCGATCAGGTCTGCTATGAGCATTGGATCCAGTCACTTCCTCTCTTGGCAGAAACTCTTTGTGATTTCTTTAATGAAATTATAAAGATGGGGCGGATGCCTAAAGTCTGGCATGTCGCCAGGCTTTCTCTTCTGTTCAAGGGTAGGCATGGTGATGACAAGCAGGATCCAAATCTCTATCGTGGAGTGGCGTCAGAACGCACATTAAAGAAGATTTTCTGTAAGTTGGTTATTCGACGGATTGAGCGGGTGGCTGAAAAGGCACTTCCACCGGAGCAATTCGGTTTTAGGAGAGGCCGAGGCACCCGTGATGCAATCTATGTTCTCCAGTCAGAAATCGAGCGAGCTGTGGCACAACCCAAAAGTCATCCGTATGCTGTCTTTATTGACTGCGTCAAGGCCTTTGACAAAACCCCTCGCCAACTGCTGGTTGAAGCATTCCAACGAGCAGGAGTGGGTGGCTCTCTCCTGAGTGTAATAGCAAGTTTCTTTGAGGAGGACACCTTGTTGGTAGACGGTGAGCAGGGTGTATTAGAGATTAAGCAAAATGTGGGAACTCCGCAAGGAGATCCGCTATGCTGCGTCTCGTTTACACTTCTCCTTGCTGACCTCGTCGGTTACGTCCGACAGGAGTACCAAAAAGCCGTAGTGGTAATGTATGCAGATGATATCGTGGTCGCTCATCGCGATTTAGGTGCCATCAAGCGCATTACCTCTATGATAGAGGCGTTCCTTGTCTCGAAGGGACTTGAGATAAACACCAGGAAGACCAAAGCCATGAAATTCAGGCGCGGAGGTCGATTGGCTTCCAGAGACGTTATACGTTGCTGCGGCCAACCATTGGAGTTTGTTAACTCTTTCCAGTATATTGGCCTTCGGGTTCATTATACGGGAACGACGTTCACAGCGCATGTAAACGAAACAGTACGGAAGGCACTTGTCTCTCTTTACGGGGAAGTAGGCAATGTCCGAAGACTGTCCGTTCTCTCAGCAGTGAGGCTCTTCATGCTTAAGATTGTTCCGGGGCTGATGTACGGTCTTGACAGGGTGTGGAACCACCTCACGCTGGCGAATTTTAACCAGCTTGAAAGGTGTTTTTCATTATATATGAAGCGAGTGCTCTGCTTGCCTATCCAAGCGAGGAGCCGCTTTGTGTATCTCATGTCAGGCTATCCACCGGCTGCTGAAACAATCCGACTAAGGCTGAAGATGCCGCGTACAGTACCTTACGAATGTTTTATTTCGGAGTGGGAAGCTAAAGTCGAACAGGCCAGACGGGAGGTCGGTGGTTTGGACGTTTTCAATGCCTTGCACCTGTGGTCTGGTCCTGCATGTGACAATCGCCACGTATACACCTGGTACATAGTGCATGGTTATTACTACCTGGTATGTTCAAACGCAACCTTTCACGAGGAGTACGAGTTGTGCACCTGCCGGTTCTGCCTGCAGAGGTGTGCCAAGTACCATGCAGTGGAATGCACAGCGCTGGACCGAAAATCGCTGCACTACTTCTCTCGTCGGAATCGTGAAGAAGATAGAGCTTCATGAGGAAAGATTTTTGAAATGTATTTTATACTCAATTTGAGTGAAATAAACATAATTGTAATATATATATATATATATATATATATATATATATATATATATATATATATATATATAACGATGTAGTTTGTGTCAATTAAATCCTCTACTAGTGTGCGTTCGTGGCATAGCTCTAGTGCGAGCGTGGCCGATGCGTTCTTTGGCAAGCCTAACTTGCGCTTTATGAAATAGGATTTTATTTTATCTATGTTTTTAAGGTCCGATATTGTGAAATAGGGGGCAATTGCGGGAACACAGTATCTTACTATAGTATCTTACATAGGTGCGCGGGTTCGAGCCCCACCGTCGCACATTTGTATTTGTGGGGATCCGCCTGTGAAGCAATGCATAAAGCAGTCCCATGGACGTTAAATCTTGGCTGAGAGTCAGCCCCGAAAGTATTTGTTTTACTATAGGGACAATTTTTATTCTAAATAAATTTAACGCGATTTTTTAGGCCTATGTCAGTAACGTCTCTCACTAGAATCATGGCCGCCGCAGCCTTGCTACGCATTTCTTCTATATGTCTGCTGAATGACAGCCGGGAGGTCACTGTTATCCCTAAATAGCAAAAGTGATTAACGAGTTCAATATTTACTCCCCCTATCTTTATGCCCCGGTCATCTGCAGCGTACGATCCGCCTTTACTAAAACGTAGTATTTTTGTTTTGGCGAAGTTGATGGTCAATTGGTGTTCTTGGCACCAATCTCAGGCTTCCTGGAGATAAAACTACAAGTGGTTTCGTGTTTTTGCAAGCACAACTAAGTCGTCAGCATAAAATACATGCAAATATCTTCTTCCAAATCTGCTGTTCTCAAGACATTGCCAGATACTACTCAGTATATGCTAAACAGCCAACCCATTCCGGAAGTCTCACGCTACAAGGACCCCGGGGTAATCTTCGACCGCCAAATGAAGTTTAGACCTCACATGGCTGAGGTTGTCAAGGCCGCGTCTCGAATATGTAATCTCATAATGCGGTCTTTCATTATACAGGACCATAATGTGTACCTAAAGCTGTATCAAACCTTAGTGGTACCAAAGTGGACTTATTGCTGTCACGTATGGATGCCATTCTATAAACGAGATGTTGACCTTTTGCAGAGCGTGCAGGATAAGTTTGTGAAACGAGTTGCTCGCCGGTGTTGTCTACCACGCGAGCGCATCACATTGCCTAGTGTTAGTGAATACCAATCCCATGCCGGTTACCGCATGTTTAAACAACTCAGACACTTATTACTATGTATTTTGTTCTAAGACCAAATAATCTCCGGAGCGGCGTTTCCATCCACCCCCACGAGATTGCTCGGGTGGACGTTGTGAACAACACATTTGCCTGGAGGATTGCACGTCGTTCACAGATTCAAAACGACTTTGCTTCTATTGTAATACCCCTTTTTCAATAAAGGTGATATGATATGATATATGATATGAATGTGCATGTATTGTTTTTACATTTCTGAGGGCGTCCGCTAAGCCAGCTATATACAATATAAAGAGGAACGGGCTTGCTGAGTCACCCTGGACAACTCCAGTTTTCTGTGCTACTGGCCTGCTGGCATAATGAACTCCGTTTTTAATAATAATTAAGTTCGCTTGCAGCATGCCACTTAGATTATACATAGTTCCCTCTATAGAATATCGGGTTTGAAGTACTTTAGGAAGTTTGTCTCTTCTGACGCAGTCAAATGCAGTTTTCAATCATGAAATCAATCAATAAAAGCGGCATATGTCATCTCTTTTTGATCTTGGCGGGTCTTTACATGTTCTAAAAGAAAGGCAACGGCATCCGACGTAGATCGCCCTCCTAGGAATCCATGTTGTTCACATGGTAGGTCTGGACCTATGGCGTCATATAAGCGTTCTACAACAAGTGAAGCTGAAATTTTATAAATGGCGCTAATAATTGCAATTCCGCGCTAGTTGGATGGGTCGGTTGCTTCACCCTTCTTTTTGTAAATTGGCTGCAGGAAACTTGTTCTCCATTTTTCCAGTATTTTGCCGCTGCGTAGACATGCGTTGTACAATTTGGTTAATGGCGGGCACAGAAAACGTATATTTGTTTTAATATGTTCACACAATTTGGTCTGGACCCGCAAATTTACCATTTTGTTTGGATTTGATTACATTGGCGACCTCTTCTTCTGTAAATGCTCGATAATCACAGATATTATCTCTCGGAGGTAGTAGGAGGTCACCAGCGTATAGGCGCGAAAAGTGAAGTATGCACTCATTATCATTGATTAATGGATTTGGTGGGGGTGGGTCGTTTTGGGAGGAGTATCCATGGTTTTGTAGCGCTTTGTTGTACGCTGAATTATGTCATATGCTTGTTTCTTTATTTGTTTGATATTTTTAAAATTCCGTTTCATACCAGCGAGTCGTTGTAATCCCTCCGGGCTAAAATCCGTGTGACTGCAAATAGTGTACCTTATGGCTTTGCACTGTGCATCAAACCATGATTTGTGCGCAGTGGGTTTGTGTAGCGGTTTCCGTGCGCATGAAATCTGTATTGCCCACCGGATAGCTTTTTCAGTGACATTGATATCGTCCGTTGGCTGAATAAGTTGTAGTGCTTGCTGTTATATGTGGGGGTCCAGGGAGCGGATGAGGGTGTGTGCTGAGGGTACATTGGGCTTGTTGGATCGGTGCAAATTGAACGTTATTATATAGTGTTTTCGATGTGCTGAGGGTGTTAAATGCATCTCGCTGATTATTATTTGTGGCTGCTGTGCTGAAGTTAGAACTACATCAACCGCACTTTTTCCATTTCAGCTGGCGTATGTAGCCTCATTTTTGTTGTTTTCAATTTGCAGTCCAAGCTAATGCATTCCTGATATAAAAGCTGCGCTTTGCGCATATCTTTTAATAGGTCACAATTAAAGTCGCCCCCTATAACAATGTGCTTATTTGTCTTTTTACAATACCTCATTGCATCGCCAACATCGTGTATTATATCAGCGGGTTGCCTGTTTGGTGGGCTATATATGCATACCAGATAATATTCTTCTAGTTCCAGGACTAATCCTCTTGCAGTGCATTTGAGTACGTGTGAGCACTCGGTCGTTCTGACGGCGATAGCCACACCCCATTTGGGTCGGCCTCTTCCTTGAGATTGAAGTGCAAGTCCATGATATATTTTGTGTTTTGTGAACTGAATAAAATTTGCTGTGTTTATCACAAACATAATATCCACGTCAAGAAAATCGTTTTTGCCTGACTTATTATACAATGATTCTAATGATTAAACGTTCCACAACATACATCTGAATTGATTATGTGTGTGTATTTGCTGTTTTGCGGGCTGCTTTAACGCCGCTTGTCAATCGCTCGAAGATATCATTGTGATATCGTTCTCTTCTTCAGTTTGTCTGCTGCGCTTAGTCTCTGCGGTCGTCGTTTTCTCTGCGCCGTATGTTCTAAATGGTTTTAATTGTCCGCGAAAAGGATGAAAGTGTATCCCCTGCGACCACATCCCAGGGTCCAGTAGTTCTTTAAACTTGTTAGCTGCTATATTTATATGAAAACGATTATAATATGCCTGGTTTATTCCTGACAGTTTCGTCACTTAAGCGTCCACATGGTTACCCACAATCCGAACTACATATTGTTTTATATCCTCACATGTATGTGACAAATTGAGGCGGCCTACAGATAGCGCTTTCATGCGAGGTCTCTCGGGCACGTCTTGAACGTTTACCGCTTTCAGATCTGTCAATTTGTTTGTACCAGTTGTTGCACGCTGTTCACCATTCGTCACGTGTCATCTTTTCCAACTGTCAGCCATGCATACTTGCGTCCTCCATTTGGTGTGAACGTACCGCTGCGGCTTCCATGTTGTTTTGGCACGTCTTGAATACGCAGACGCCGAGGGGTCATGGTGTTGATGCTTGCATGCGAACTTTGTTGAGTATTGCTTCTGCACGTTTGCAGTGTTTGTTGTCGTTGCGGTGCTGGGTCATTGTTGCTGGCCTGATGGACAGCTGGCGTTGTGGCTATGGTGCTGCCAATATTGCCAGTGACTGACCTGTTGACGGTTTTTGTTAACTCGTCAATTTTCTTTTTGAGTGAATGTAGATCGCTGAGGCAGCCACAGTTTGGCTTTACACTTGCGCTGTTAGTTGCCACAGTAACAGCTACTTATTTCCAAAAGCATGACTTGCAGTTTGTAGTGTACCGATCGGGTATTTGATGTGCACAATGGGTATGGAGTGGTTTACTGCAGCCCTCACAAACAGTGCGGTCTTTTACCTGATGGATATCACCTTCACAAGTGACACATGGAGGGCCTGGGTTGCTCTCGATGTCTCCAGCCAGTAACAGCATAATTACAAGTGCCGTGGAACGAATAAGTTGTGTCTTACTGAAGCATGTCGAGGTAGATGCTTTAAAACGCTTACCGTGTCATCTGTTGTAGTACGCATTTTGGTTTGGTGACAGTCTGAACCACTTTGCGCGTTGGGCTGCAGAAGCACATACTTTGAAGTTAGGTTTTTCGTTAAACATTACACCAATGCTAGAGCACAAAAAACTGCGTCCGTCTGGCCGCCATCTTGCAGAACAAACAAATTTGGAGCTGCATATCAGGCTCGACGGCCTGAGCTCAAAGCGCAATAGAGGCCATGGTGTGTCTGTGGCCCCGCTTGACCGCCGCATCTACATTAATGAGGAATACTTGCCCCCAGGCGTAACCCCGAAATAATCCGAACAGCATCATCGTTTAATGCTCTGTGTCAGGGTGTCTAATCGAGTACTGGGGAAAGCCTGTAACTAGATGCCAGCGCCTTTGTCTACCGTTGTGAGGGTTTGCGCGAGGAGATGCCCAAATGCCACCTCTCGGAGCAAGTTCGACCAGTCTTTCTGGGAAAAGGTCAGAGGGCATCTCTCAAATTTGCACAAGGAGGCAAATCTCTCAAGTAAGACTGCCAAAGTGAGATTCTCAACCTTTTTACCTGGACAATTTTCTTTAATTTCCAATTTAATAGAAACTAAATTGGAAAATGGGCCAACCACTTCCGCACACGAACTGTATGGCTTTTCTTCAATGCCTGGAACATAGAGAGGACTATGACAGAACCAGCTAACGCAGCAGTGTTAGGCTTTCCTAGTTAACGATAACTATAATAAATACTTTATAAATAAGTCAAACTTAGTGATTCTGTATGTTAAAGACTTACCCAATTGATGACATGTTTTAATTAACAGCTGTTTCCCTGTTGCCATATTCCTAAAAAAAAATCTAATGCTTAAACTTCATTAGATTTAGTATCTACTCAGACTGCTACTCATATTGCATGAAACTTAGCTAGAAAAAACCTGTATGAGCTATAGAAAGCATTTTGAGAGTCCACGCCGGCTTTGTTTTTTTACACTACGGGTTGAAACGGTGTTAATCCATATGCTTCAAAACTGTAGGAGCTCTTTACGATGATTCGCTGTACATGCGCATACCTCTAACGATAATATATATATATATATATATATATAATTTTTGTAAGGACGCTGCTTTGCTTAGCTAATGCTTGATTACTTTATATGAATAAATGCTATTAATTGTTGCTTGATCTATCGATTTTAATAGAGACACTGGTCAGCCGCCACGAAATTGGTCAGTGGTCTCATCAATGGTCGTCCGGAAATAGTCGGCCCATGGTACACAACTCTTGTAGTCGTTTGCGTTCGTTACCCCCCCCCCCCTGTTCTCCCGAACTGGAGAGGGAAACCGCAATAAAACGTGAGCAAGAGAGAGAGAGAGAGAGAGAGAGAGAGAGAGAGAGAGAACGAGCGAGAGAGAGAGAGAACGAGCGAGCGAGAGAGAGAGCCGCCACATCCCGATAGGGGCAGAGGCCTACTTAGCTGCAAAGAGGTCTTCCCGCGCCGGCCGATCTGTTTGTTATCTGTGTTGTTATCGGTAGTTGATTGACGTGCTGTTTTCGAGCGGTTATGCTGGTGATGGTGGTGCTACGGCGTCCGACGCTCTTCGTCGAACGGCTCGGGCGTCACCCCGGGCGGCTTCTCTGCTCTGCTGCGGCCTCAAACAACAGCTACGACGACGACGACAACGACAACCAACAACGAAATGATGGCCCGCACGACGACGTCTGATCGACCAGCCTGGACTGACTGCGCGAAACTCCCCGCCACCGTCGCCAAAACGGCCGATAAGTCGTGGTCACATCTATATCGCCTTCTTATTCTTCTTCCCCTTCTTCTTCTCCTTCTTCTCCACCTCACCGATCATTGTAGCTGTTCTAGTTGCAGTAGTAGGGTTCTGTCTATGCTAAATGCATTGTAAAATAAAGAGATGGAAAATTGACTACTTCAACGTTCGCAGCAGCAGAAGCAGCGGTAGTAGTAGCAGGAAAAAGAAGTAAAATAAGCCAGCTTGACGATTCACTAGCATTTATTACTAGTGATTGCCATATCGCTTGTCATATCGCCACCATCTTCCCTCCGTTATGTAGCGATTGCTGCTATTGTTGTTGTTGTTGCTAGATATCACATTTCGGAGTTACGCCTTCCTTATCTTTCGAGATCCCTGCAATCCCGGCCGGTAGACAGCGCTTCGATGCGCTCTTCTCTCGTCGCATGCCCTTCTTTCTATGCACATGTGCTGCTTCAATTACCCCCGCTAATAACGCCGCTTCACCGAACGTACAGCCTGCACGTGTTTGGGTCATCACGACTTGTCACAAATAGATGTCCGTTAGTCTATTGAGGCATTTACTGTCGCCGGTTGTAGTTATGTTTGATTAACAATTATATATATATATATATATATATATATATATATATATATATATATATATATATATATATATATATATATATATATATATATATACATATATATTGAGGCATTTACTGTCGCCGGTTGTAGTTATGTTTGATTAACAAGTATATATATATATGCGATTTCGTTGGATCGTATTAGTTGAAAAAAGCAAACGTGTACTGTATAATAGATAAATCATGTTGAGCGCCACCCAACTAGTCCAGTTGTCCGAAGCGTCAACGAAGAGTGCCAGTGCAACAGTTCCCCAGCACATGTTGACAAATGAACGGCACACGAGATGTCAAAAATGAAAGAGGTATCATAACGTGAAGTACTAAAAAGGGTTTCAATTACTATACAGTTGCGGCTATTTCGCATCGAATGCACCTATAACGTTATGAAGTGCCCTCAATTCATTGATCAAAGCGGTAGTTACACTAAGTTAGTATTTTAACTTCAGTATTATAATTTGCAATAAATAATAGCTTTGTGAACAGGATCAGTGGATGCCGAAACTTAACTTGTTGTTACAGTTGTAGATACTGTGAATGAAATGTTTCGCTCAGAAGAAGAAGAGTCACAGCCGAATACGCAAGGTAGAGGCTATCGCCGGACGGATCGGCGACGATGAACTTTGGGAACTTAACTGCAACGCCAATTATTACGGACGATGACCTCAATCGGACAGATCAGCTTTTTTGTGTGTGTGTGTTAACCACAACCCCTGGCGCTGTCTGGTGTCTGCCAAAAAGTCACAGACGGTTTGAAGTAATAACAACTATTTGAATTTGCCGCAGTCGTGACGCATCCTAGGCTACAGTTATGCTATTGCTTCTGACCGCCCCTTGCCACGTGTTGGATACGTTCACAGAAAAGTGCGTCTAGTTGTTCATAATGAGTTATACAATTTCGTGCCTTATTTCAGCCGAGTGATCTTCAGCTCTTTACGCGCTATATAATGTTGGCAGGAAAATGCTCTCAGCCAATTTGTAGTAAAAGAACTGTTAACAGGTAGTAGCCGTTACTATATATATATTTTATAGTTCCGTAAGACTAATGCATGTGTACATTTTTTTCATGTCATGGCTGATTTTTAATCTACTCCGGCATTTGCCTTGTCTAAAAATTGGAAACCATGAAAATCAATTTAAGAGTGGCCGGTCTGGGTCTCGAACCCAGGCTTCTCGAATACAAGGCAAAAGCTTTGCCACTAAGCCGTCTTGTAACATTCAAAATGTTTTTGTTCTAATACTATCTATATAATAGTTGTTATTTATTTATATAACTTCGCTTTGTTAGCACTTTTGAGTGAACAATTGTCTCCGCGCGAACGTGTGGTCACGGGTTCCCTAGCTCGGGTTAGTCTTGTTCAACGACGCTGCATTTCCTCGTTGAATGTCGAGCGACAGCCTCTGACGGAACAATTCGGCTCTCGGGTCTCCCGTCACTTTTACCATTCTATGCTAGTTTCCTAGCCTGCGTTTGGTTCCAATTATTTCTTGCCAGGTTTATTCATCACCAAAACCTAATGCCTCGGCCAAGGACAGTGTTCCCACGTCTCCTAGCTTGTTGCACTTCAGCACGATGTTAATGAACTATGGATTTCTCTTTCATATTGCACGCTCTAAACTGAACGGTTTCAGTTTAGAGCGTGCAACCCCTTTTAACCCCCGATTATCTGAGAAGCTTGCGAGTTCGAGTGTATGATCTATTTTTGGCCGCATGTCGTATTTTGTTGCTTAAGCAATTGCAAGTATTTCATTCCTTCCAAATCCGCTCTCTATCTTTCATCGCAAATTTTCTTAATGTTCTTGGTTTTCCGTTTATTTGTTACCACCTTACATTATTCATGGTCTATCGTATTACACTTAAATTTACGTTCTAGAAATTATACACGTTTTTTCCATTTGCTTATATTTCTCTCAGTCAGTTTCACTGTGAGCAGTTCAATATCCCTGTTTTTGTCTTTGTTACCTGCAGCCATATTTATTAGACGGCCTACGTGCAATATCTTTGCTTTCCTTGCCCAACGGCTGGAGATTCTGAACTCGCCTTTGATAAACTGTACTGCCCATGTGTGCCTACATCGAAATGCATGGTAGCCGACTGCACGTTGTATCGCGTCAATACTGTTTGCCGTGCTTACGTCTAAACTTACTATAACGTTAGCATATGTAACCGCTAGCACAAACAGACTTTTTCAAATCTCCTCAGTCGCCATGAGTCTGTTGCAGCGACACAAAGCTTTAATTTGTGCGATCTTTTGTTCATTTTCAGCTCGTTCTTCTCTTATCGAATGCTCGGCTTTAAAACTACCTGGCGTGTTGTCTATTATAACTCCCAAGTATTTGTGGGCGTTTTTATTTTTGATTTCTTCCTCTGTATATTTAGCGGCATCTTCCGCATATCCCCGAAATATTTTTGTTGAACTCTTCTCCACATATTGTCAACGTCTGTTGCA
The DNA here is from genome assembly GCA_003439945.1 of Dermanyssus gallinae. Taxonomy (NCBI): domain Eukaryota; kingdom Metazoa; phylum Arthropoda; class Arachnida; order Mesostigmata; family Dermanyssidae; genus Dermanyssus; species Dermanyssus gallinae. The sequence goes on along the minus strand of QVRM01000557.1, from coordinate 143,888 downwards.
ATATATAATATATATATATATATATATATATATATATATATATATATTATATATATATATATATATATATATATATATATATATATATAAAACAGTGACTGAGCTCAGCGAGCTGGTATTAAAATGGATTGTTTGATGTAGAGAATATTTAGTATTTGAAAAAGTACGAGTTTAATACATAACAACACAATGACTGCTTATAGTGCATGATAGCTGTCTCCGAGGCGACGAGAGTGAGATGCAACGTGCAGACAACCAGATTGCGAAGCGACACATTTGCTAGAAATCCCGGGCTCACGTTTTAGGCCAATCGCCATTCGTTGCATAGCCAGTTTGTACGTTGTGGTTGTTGTTGTGGTTGCTTTTATTACGGCTGCTGCGACTTCCCATCCTGGGCGGTGTCGCGAAGTCTTTGCGTAGCTACAGACACGCATTGTGTTCTGTGTCGTTTTTTTTTATCTATTCACCGTTAGATCGAACCGCCATTGCATGTACAACGCCGCCGCGTTAAGACTGACGCCCAATATAGAGCAAAGGGAGGTAGAAAAGCAGGCCGATGTTTACTCGCATCACGACAAACATGAGTGCGTGAAAGAAGTGACTGAATGCTAGCGGGTATCAGTCACTGTGTGTAGACACAGTTAGAAACAGAGCTTGTTCGGGGTGGTTCCCCGTCACGTCCAACGTCCCATGATCCCGACTCTGTGCCAATGTGATGGCTTCGTCTAGACGACTATTGGCTCACTAATATTGATTGTCGTCTACCGGGATGTCGCCGGCTCGATTCTCGATGTTGACCGAATTTTCTTTGAGCGATGTTCTTGACGAGAATAGATGATAAACCATATACAGCTGAGAGTCAGCGGCCATGCTGCCACAAAGACTGTTGGCGAAACGCTAGATATCTTCACATGTCCGTCCCTCGGTGCATTAAAGATATGCCGCACGGTGGTTGTGAGCACGTAGGAGGCCGATGATCGTCTAGAATAAGAAAAAAACTCCTTAAACTATTTTTTTTTCTAGACTCTGTCTTAAACATTGCTGCTACACGGGCCCAGATAACGGCACAACCATATACGACCTTTACTCTTTTTGGGCTGACCCTCAGCCAACATTTAACGTCCTCGGAGTCGCTTGAGCATTGTCTCGCAAGACGGACCCTGAAAATTCTAGCGTGCAACGGGGCAAATCGAATTTCTAGTGCTTCGGTCGCAGGGCGCACGTGAATACTGCACCACGCTACCGACAACCGTTTGACCTAAGCATAAGCTTGTTGTTCTAGAAACAGTCGTCATACAAACTAAAGAAGAAGTGATACGAGTGGCAGTTGCCATCAGAACTAGTGGTTATTAGTAGGTTGGACACAAAGTAACTGGAGTTTTTAACATATTAAATTAATATAAAAACTAAACGAGATCGAAATTAAGGGCGTTTGATCAACATAAAGCCAGTTTTCTAAAGAAAGCGTTGGACGTCCACCGCACTAGCCTGAATAGGTTAGTGTACTTATTGGCATCGTCGCCGTTATTCGTTGAGGACTTACAGAGGATGTATAACCTGCCGAAGACGACGGTTTTTAGAGAACACGTCTTAGACTGGGAGAATAAAATGGCCGACATCGACCCGCTGTTTTATGAAACGAGAGCAATGACGTCGGATTTGTGGAGAGCCTTCAGATATGAGAACCGGCATCTAATCAACAGATTTGCCGTCCACGGCTTCCATCTGAAGATCTGTGCGCGCGAGAAGTTTCATGAAATCTCGGCGGAGTGTATGTGTAAACTTTGTGGCTGCCCGTGTAATCTATATCACCTTCAGCGTTGTGAAAGAGCAATTCCGCTGTCTCAACTCTGGAAATGCGATGTCTATGATGTATATTCGTAAACCAATCATTGGTTAATAAAACTACTACTACTACTAAACGAGTTAGCCGATTTTATTTACGCAAAAAGTGCTTCCTATTGTTAGCCGCAACCCGTTTCGATCTCTGGACCAAACTATCGGTTTCTATGGCAAACATAATTCGGGTCTCTTCTTCGCGAAAAGTGTCTCGAGGTGTGTTTTCACTGTTTTTGGTGAAGTTACTTTCCTTCTCCTCCTGTAGATAGTTCTGCAGTCATCTGAATAGCTGATATTCCGACGGTGCAATGTTCTTTGAGTACTGAGGATGCGACACAATCTCCTGATCGACGCTTGCTATCTTGCAGAGGCTAAGTTGCTTCGGTGGAAAATAACGCCCTTTCTATTCACATGACTGTGTCTCTCCCTTTGGAGAACGGTAAGAACTCGGACGTTTGGCCACTACGAAGAAACTTGTGGACCTGTGGACGATACCATGATGTCCTACCAAACGCAGAGCAAAGTATTCACGAATGGGTTAGTCTCCTTGGCGTCTTCTGGGAGGGTTGGCCTGAGGCGCACCAGGATCTTCCACGTTTCACATTGTCGCAAAAACCCGTCTTTTGTCACAAGTAATAATTCGATCCAAGAATCCCAAACCAGGACAGTAAAGTCGTTTTGAACTCACAACATTTTTTTCTCAAACATTCTGTCTAAATTGATTTAGACAGAATTTATATAGCAAACAGAACGAATAATATCACTTTATAAACCTCTTAAATATCGTACAGTTTTTTGCGCTCATATTAGTATATGTGTTGTAAATATAGCAGACTTTTTAGAGGCGCGACAGATACTTCAAAAACACATCTGAAAAATTCCAGTTACATTCTCACCAATACTATTACGAATGTATTCCGACTAATAATTGGTGAGCTTCTTAGTGGAACACCTTAGCGGTCCCGATGCAACGCCCTTTCGTAGGCCATGCCGTAAACCATCTGCAGAAAACTAGGGCGCATCTCCGGAACTGGACCCGTACTATATTCTCCTCCGCAAAATAGGCCAGGCTCATCTTTCGTGACGAATTTGAGTTGTAGTTATCGTTGTGTTGTTGTTGTTGTTTTCATTACTAGAATTGTTCTCGTTTTTTGCTGTCGTTGTTGTTGTTTTTGCCGAAATTGTTGCCGTGCAACTGCTGCCGGCTTCGCCTGTGATTATGACGATCATTGGGAATAATCGCTCTTGTCTGTCTTTAACCATCATTGGGCTCGTTCTTGCTCGTTGGGGCATTTACGATGATATTCCCGTTAAATTACCCTGATACCGGATATATATATATATATATATATATATATATATATATATATATATATATATATATACGAGTATATTGACAAGCTTGGCTCTGACAGTTATCCGCCCATTTCGGTCGTAGACGATGCTTGTGCTTCTAGTCTATTTACAAATAGGAGCATATTAACTGCTGATTGAGCCAACGCCTCAAACTATCGTAACAACATTAATTAAGGACGCGTTTACTTTGCTACTGTTTGTCTAAATATCTAACTACAATTCAAAATACACAAATTTTTGTTCACTGACGGCGGCCGATATAGAGCTGATAAGGTAGTGAAGCAAAATCTAATCCATAACGTAGTTTACAACTTCAAGTCTAGCAACAAGTTACCATTTTCTCCGCCCTACAGTCCGGTTGAGTTTACAGAAAACTTTAGCTAATCTACGATCCGCACAACCTAAAGCGTCTCTCTAGGTGGCAGCGCTCTGCCATTTTTTCTGTCTGTTTTTAACGTCTGAGGGAGATATAGCAACCATGGCTTTAACCAGCGATATTAGCGTACACAACAGTAAATAAAAATAAAATATGTGCAGTATTTTTACTTTTTATGCACTCAAAGCAAAACTTAAGCAGGAATGCATTTCAAGGTGGCATTTACGACGGATTCGTCTGATTAATACTAATATATTAAAAACTATGGCCCTGGCCATAGAGAGTACAAATCACATTATTGAATGCTGTGAAAGCAAACACGCCAAACGATAACAACGCTTGATCTTATTGCATATGTAGACTCTATGATGAGCTTGCATATGAGGCTATTCTCGCAAGCGGAAGCCGTCACGGCCGTGGTGGTGGCTGCACTCAATTTGTACCCGCTGCTTAGCTATATATAGCTAACCACCGTTCAAAGTAAGCGGCCGAAAACGACCTATACTTTCTGGGCTGAGAGTCATGGGACTGCTTTCCGCATTGCTTCATAGACGGACCCCCATAAATACGAGCGTGCAACGGTGAGGCTTGAACCCGCGCACCTATTTGTCCCCTCCGGTTGCGACGCGCCGACGCATGCCACCACGCCACCGGGCTCGACGGGCCGAAAACGATTTGCTGTAAGCCAACTTCTCGTTTAATTCTTCTCGAATAAATCATCAATCCCATAATCACTGTCCGCCGCCGATATTGACGAAACAGTAATCGCCCGCTGTCCTGACCCTTTAGAAAAAAAAGCCTAAATACGAAAGTAAGAGTTGCGCCAATTGAGGGAGGCGATCGATCGCACCGAGCGCCCGACGCGTGTGACACAGAACCGGGCTGTGCGTTCTGTAGCGTAGCGACGATTAATTGCCGTATCGATGTTGCCATTAACTAACCATAGAACAACTAGCAATTTAATCGTCTTTGTAATTAAAGAACACACAAAAAAGCAGCAGCGGCAGCAGCAGCAGCAGGAATAACAGCGACAGCCAAACAATGACAATGCTCGTACCAGCGTGCCAACGGTACGAGCGGCGCCAGGGGCTGCTACAGAGGTGGACAGGTCGTCGTCAAATCAATCAATAACGGCGCACTGAACTCTCTTCGTTGCGCGTTTTCCTCGTCTTTCTCTCTTCCTTCTCCTCCTCTTCTTTCATTTTCTTGTTTTTCCCCTCGTTCGCCTTCTTCTTCTTCTTGTTCTTCATCGTCGTCGTCGTCTTGTCGTCTTCTGCTCTCTTCAGCTGACAGGACTGAATATCCGACGGTGGAGTGACACAGCTCTTGTCTGGACCTGCTGGAGCTGTTGACGAGGCCGCCGCTGGAGAAAAGTACCAGCCGGTGTTGCTGTTGTTGCTGCTGCAGTAGCAGCAGCAGATGTTGACGGTGTTGTCGTCGTCGTCGTCGTCGCTGTGGCCGCTCGTTGTCTCACCAACTGTAGATCGCTCCCATTCTGGTGCTGCGGCTGCGGCTGTTGCTGACGAGGCCGCTGCTACCCTGATGAAGTACTGCGGCCCGCCAAGCTTTTCCTATTCCCGCATCTGTAGCCGCTACCGTTGTCGCGTCGTTTTCGTCGTCGTCGTCGTCGTCGTCATCGTAGTAGTAGTAGTTGTCGTTTTTGTTGTTGTTGTCATTGTTGTCGTTTTTGTTGTTGTTGTTGCTGTCGTCCTGTGCATGGCTCCTGTGCAGAAATTTGCTGTGGCTAATGCTACTGATAGCGAAGCAACAAATGGAAACGGAGCAGTTGTTTCACAGAGTAGAGCAACTGCGACAACAGCCAGCAACAACAGCACCAGCAGCAGCAGCAGCAACAACAACAACAACAACAACGCTGGCAGGTAAAAGCATGACAACTATACGATGCTGGCGTGAGCGGCCAAAGCAATCGAGCCGCTCCTGGAAAAGCCATAGTTCTACGGTGGGTACACGTCGTGTGAGTGAATGAACCGGCAACTGTACGAAACAGGCAGGCAGAAATGAAGGTGCAAGGAAACATTTGGCGACTCCGCGCTTGCTGGCGTTGCAGCTGTTGTTGTTGTTGTTATTGATAGTGTTGATAATGTTGTTGTTGTTGTTGCTGCTGTTGTTGATAATGTTGTTGTTGTTGTTGTCGGCGGGGTCGCCGTTGATGATAGCCGTAGCAGCTCGTAGTAGTAATCGTAGTAGTAGTAGTGGCTGTGGCGGTGGTTGTCTTGACGCTCTTGGTGACAATCATATGGCTGGTGATGGCGGCGGCGGCGGCGGCGGCGACGACGGTGGTGGTGAAAATGATCGACACAGAACGATCGAGTCAGAAATGTCCAAGGAGGAATAGGAAAAAGCAGACAAACAAGAAGAAAACACCGTGCAACGCGTCAAAAGCGTGAAGCGCTAACGGCAGTTGTCGTAGTGGCGGCGGCGGTGGTGGCGGCGGCAGCTGCTGCTGCTGCAAGGGTTGATCGAAAGCCTCCTCCGCCCGTTCGTCCGCCCATCAACCCGGCAACCCGCCCGCCCGGCCGCCCGGTTGGCCGCCCGCTTGGCTGGCTGGCTGGTCGGCCAGTCAGTTTGCGTTCAATCGAATAGGCCACATCGAAACCCGGATCGCCCGCGGACGACGAGACAGCCGACCAAACGACTACGACACAACTAGAGCGCTATATAAGCAGTCGGCAAGCGGGCGACAGCCGGCCAGGAGCGCTCAAGGAGTAAACAAGTCGCTCCCATCAGCGCGTTGAATCCCAGTGCAGCTAAGTCTGCACCGACCCAGCCAGCCAGCCAGCCCACCAACCAACCAACCAACCAGCTCGTTAATCAACCAACCAGCTAGCTCGTTAACCAACCAACCACCCAGCCCGCAGATATGAAGACACCAAAAATACGAAGTAGTACCGTCGCCGCCACCCCCAAAACCACCACCACTACCACTACCAGCAGCAGCAGCAAAAACCTCAATATCAAATGCAAACACCGACAACTCTACACCAAGAATGTCGCCATGCTCCAGCTGTCATGCGTGGAGACGCACACGCATGCTGCACGTAAACGTCTGCGACGACCGCCACGAACGTCGCTATCGTGGCTGTCCGTGTTGCTGGCGCGTCCGCCGCCGCCGCAGCTCATGCAGCTTCTGCTAGTGCTGAGCGCTGTGGCGGGCTACGTGCTTGCCGGGCCGGTAGAGACAACCGTGCACACAGGTGAGTGCAACGTTTGTGCAACTCTGCGCACGCACAGACGCACGTAGGTCTGCAATTTCTTGTTCTTAAACCTAGACGCTGCCTTAGCCATGCTGTCTAGGTTGTTCGTTGAGATCCGATAACACTAATGAAGCTATTTTAGACAATTTTGTCGTCTTTCTAATATATATATATATATATATATATATATATATATATATAATATACCTGCAGCTTGGTAATAACAGCGTTAAATACTTGAAAACTTTTTTCATAAAATAAATGTCTATAGATATTAACACACATGACATATAAATGCCCGCATTTTATGAGTGTTGCCCTGGAGTATCCAAAGCGTTTATACAATTACGTCAGATGAATAACTGAGCTATTTTGCTAGACGGGCACGATTACAAGGTGGTCTGCTACTATGGCTCTTGGGCGGTGTATCGGCCCGGCGATGGCAAATTCCCTGTGGAGGAAATCGATCCATTTGTGTGTACACACCTCATATATGGATTTGCCGGCTTGGGACACAACAACCGCATAAAGTCGCTAGATTCCTGGAATGACCTTAAGGATAACTACGGAAAGGGCGCCTTTGAGAGGTTCACCACCGGCCTTAAGGCTAAGAACCCGAAGCTAAAGACCCTCATCGCTATTGGTGGCTGGAACGAGGGCTCGATGAAGTACTCAGCCATGGCAGAATCCGCGGTTACTCGAAAGTAAGAACCACATTCGAAGTGCGTCCAAATTTTGTGAAACAGCAAAACGGCTTTTCTGATGCTTGCAGAAGTACAGTACTATATAATATAAAACTTATTTTATTAAGCAATATTTGGTTTATACATATTTGTATTATGGCTTTACTTAATCACTTTCGTCAGTCGTTTACATAGCTTCATGTAAAATACATATATTGCAAACCCAGTAAGAAATTGCATACTTTTACAACTTGGACTCTTCCAGTTGTTAGTGCTCAGCGCTCTAGAATCATAAAAACACCAATTGACATCCACGAACTTAATTCCCATTTAGCAAGATGTCGAAGGCTTCTGTTCTTGGTAAGACATGAGTCTTTTTACGGTCCTCTACAAAGTGTGATGTCGAGGCCAACAGATAGACAAGCGGTTTGCGGCTAGTGCGGTGGGCTACGAGTACTCTTGTTAGAAATCTAGCTTGAATTTTATCGACTACTCTCAGGTTCGCTTTGGATACGTGGGTCCATATGACCTGTATTTCTTAAGCAGCGGCTGGTGTAATCTTTAAACTAAAAAAACTAATAGTGACGCTCAGTGACAACCGATGCGGCTCTGGGATACTACGAAGTGGCAAAATGCCCTTGCAAGTTCTTTCCTCAACATGTTTGGTAAAATGTAATCCTTGCGTTGAGAAGAGTACTCTAAGGTAAATGCTGAACAAATACTACTGATGCTGAACTTAAGCGAAATATTATTGCTTTAGTTTTTGATACATTATCACTAGAGAGTTAAGGTTAATTCCAGTTCAATGATCATTTGTATGCTATATGCGTTCTACAAACGGCAGGGGCCGAATTTAGTTACTATTGTTAGTTATACTCGGGCTGCAATTGACGATATTGCTTCCTTTATGGCAAATTATTCAACACAAGTATTCTAAAAACAAGTAATCTGATAAAGCCTATGAATTCCTCTTAAAAAATGAACTATTATGATATGTTGAAACATTTAAAAGTTACTACCAAAAATGTAAATATATCTAATGCTTAGATCTTAAAATTTTTATCTGCAGGATATTTGTTGACTCCGTTGTGGAGTTTTGCAAAAAGTATAACTTCGATGGCTTGGATATGGATTGGGAGTATCCAGCTGCCCGCGGAGGTAAACCTGAAGATAAGCAAACCTTTATTGCTTTGCTTCGTGAACTAAGAGAGGCGTTCCAACAAGAGAATTTGTTACTGACAGCCGCCGTTTCAGCGGGAAAGCACTTTATGGATCCCGCCTACAACGTTCCGCAAGTGTCAAAGTACCTTGACTTCCTCAACGTGATGGCATATGACTTCCACGGCGGGTGGGAAACTAAGGCAGGCCACCATGCACCTATGTTTTCTCGCCCCGATGAACCAGCCGACGAGCGCATTCTTAATGTAAACTATTCCATTAACTATTGGATTTCACAAGGAGCGTGCCCTAAGAAACTGATTTTGGGAATGGGCCTCTATGGGCGGTCCTTCACGCTTCGTCGAGCGGACGATCATAAGCCTCGCGACGAAGCACCCCAGCGTGGTATGGCCGGACCATACACGCGCGAACCCGGATCTCTTGGCTACAATGAGATTTGCGAGGACCAGATGCGCGGTGGTTGGACTGTCGTACAAGATCCATACTTTATGGCGCCGTATGCGTTTAAGGATCGCCAGTGGGTTGGCTACGATGACCTAGCCTCGATCGAGGTTAAAACGCGATTTGCCAAAACCCTCGGCTTAGGTGGCGGAATGGTATGGTCTATCGAGACGGACGATTTCAAGGGTAAGTGTCACGGCTACCGCTATCCGATGCTATCGGCAATCAACCGAGTGTTTGCCGAGCCCGGAGCCCCTGAACTTCCAGTGCCTCCTCCGGCACCCCCAACGACACCAGCACCGCCTACGACACCTACGACAGAAAAGACCTGGTGGCCTCGTCCTTCCACCACCACGATGCGTCCCTCGACAACTTCGACGGAGAAAACCTGGTGGCCCCAGCCCTCAACCACGACGATGCGTCCATCGTCGACAACACAGAGTACAAGCTCAACCACCCCAAAATCTACCGACCCTTCAACAAAACTGCCTGTAGCTTCTTCAACCGTAAAGCCTTCATCAAGTACGTCAGCTCCCTCAAGCACCTCCCCGTCGTCGACCACTCCGGCTTCTTCTACGACGACAGCACCTAGCACGGGCAACGAATTTACATGCACCTCGCAAGGATTCTTCAGAGATCCTGCAAACTGCCGTGTATTTTACGAGTGCGTACGAGGCACGGATGGTCTAACCGCCTTCCGCAAGGAGTGCGCAGCGGGCACAGCGTTCAACCCTAAAAATCATCTGTGCGTGTGGCCGCACGACGTTCCAGGGTGCAAAGGTTACGCCATCCCAAACGACCTCGATAATGACGTTATACAAGAAATCACTGAAGAACTCGCCGAAGGTGCGCAAGTATAGAGCAATATTTATGATGTATACATTCTATATTTATTAAATAAACTGTATAAATAGTGGACTAGATAATGTAGTAGCATTGTCTTGTTCTTTTTTTACTTGGTATTTATATGCATATTGTGTCCCAGATCATGGGATAGGTTCAAGTCAAAAGTGATTTATGGCAACCTATATTACTAATTATTATATTTATAGTATGTTAAAGCGTATTCACATATACAGCATGCACAAATATAAGCGGCCTCATACAGAGCATTAAATAGCGCTTTAAAGCATGTGTGGTAAAACACTAGATTGATTCTTACTTTGTATCTATTACGTGATATTTTTGCGTGTTGCACGTAGATGTAATTCATATAGTTGCAATACGCATATGCACTATATATGAGGACTTTAAAAAACAGAGAGTGAAAATAAAAGGAAATTTAAGAAAACGTTTTATTTCTCTCTGCCAGACCTGGTTAGTCATAGCTGATCGCACTAAAACTATTTGAGGATAAGAGACATTTTTATGAATACTTTGGTTTCGACACCGCACCTCGTGATATTGTATTTAAGAAGCTGGTTTTGAAGTTAGAATTGGACTACGAATACTCACTCTACTCAGAGCGCTTCTGAGGGCTAACCTGATTATCCTCGATGATGGCGTGTGCAAACATGACACATTCCATCAGACTACTGGGTATCCGCGAGGCGACAATCTTAGCCCATTGTTATTTATAGCGTTGCTCAGCGATCTCAGGCGATGCCAAGCATCGTGAAAGAGCGATATCCAACAATAATGATCCTGCTCTACACAGATGGCCTGGAATATTTAGTAGAGTTCCTGCTGCCCTGCAGGCTTCGTTTTGCACAGTTGATGCGTATTTAATGTAGAATGGCCTCGTAGTTCAAGCTTTTTATTTCACCATAATTTGGTAGATTAGGAACAATACAACGATTAAGGACAGTACATATTTCACTCGCAAGGTAACAGACTCCCCTTCAATTTTAGTACATTCGAGTATGTGGTAGCGCCCAATGTCACATTCCCCACAAAAACTACACACAAAATCTTCAATACTGCAACAGTTAAGTTTCATACATATATAATTGTGGTATCCATGCCACGTGGTTCGACAAATGGTTGTACGATTTTTTTGTGACGCTCCTTTCCACCTCTGGGAGGCGAAAGCTGGTCCTTAGGTATAATTATTCATAATAAATTGCATGTTCTTTGTCTCTCGAAAATCTCTGTAGACGGCTTATACTTGTGGACTGACCGGTAGCTTGTTCAGTACCAACTCTTCTGTTAATGTTTGTTCTCTACACAGCTCCATTGCGAGTGTTGCGACTATGGACAAGCAGTAACTTACTATTGGTAGTATTTTCATACGAAAAACATTAATGCCGGTTTTCAAGTCTACGTCACGGAGGTCACCAAGCAGAATTATTGCAGCTGTGGCTTTGGCCCGCATCTCCTCAATATGTCGATTGAAGGAGAGTTTTGGGGTTATGGTGACTCCAAGGTAAGTAAAGTGGCTGACAAATTCGAGAGATTGTCCGTTAATTTTAACGTGGTGGTCCGCCGCGGCATTAGTTTGTTTTCTTCGCACCATTTTGCTGTTGCATTGAGGTAATTCTGCAGGTGGTCTTGGGATTTGGCTAGTATTACAAGGTCGTCAGCATAAAATACGTGGGGTGCTTTGATATCACGTAACAGATCTGCTAGTCCGGCCACTTACAATATAAATATTGTAAAAAAGGGCTGGCCGAATCGCCCTGTGCCACGCCCGTGATCTGCGTGACGGTCTCCAGTACGTAGTAGTCATAATTTTTAATGGTTATGACGTTATGACTTAGCATGTCATGCAGTAGACTAAATATCGTACTTGTTATTGAAAAGTTAGACCTGATTATCTCGAGAAGTCGATTCCTAAGTATACAATCGAATGCAGTTTTATAATCAATACATCAAGCCGCGTATGTCATTTCCATGTTACGATGGCGATGTGTTACATGTTCTAAAACAAACTTTACTGCACCCTCAGTTGATCGGCCATGAGTACAACCATATTGTTCATGTGGAATCATATCTTGCGTAATCGCTTGTAATCTTGAAACGACCAACGACGTCCGGATCTTGTATAGGACGCTTGTGAGAGCAATGTCCCTATAGTTTCACGGGTCCGTAGCGTCTCCTTTTCGCTTAAAGATTGGTTGCAACAGACGTTTTTAAAATATCAATGTTCACTTTAATATGTTCCTATACAATGGAATCCGGTCCCGCTGATTTTCCGTTTTGTTTAGTACTAATGGCGGTTTTTACTATCCCTCACTAAACAGCGGAAAATCATCTTTTGCAGTAACTCGGGGTTGCAATACCATGTCTTTGTGGAGAAGTCTTGTAAAATGGGTAGCCCAATCGTCGTCGTTAATTAGTGGGTACGGAAGAACCGGCCTTTTAGGAAGCAGCAGCCAGGGCTTTTTCACACTTTCCTTAATGATTCTCATGCGTTGCTCACTTTCAAAATGTTGCTTTTTGACTCTCTTCGTAGTTTTAAATGTTCCTTTTATTCCAGAAAGTTGACGAAGGTCTGCGAGAGTTTCGTTCCTTTGGCAGCAAATAGCATGTTTCATTTGACGACATTCCCTATCGAACCACGGTTTGTGTTTTTGCACCGACGTGTGATTTTTGCTCTTCGCAGCTGTATGGATTGCCCACCGAATTGTTCTTTCTGTATAGTTTATATCCTTACAAAAATTGACTAGTTCTAATGTTTGCTCTATTAAGTGAGTGATAATAGCCTCGTAGTTAATGCGTCAAAAACAAAAGTTGTAAAGTTCCGGCGTGGGGCACTGAGCGCGCACAGACAAGCTGCGATTTTACGGCGAGCAAGTGCAGTTTGTAAAAACTACCTCAGAGTAATTTTCTAATATCGAGATGCAGCTTTTTCACAACACGTAACTGGTCGTATCAGTAAAACCCTTATCGCGGAAGCCGGTATCAGAAACCCAACATGCTATACAAGCGTTGTATATTTGGATTTCTAGACTGTAATAACAGTTTTAAACTGCTTCTAATAACTTGCAACAATTTCGCAAGCGCCCACGCCATAGCTGGATCTCATAAAATATCGAGGCAGACAAAGGTCTGCAGATGCGAGCATCTAGACTGGTAAACATGCTCGCAATTTCAGTGTCCTTAATCAATAAGCTCGTAGGCCAGTTCAATTTACCGTACAGAGCCGCCCCGGAAACGTCCCGGTATGGACATTTGATTATATGGTTGATGCAGAAACTCTTGCCGTTTTTTTGCCTATGGCAAAACATTAATTCGCAAGAACATGGGGGTTTCGTTAATCACCAATATAGACTCTCGTTCTTCCAATGGCATTTTGCCAACGCCAGATGTTTTTGCATTTTGCGCTGAGCGTCCTCTTACAGGAAAAAAGGTTGGACCATGGTTCATCAACCAGGTAAAAAATCTCGGAGTTGAGCCATGACTGACAACTTTGATGATTAAGTTTTCTATATTACATGTCGTTCGGTGCTGAGAACTTACAAGTATTGGTAAATGCGCCAATAATTACGTGTTCTACCGTCCAGTCACTCCAGTTCCAGCAGCTCTTCGTGAGCTGGGCTTAATTCTATACACTTTGTTACGATCAATATTAATTTCACAACAGTATTTACAAAGACATTTGTTGATTTAAAAAGAAAAATCATTGAGTTAGAAGTACTAGGGGTAGCCTTACGTAAGGTTATTTTGTTAAAACTGCTCTGTCTTATTGATTATTTTGAGTCAAAAATTATAATCCCGCGTTTTTAGGTGCGTCGGGTTTACCCCAATAGCTCTTTTAAGAAACATAGTTTTAACTTTTTCAAGGTTCTCAAAGTTGTTGTAGTATCCACCACCCTAACGACCGGACGGCAACCGATACGAGTTCGCTAGTCTCTCGTTCAAACAACACACGTCCTCTGCCTGGCTCGCACCAACGACTACTGACTCATTTATTCTCATGCCTCCTTATGTACTCACAGATTGCCCGCGCATTTAGTGACTTCCCGCGTCTTCGCTAGTAGGGTGGCGGCATCTTCTAATTGGCGCCATGTATTTAGCTTGCTTTGGCATTGCCGCTAACCGACGCTGTCTTTGCCCGCGCTGCTTAACGGACACTGCTATCCTACAGTTGTCTTAGTTAGCAGGGGCCATTAATACTGAACGGATTTTAAGTTTTAAAATACTAATTACAGTTTTAAGGTAGATTTGTCGAAGGCCCCCTAGAACCATGGCCGGCTTCAGTTTCATTTCTTCAATAAGTATTGCAAAATATAGGTTAGCTAAGTATAGCTGCTGTCTTAACGTCCTCATTATAATTAAATCGTTTGGGTAAGACACATGGGGAGCTTTCACTTCTAAAAATGACTTTTCGAGGCTACCTGCACACGATATAAATACATATGGGCTAGCTGTATCATCCAGTGTCACGCCAATTTTTAAGAACTGTATCAAAAGCTATTTTTAAATCTATAAGCATTAGGGCATTTATTGGTCTTGGGATCATATCTGTTCCAGTAAATCTGTAAGTGCTTCTTTAGTATTGCACTCTGCGAGAAAGGCGTTTCTGTTGCTACTGCTTTAAAACATTTTGGGATGAGTCTTCTGACAACATCTTGTCCGCAACGCTAGCTAGTTTCGCAGTATTCTTTCGGGGTGATAGGTTCATTCTTTCCCTTGAAAATTAGCTACAGTAGCCTTCTCTGCTTCTAAGTAGACTATTGCACGTCTGTTCTCAGCCGTCTCCCTATTGCCGACAAGGTTGCACGTCGACTTCATGACGCTTGCTCTGTGCTTACCCTATTTGCCATCCACAATGATAGGTGGGAGAGGCGTGGCTGAGCAGAGGAAGAAAGATGCTTTGTCTAGTAAACTCAATGCGACTTCAACAACTTAAAGCAGAAAATGAAGAACGGAAGAAAGGGATGACTTGAAGGAATTTGAGGCTGCCCCAAATGCCCCAGATGATAGTACCGCTGCTAATAGTAAAAAGTCGACTGCTTTAAATATGGCCCGCGCACCTCAGGCAATTTCTATGTCAGTTGTTGATGCGAGCAAAGTTGAGTGTGATACCACTATTAATAATAGCGAAGCGCTCGATCAGGAGTGAAGTTTAGTTGCTAATAAGAACATCGCAATATGACTGGAGTGTTTGAGAAAACAAGTCGGAACCAATAGCGTGCACCTTACAGACAACTTAAATGCCTCCTAAAGGTTGCTGGAAAATGTTAAAAAAAATACAGACAGTGTTGCTGGTTCTGTAGCTGAACCATTCTAGTCCAACTCTATAAGTCGTCCGGTGCGGTCATGTTTGGCTTCGCTCCGTGAAACTTTGTCGAAGAGTGCAGGAACCTGAAGCCTGTAGCAGGCTGACAAACAGTACTCCACGGATCTAGCGGTAAAGAACCTAACACCACCACTGCAAATGTAATTTGATAAACTCGATTTCATAGAAAATGGCAGCGAGCCCACCACCAATAGCACTCAGGCTCCCCAAGGATGCAACACTCTTTCAGGACATAAGTCTTCTGGACCGGACGCTGCTTAAGGCCAAGGCCCTGCTGGGATCCTTGAATCAACACCCACACGATAAGCCAAGGTGAGCTCCTACGGCGCTAGGTGGGGGGCAGAAAGCGGCAAGAAGAGAGCTGTCAGTGAGACAGCAACAATTCTTCTAATAAAGAAAGATGGTAAGACCTCCGCAAATATAATCAGGGAGCTAGGCTCCAGGGTGGAGCCCAACGCCCAAAGCATTTCATCACAGAGCAAACCGCGTCCAGCAACTGCCTAATGTGCGATTGACAGTGGTAGAGGCGGCAGGGAGAAGAGCCAGTTTTTTTTCAAGGCCTTGAAGTCAGCCGTGGAGACGGACGCGACAAAAATCACCCCCCATAGACCCTCGGGCCTCAAAAGCATCTAACACGCAAGTAACTTTCAACCTCTGCACATGACGCCAGTTTATAGAGTATCCTAACTAAACTGCAACCACAGCAGAGGTGCCAATAACATGCTCCAAGAGGCCATCAGGAGGTCGGGAGCCGACCTGCTGCTTAGCGAGCTCAATGTCCGGTGGCCGGAAAACCCTCCTCCGCACCGGTTCGCTGACTCCAACAAGGCAACGGACATCGTATTGGAACGTTGCAGCCAGTTCCGCATCTCCGGGCACGGCAGCGTCCATGGTTTTACCTGGATCGATGTAGCAAGCAAAAACGTTATACGTTTTTATTTCCGTTACTGCAGCTCCATTGCAGCACTTGGTGGTCTATACAGACTTGTAGACGACTTGTCTTTCTCTTTTGATAAAATTGACGTCTCACTTCAAGTCAGATTTGGTGATGTCAATGCCGCGGCAAGCGCTTGGGCTCTGCCGGAACCGCCCGAAGGAGACTTACAGTTCTCGACTGGCTGGCGGCCGAGGACCCTGTCGCTCTTAACACGCGTGGGCTCACATTCCGGCATAACGGCATATCCTCTAACGCTGCATCCACCCATTAGGCGCCAAGGAGCCGAAACGTTCCGGAGGTCCCTCAGGGTCTTTATAGGATCAGAAGGCTCACCGACTACAGCGGCGGGTCTCCAGAGGCTTCTAGAGGCGGCGTGAGAAGCCTCCCTGGGTCGTAACACACACCCCGAACAACCGCGCTCAGACAACTAGGGCAGAAGTGCCTTCCAGCGCGACGGCATGTCACCCCCGCCCGGCAATCTGCATTTGAGGGAGAGGCTGCGTGACACTGCGGAGCTGAGCACAAAGCGCTTAGAGAGCTCCCCCTTTCAAGCGCGGGATAGAGATAATGCCGAATTCGAATTTCTCAATGATGGTTGAATTTTTTGTAAGCCGAAGTCTCCAGAAAAACAGTCTGCTGTTGCACATCATTAGTAAAAATTGCCGTGTCAGTTAAGAAGTTTACTAGCGGGTTGAGAATCTCATAACAAGCTTAAAAAAGCCGGCTTTACTCGATTCTACGTTTTCAATTGAGCTACGCATGTATCCTTCCCGAAAGCTATACGGCATAAGATGACATCTGCGCTTTATTTGAAAGTATTTAAACTCAGTCTTGAGAGAAAGTAGAGACATTTATCAGTTGCGGCGCTCGCAACTAATGCATTTCTAATGCCCTTAATAATGTGATGTGTAATACAAGTTTCCGAACGCATTAAAAATTAAGCGCGATTGACATATTTTGGGGTGGTGGAATACAATCGGCTTTAGTCTTTGACAAGCCAATTGTATATTTCTCCAGACGAGTCAACGTCCCATGGCCTCACAAGTGGGATAAAACAAAACTGAACAAGGAAAGTCGACTTTGCGGCATGACAGATACGATTCAGCAGTCAACTATGGACCGACACAAATGCGTGGGCGAAATGAAAGCAGGGTGAAGGCAGTACGTTGCGGGCATCACTTACGGAGAAAACGAGTGTAGAGAAGGTGATATGAAGGCAAAAAGGGTAGGATATAGAAAACAGGCTGCTAACAGATGCAAGAGCAGGTACGCTAGATACGAGGGTGCAGCGGGCACGTTATGAAGTGTTAGAAACAACGGTTTATTGGGTTCGCGTAAAGGAGAGGAACCGTTAGATCATCTAGCTAGGGGAAGTATAATAAAACGTGGCGAATAAATCATAATAAAATGTGGCAAATAAAGTATAATAAAAAGTGTCACATAAAGTATAATAATATAAATCACATGTTTCGGTCAGCAGTCGCAAGCTGCCGTGCATTGAGCTGGGCGGCTGGCAGCTTTGCATGCAATGTTGAACCATGGATAATTGCATCTGCGCGTCACGACCCATGCGGCATACCTCGTAAATTCCATACCAGATACACCACGAATTGAATATTTGTCATCTCTAAACAAAAAGAAAAAAGAGTGTTTGACAGAGGAAATGCCACGGGAAGTGTCTGGTACAAGGCAAGCCACGAGAGTGTATGGTACAGGGAAAAAAAATGCCATTTCTCATAATAGAATGGCTTGCAGGATGGGCGCGGCAATGTTAAGATATTTAATGGTAACGCACTAATGTGCTGAAGGAATTTGTAACCGAAAGTTATGCTTGTCTCTTTCGGAGATGGCTTTACGTATCTTGCGTTTCAGTCGTTCCCCCTGAAAAGGATCGCTGTCTTCCAAGTACCTTAACGCTGCTAAGTATTTGATCATAAACACAGAGTCATGCTGCCACTTGGTGAGCGGTCGGGGTATAAACCGTACAAAACTCATCAGCGTTATATGGCGCTGTAGCGCAAGTTTCTGTTAGTATTAAGACGTCAACTTCTCCCAACATGGAGATTTCGTTGAAATCAATATTGCAAAGGTCCTTGTAGGATCATACTAGGAGCAATTTCCATTGTTGCTTTAGTCCCGGCATCGTGCGTTGATGGTCCTACCGATCAAGTACAGTGGCCTCAGTCATACAAGGCCTCTCTTGCGGGGAAGCGACGAGACGGAAGCCGCCTTTGAGGAGGAGAAGGAGAATAATATAATGCTGCTAAAGAGAGCAGTGCTGATGGCGAGTAGAAGGCGGGGCTAAAGAAGCGAGAGACAGCCGTAAAGTAGATGATGGTGATCAAAACGGCCGACGTGGATCAAGCGATGGCGTGGATACAGAGAAAAAAAGAAAAATGAGAATATGGCAAAAAAGGGGGCAAGACTAGCCGAAGAGGAGGTGGTAGATCTGAAGCCAAGCCATGGAAGTTATTGAGGAGGGTATGGGCATATCTGATATTGTAGAACAGAAGTTGGTGTTGGGGGGCAAAGCGATGCAATGCAGGCAAATCGCTAGTTTGAAGCAGTTATTGAGCAATAAGGTTGACAGTATGCTTATTGCTGAAAACGATTGATTGAAAGGCCCCACAAGATTAAACGGCAGTAGCGCGTGCAGGGCGGTTAATATGAAAATTGTGGTGCCTTTGGTGCCGGCAGCTAGCTTTGAATACCGTGCAGTACATTTATGACAGCTGAAGCCATGGCTCCGGACGGTGATTAGTACGGTGAGGTAAGTCTTCAGCAGCGGCCCGCTTAATTGGCTAAAAAGCCTGCGAATGGCTCGAAGAGAAAATGATGACGCAAAACGCAACTAGGAGGGCTTTGAGATATCTATGGTGCGGGGACAGGGTTGTATTGGGTTATTTGGATCTAGAAAAACCTACAATATATCTAATAGGGGTAACAGTGTAAGTTGAATATAGTAATTTGAGTATATAGGGAAAACAAAGTAATGCATCAAACGAAAGGAGTGACATTCCAGTGATTTCTTAGTCAAAATGGTAAGAAAGCTAGAAAAATACGTGTTCTACCACTTTACCAATGAGTAAATTAGGACGACAACTAATATATATATATAGAGATATATTAACAGCACGCGGTTGGTTCGGCAGGCTGGGTAGGGAGGAATATTTATTAGAATTCCCCTCTAGCCGATTGCAGATGATATGGTGGTTTTGGGAAAGGCTATAGAGGGAGTTACTTGGGTGATTGATGCCTTTGAGGAGGCAGCCGAGGAATTTGATATAGTGTTTAACAAAAATAAGGGCGCTATATTAGTATTTTCGGAACTACCATTAGATTGGAAGTTAAGGTTACAGAGGAGGGAGCTAAGGTATGTGGTATAAACGTGGCGATTGTCACATGCAAGGCCAGACCAGAGGTGAGAGGCACTAAAAATATCCAGGTCTCTAACCTTTCGTCTTCGTTGAACTCAATTTTCCCATTCCCTGAATCGATATAAATATTTAAGGCTGGCTATATCGTCGAAAGAATGGTTGGAGAGATAGGAACACATAATTGGAAAAAAGAAACCGGACAGGGAAACGCATTTCTTGTTAAGGTATAAACGTTTGCGAGGTTTTGATAGATAAGTGGTAAGCAAGGGACACTCAGAATACTACGTACGTGCCGCGTCACACGCTGGCATTTACAAACGCTCCTCTAGAACATAGCTCGGGCTTATGGAGGAAATAAATTGGAATTCAGAGGCAGTATTTAAATGCATTGGGTGTTGTTTTAATTGCAGCAGAGAGTTTGTAAGACAGAGGGAAGACTGCCAAATTTTATTGAAAGGAAATTACAATGTAAGCTTGGGTGTAGTAGTAGAACTAGGAAACTAAATGACTGACGTTGGGTTAAGATTATACAGGGGGCAAAAATAACAGACACTAATGTATTCAATGGGCAAATGAAAGGTAGGGTAAAAACAGCATACACACAGGAGTGGCGGGCAGCACTAACAAATAGAACTTATTTAAGTATACGGAAATATAAAATCTGAAAGGATTGGGTAGAGATGTTATACATTAATACAAGCGACAGCGGGCTGTCGGTGGAATAGGTATGTTAGATACAAGAATGCAACGGGCAGGGTATGAGGAGTTAGAAACAACGGCCTATCGGACATGCAGAAAGAGGAATCGGTAGGCAATTTAGTTAGTAAGTGTGATCGAATAGCGGGGACAAGGGATTTATAATAAGGGGAAACGTTGGGGTTAGAATGGGTGCAGGAAAGAGTAGGTCGAAATAACGAGTCAGACGCTATCCGGATGAAAGATGCTTAACCCATGGGCGAGAAGAACGTGGGAGTGCAATAAACGTGTGTTATGCGCCCCTGAGGTTAAATGGTTATATATGCATATATAAATATATACGCGTATGTGTTAAGGACACATAAGGTCAAGCGAACAAAAAATATGGTGTTTACTACTAACACAACTGAACGGCGACCGTTACAAGCTTGCCAGCATTTCGCTACGTGGGTGACGGCACCTTTTATTTGGCGCCATTTATTTAGCTTGTTTCGCCACTGCCACCAACCGATGCTGCTTATCCTTGCGTTGCTTAAAGGCCGCTGCTATGCTAAATTCTGGCCCGTTTACAGGCTTCTTTTAAACTTGACCCTGTCTTCATCCGCGAACTCCCGTAGATGGCTTGGTGCGCGTCACATTCGCCGTAGACGTTCTTCACCTGGTGCGCTGTCGTCTTCGTGTTGTTCACGTGGTATACCTCCACTCTCTTCTTTTGATATCTCATCTTCACTATAATCCGGGTGTAGAAGATAGCCTGGTATTTTTACTCTTGTCGGTGGTCAATACTTCTCATGCCCTTTGCAGTGGCCGGTCTTCGTGTAATGCGCATAGCCCGCACTTGCTTACCGCTTCGTCTATTATCTCGACCACTCCTAGCTACCATAACGTGTTCCGCAGTCGATGTTTCGTCTGTATGAACTCCCTCTCAGTGCTTTGCCTAATGCGCATTCCAGTAGGCTATTTAGAACGCTTTTATTTGAAGTTGTTGCGCCAAAACAATTTTTATTCCTCTTATTAGTACGATTTGTGTTTCTGATAGTTTACGGACGACGGAGGCCTAGCAATCGGCTTGCGCCAGTCCAGGCCGTTTCAGCCTAAGTCATTTTCTCAGGTTCTGAATGTTCGCGTCGGCTAAGAGTTTACAATTGTAGTTCACTGTACTGGCTGTATTATGAATTTTCCCTTTAGCGTCAGTACTATCAGTTCCATCAGAAGCTTCAAAATGTTTTTCGGTCTGCAGCCGAGAAGGCATGTCGGGCATTTATTATTTGTTATACCGGCGCGAAATTCTACCTAAATACATACTTTGTCAGCGTTTCTATCCACCGACGTATCCTCATTAGTGCTCGTTTACCACCCCTTGTGGCCAAGTAGCGCCGTGATGATGGCTGGTGGCCTGTTCGTAGTTGTAAGCTTTCTTCTCCACAGAAACGTGCGCCACCGTTCGATCGCAAACACGCCCATTAATGTTTTCCTCTCTCCCATAGAATATATTCTGCTGTATAGGCGTTAGCGAGCACGACGCATAAGCTATTGGCCGCTCTTACCCGCCTTGCTTTTGCAGTAGCACTGCTCCTAAACTGTGCGCTGATGTGTCTGTCGCCACTATCTCAGGTCGAAGATAGCTAAAGATGCCGCTGCTTTTATACTTTTGCTCAGTTTCTCAAACGCCTCCTGTTGGTCCGGTCTCCATTAGTTTTCAGCAGCCTGCGTATTGACTCGGAAATATCGAAAAATGCTGGTACAACCGCAAATGAACACGTGTCACCTTTTAGGCCGGCTTGACCTGCGTTATGTTAGTTGGTACCGCTAGATCTTAACAAGCCTTCAAGTTATCTACACTAGGCCACATCCCGTGTTCGTTAACCCGACCAAGTTCATCTTTTTTGTCCCCAAGACACACTTTACGTTTGGAGTCATTCCTGATTCATGTGTCAGCTGTAGCACCTTACGTAATCTTATACCATGCTTCTCCTTGGACGTTTTGAATACTAGAATGTCATCTTAATGTCATCTTCCCTATAATCGAGGTGTAGTAGATAGCCCGGTATTATTACTCTCGTCGGTGGTCTATACTTCCCTATAATTGTTTTATAATACCAAATAATGAATGATCTTGTAATAATTTTCGATTAGGGCCACTTCTTTTAGTCTTCGTGGCAGGTGTTTCATTAATCACTGGCAGGACGCAGGTGTCGGTGCCAACCCGAAGTATATCGTTTTATATCAAAACAACCTCCATCGAGTTATGTACGTAGTGAGTCTCGCGGCTAGTTCTGCCTGGTGATACGTTGGTCTAGCATTGAGAGTTAACCACCAAGTAAAGTTTTTGGGCTGACCCTCAGCCAAGATTTAACCTCCACGAAACTGTTTTTTACATTGATTCATAGACGGACCCCCATAAATACAAATGTGCAACGGTGGGGCTCGAACCCGCGTACCTATGTGTCTCCTCCGGTTGCGAGGCGCAGACTTAATCCACCACGCCACTGGGCTCGACAGAGTTAACCCCCTAGCCCGGCGTAGTTCTAGCAATTGATCGTCCAGATGAGGTAGAGGGAACATGTCAGAAACTGTCTCTCTATTTATCTGTCGTAGATTCATGCACAACGTAACTCTACCGCCCCGTATCGCTCGGTATGCCCGATATCCACTCGAAAGCCTAAACTGGATCAATTACTTCGTTCTCCAACTGCTTATACAGTTTGGCTTTTACTGCCGTCACCAGCGTGAGTGGTGGTAACCGTCTCAACTTGTGTTGCATCGGTCTAACAATACCTTCGAGCCGCGCTCTGTGTTGCATGGTTTTAACCAGACCTAGCGTCCCCGTTGTCACAATCCGGATGTCTTCGGTTGCCGCTTATCTTCGGCTCAGTTGGCCGAACCGCTATGTCTCAATACTGTGCTTGTCCTTCGCACCCGAGCACACTTATTCACGCCAGCCAACTTCGCCACGCCGACCGAAGTAGCTTCTAAATACACCCCAAGTGATTGGTTCCATTCAATCCAGTGTGTTTTTAGCGGCTCATGGATGACAGGAACGCAGGTTTGCATCCAGAAGCGTTGTGAATATTCTTCCGACGTTCCGAAAGGTTAAAAATAAGTGTAAAAACACTCATCACAATATGCTTTTACAAAACATATAGCGTCATCAAGGTGGCAAACTATGTATAGCGCATACTATTAAGTAACATCGGCGGTTTACATATTTTAAAAAAACTGTCTTAAAGCGTCTTAAAGCTTTTTAAAGTGAAAATAGTTCCAATGATGACGTACTGCCTAAACTGTGCGCTATTGCAATGGGTGCAATCACCGCTGGCAAGATTTACTAGAGCTCTTGCTAATTAGCCGGAATCCTTTGCCACGGACCTTTTCTAGCAATGCGATAGCATCATCAAGACGACGCAACGGAAGAATTATATACATTTAATAAAAGAAAATAGGGTTACTTAAAAATGAATTAATTTAGGTCACGGAAGCACATTGGGCGACTGAGTAATGTGTGCTCGACACTTTGTCTCAATTCTACACTATTTGATTGTAAATGAAGCACATTTTATCGCGGAAGTCACTATTATGTTGCCTGGGACCTATAGAGAGGCGCCATGACAGTTCGCAACGGCCAACACTTACCCGCAACTCATTTGTACAACGCTGCATTGTATATTCTGTTCTTCAGTCCAGTTATCTTCATGTGTGTTACTCCGTCTCAAATGCAATTAATGCAGCCCTTATTTATATCATCCTTTGCAGATCAAATGCGGAAACCGGAAAAGATGGCTGGATGAGATAGAAGAGGACAGAAAAAAGGAAGAAAATACATCAACAAAAATTCAAGCAAATTGTCGAATACGAACGATTACACACATGTGAAGTACGTGTGTTTACACACAATATGTTGTCGATGATGCTTGACTCAGAGCAAAACCGTACACGGGCCTAAGCCTTACAGAAAAAAAAATAAAGTTATTGTCATCGCACATGAATAAAACGCATTTATAAAAAAAATAAAAAATAAACAAAGAGATGCACTGCACCAATGAGCCAAAGTAGATGCACTGCAACTTATATCTATGGTCACGAGCTACACTTCACTTTTCGAGAACGCTAAGCAACTGAACTGTGGGTAACGGCTCTTCGTAAATGCACGTTGGCGAGTCAACTATGGAGTTATCTGGCAGAATGCGAGTGAGCAAAGCACCATTTCCTCCATGACAAGACACAGGCGGCGACCTTATAAATGGCGTTAACGATGCAATCTAACTCACTAAGGAACACTTGTGGCAAGCGATGGAGTTAAGCAAAACGAAGTAGCGAATCGGTTCTATGTTCTACTGTGCGGGTTTATGTATTGGGGTGTAAACTGCAGTGAAGCGAGGAGAGGTAATCTCGAGATTGACTAATCTGCCGTAGCAGCTTCGTGAAACTACCAGGCAAGGTTAACGTGCTAGAAAGATTCAACTATTGTTTCGTTATTACAAATAGTTCTATCCCAAGTATATCGAACCGATGCGAGTACGCAGAAACTACGTACTACCTAACCCAAGTTCTTACCGGTCATGGCAGCTTCCAGACCTACATGATGCAAATCAGGAAGACTGAAGTATACATATGCGTCTTGTACGACGCCGGCGAGACCGATGACGGGGATCACACGCTTTTAGCATGCAGACCTCTCAAGATAACGAGGCAGACGACCCGTTCACGATTAGACGTGCAGTGCAATACGACAAGAAATCTGCCCTCAGGAATGCTGAGCTCGAAAAAATGGGATACGGGCTCTGATTTTGTGGAGATCGTTATGAGAGCGAAGACAACGATGACGAAAGGGAGGCAGCAGCAACGCATGGAGTGCCGCCGGCAGGCCGCAGATTAACATCCAGACTAGCGGCTTCCTACATGCACTGAAGTAATACCGCAAATATTCCGGTCATGTAGGTTAGGGGATCACCAGTGGGCGTTTAGTGGATTTGAGAGTCCCACACTGCCCAGACCAAAGGATGTGCATTACGCATTTTGTTCCTGGTCCTCTGAAAAGAAACCTTGTTTCTGCGCATATTTCAGCAAGGTACTAAGTAGGAGCGCAACCCCTGACGGTATTCCAGCTGTTATCTATAAAAAATGTGGCTACGACGTATGCGTTCCACTTTCTATAATTTTCCGCCGATCCCTGGAGGAAGAAACTGTACCTAGTCTCTTTCCGTGTGCTATTGTAGGTCCGGTACACACACGCGGAAAAAAGTAATCCGAATAAAAAAAGGCCAGTATCACTCACCTCCGTCCCATGCAAACTATTGGAGAAGGCCATCGCCGAAGAGATCTATTGAAACGCAAATGCACAAGGCCTTATTTCGAAGGATCAATTTGCCTATCGTCCCGCTCACTCGACGCTCTTGCAACTGCTCGCAATCTGCCTTCGAAAGCACCACACACTCAAAGCTGCTTAAACTCCTGCCGCAATATGGAGTTGGTAGTCGTATAGTTAATTGGATTAGGGCTTTTCTGTCGGATAGACTTTTTAGAGTTAGGGTTGATAATTGCCTATCATCAACGGCAGAAGTCACATCTGGTTGTCCCCAGGGTACCATACTTGGGCCATTAATGTACATATTGTATACTGACTCTATGAAACACATAATACCTCAACATTGGAGGTAAAGATATATGCTGACGATGTAAAAATGTATACACCTGTAGATTTTGTAAATCATATTGTTTCTTTCCAAGGAACAATGGACAAACCTACAGAATGGTGCAGAGGACTTGATCTTAAACTGTCGGTGGATAAGTGTGCTGTCATTCACTTTGGCCACAACAATCCTGCACATATATATACATTGGGCACTAAGGAGGAACTGCAAAAAGATCTATAAAAGACCTAGGCGTGCTAACGGCATCCAATTTAAACTATACTCCTCACATTCTAGAATCAGCAACGTCGGCTACGAGGAGAATGAACTGGATTCTGCGTTCTTTTGTGATCAAACAACCCTCTCTGTATGTAAGACTATAAACAATATGTTCTCCCGATTTTGGTATATGCCTCACCTGTGTGGAATCTAGGTTATTCTTGTGATGAAAAGATACTGGCCGGTATTCATAAAAAGTTTGTTAAACGTGTTGCATATCGTTGTAACATTAGCGAAAACGATGTTAAATGCGACAATATTGTTGAAATATTAGATAGAATTGGCATACGCACGTTTACTCGCATATGTAAACGGCCCGAGCAAGCAGTGAGATTTTTTAACATAAGTACTACAAACACTCGCTCGAGAATCAATATCCAGGCCAAAATGATTGCCAGGAAAGCGATCGTTAACAAAATGTTGCATGGCGCTTAGTCCGTAAGCTTAACCATGTACAACTCGCCGCCTGAAGGCCGACTTGCGATAACTTTCTTCTGTGACCTCAATAAAGCCCCCCTGCTAAAGGGTGTGTGAATATACACTAAAAGTGCCAACATGCAATCCAATACGATGCTTCACTGAAACGTTCGAATGCTACATTGCGCTCAGCATGGCCACACAGTGAGGTGATCAGTTGGCGACTGCAACTGCAAGCTAGTCTGTTGCATTACAAATAAGAATTAGAAGGCGTCAGCACACTCGTAAGGCGCGGCATAAGGAAATTACCATTTCGCTGCATGTAGGACATGCAGTTTGCCCGTCAAAAACGCGGAGTCTCTAAGCAAACCGAGGTAAAGCTACCTATCTACCGAAATTCCAAGTACACGTATATTTTGCCGCTCCTCTAGTGAACACAAGATTGTGACTATTGTAATAATTGTAAGAACCACAATTGTAACAAAATAAAACAAAAATACGTAAACAAACAATCTAATGTTCTTTCCAACGTCAGGCATGTCGGCGCGGTGTGGAAAAAGAGCTCTAGCGCACATTGTCGCGGATAGACGGACACATTACTTAAAATCCAATTAACAGCGTCCTGGACTTAACACCTGTAATGGACTCCATATCACGCATTGACATCTGTCAATGCTGGCATAGGAAAGACAACACGGATCTGGTGCGGGGCAATACACACATTTATTACGGTCCTAATTC
Source organism: Dermanyssus gallinae (assembly GCA_003439945.1). Lineage (NCBI taxonomy): Eukaryota > Metazoa > Arthropoda > Arachnida > Mesostigmata > Dermanyssidae > Dermanyssus > Dermanyssus gallinae. Next base: position 116,538 of record QVRM01000557.1, on the reverse strand, counting down.
ATCGACGCTGACCCCGCAGCAGTTACAGAACGGCGACCAGCGCCGACATTCTTTCACGACAGCTCAGCCAGAAAAAAAGAGGAAAAACAATCAACTCTAAGCTATCGTCGGTAATGCTTACCGCGCCTCCAAACAACACAATAACTTGCACTTAAAAGCGTTTATGTTGGACGGCCATTCTGTTTTGGTCGCGGTTCTCAGCAATCACTGCCCTTCAGCCTAAGCCGTTCAAAAGATGCAGACACTAGACAAAAAGTCATAATTCAATAATGTAGATCTCTTGTCTTGTAAATCATAATACAAAGAACGTCGACCCGCGGTGAGCAACTGTTTCCAACATTGCCATCTAGTCTATTGGGAATAGCGGTCAAGAATTGCTTGCGGCAACTGTTTCGGCGAGACACCCTGCTGCGCAATCGTCTGAGACTTGCCCCGACTCCACTCTTGCCGGTGTCAAAGCCGCTCACATAGCCATCGATACCGCTAACGGTTCCTTCATCCCAAACAAGCCCTTTTTGTCTCGTTTGAGCCAACTAGGAAGCGGCCACCCTCTCTAGCCGACCGCGACAACATCGCCGTCGCTAGCGTTTTTCGACTATCCACTTCAGTATGTGTCGCTAGATAGGGCCGCTCTTAACGCTATAACGCCTCTGAACTTTGGCTGCATCTTTGTTGGATTCTCTCCTGACACGACTAGCAATATACCGACCGACCACGTTACCTGGGCGTACCTCACGTAACGTGGTGTCCGCTTATTTCGTACCGGCACTGGTTGGCCTCCTGCGTCCTTAAAATCTCCAAATTTGCAGACCCTTCTATGCATCGCCGCCGGTGGAATCCACCTCAATGTTCGTCAGGTGATCGCCATAGGTGTGTCGCCTGCCGTAAGCAGATCATCCATAATAAATAAGAATACAACACGCTCTATAAGTTTCGTTGCTCTCACCATCACCTGTTTAACAACACGCGTATTAAGTAGCCCGATTGAGTAGTTCGTTCATGATCTATTCGCTATACTAGAAATGGTATGTACAATCACAGCGATGAAACCAAAAGGCTCTCGACGTACATTTGAACTAAACTGTGACATGCATTTGCAAGCTTACGCATCTTGGTTCTACGCATTCCCCCCACATGCGAAAACATGAGAACACAACAACTGTCACCTAGATTACTAGTTTGATCACAAGGAAATATTACAAGAAATAGCACAATTGGTGAGGCTATGATGTACTTTACTGAGAGGAAGACTTTTAAGCGATCCCACGAACCGCAGGCTGTGTATTACTAACTACTTTTTGCCCAGCGCACGTTTACTGAAAGTTCTAGTAAGAAATATTTAATTAATCAACACTTTTATTACGTATTGCGAATGACGAGTAACCATTGGGTACCTCCAGTTTGTTTAAACATGCGTTCATTTCTGAAATACCGCGTACGGATGGTAACAGGAGATGTAAATCACACATCAGCTTCTGTGCAAATTTCACTAGCTCTAGCCTCGAACCTTCATCTATTCGCTGAGATTGGTTGGCATTTTTTATGGTTAACTTGGCACCACTGTAAAAAAATTACAAATATTCAATGCTGCTAATAGGCACCGGTGCACACCTAGCAACTAAGTGCATTAGCAGCTGGTCCAATAGTTCTACAATTTGTCGAAAATTACGGTTATAGAAACACATGACTAAAATTATAAATTTAATATCAGTTAATTAAATTCACTTTAATCACTCAATCAGTACCTCAATTAAACCTGATTATATAACCAGACACAACCTTCTAATTTATAAAGATCAGCGCAATTACGCAACATCAAACTAAGAAATAGTTCTTAGAAATATATTGCGTTGACAGCTGCAATTTGCGGCTTAGAAATACGTTGGGCATCAGATATTGTCGAAAGCGCTTTCTGGAACTTTGTTTCAGAGTCTGAGAAGTTGACGGCTGATTATTCGCCCTGGTTTCATTCATAGCTTGTTGGTAACAAACTTTTTGGAGCCCGATAGCGAATAAAATGGAATTAGTCACACCCTGAGAATTATTCAAATCCAAGTGTCACAATTCAATCGATGAAATAGCCCGGATGTTGATCAAATGTATGGTTCTTTATCAATTATAATATACATAAAGCATTTAAATTTCTAGTAAGCAAAATTAGAAGCTCGTGAAGTAGAAAAAAGATAAACGCATTCTATACCAAATAAAGTGGCAAATGGCTCAAAACTAGATCTTTCTCCCAGCTGGGACGACGCCTGGATCATGCAACAGGCACCTTATATCGTCTCCGACCTACGCATGAATACAGATATCCGTGCTACTCACAGATCTACCGCTTGCTACAAACTAGAGACAGTCCCTGGAAAGCATGGCTTACTTTGAATAGAAAGCGACTCTAAGTTCCCAAGGCACTCTGCTATAAATGACGTAGTAGTATAAGTAACTAGTAATAATCTTTTTGAACAAGGGTTTATCCTTATTATTGTTAATATGTACAGTTATTATATTATACTAATATACATGTTATATAATATTTACAATATTTGCTTGTATTATTATTAGTATTGCTTGAGTGTCGGTGACTACTCAACATCATGTTGGCGTTGCCTCTCTGCAGTTCCAAAGACACTCTCTAGAGGAACGCGGTCGATTTTGGTTTCGTCGTGCCTCACAGATTTTCTTCCCAAGTTCTTTGGTCAGTTTGAATGCATCTTTGCCCCCCAAACGCCAGGTGACTCAAGATAGACCAAACGCCATTACAACGTGATCCTCAAGAAGAAGCGCGATAGGCACCGTTCGTGTATCTTCAGTTGGTGAATGATGTGGCCGACGCCCGCCCCGGCTAGTGCACGATAGCCGAGAGCGGACGACGTGTCGGAGACAGTGACGTCCCTCGCCAGCGGCCGATTACGGTCCCAGTCCCGGCTGGTAAGGCCATCCGGTCGACGCCTGTCGCCGGTAGCCGACTTGTCTGAAAGCGCGCCCGGGGATGTACATACGTATGTCATTGATGGCATCGTGGCGGCCCTGCGTAAGTTCCGCCAGCTTAGTGCAGCTAAGCCGGCGGTCTTTTTTCGTCGTCTGCTAGCAGTGAGTACGGTCATACATTGGTGTTACTCTCAGATACTATTAGATTAAAACATCTAGTAATATTTGACGTACTCGAGCTGGTAGCAAGCACTGCTTCTCGAACAGTCTAAGATCATAGTGTTGTCTATATTTATCACGGTTGAGCTCACATTTTCGAAAAGGCAAATTCGGGACCTGACGATTCGGACGAGTTCCAGTCGCCGGATTCAAAGTCGAAACCGAAAAGAATGGGTAAATCGACGCCTCCTCCGGGAGGCTCGCATGATCCAGTAGAAGCACCACAGACTGGAAGTTCACAAGACAAAACGCCCTCGAAGCCTAAGATCAATTCATCTGCGCAGCAGGCAAAATCTGGTACTGCAGCACCTGCAGCTGTTGATAGTTAAATTGGCTGCCGATCACAACAATGCGAATAAGCAGTCAACTCCACAGAGGAACGTCGGTCGTCTTCGTGCAGAGCACGAAGAGTTCATGAATAACGATGATGTTGTTCACGTTCCAACGAAGGAAGAGAAGTTGCGAACTAAAGCTCAGCGGCTTGAAGAGAGGGATAGTCAGCGCATGTTGAAGAAATCCACGGAAGACCGAACGTCGAAATTAACAACATCAAAAATTGGTCAGCACGGCGTCGAGCTCATGGCGATTGACGAAGGCGGCGCTGAATTAGATGGTGGCTTTAAATCCAAACAGTTCTTGCCAATATACGTGGCGGTGAGAGCACATGTTCCTGGAGCAAATGCTCGTGTTAATAGTCGAAACAGGCTGGAGATATGGGTCAAGACTATGGAAGAGTTTGAGAAATCAAAGAAATTTCAAACGCTAGGCGATATAAGGATGGCTGTATGCAATAAAATACACTGCCGGGATCCCTGCATATAGGGAAGAATATATGGAGTGCTTCCGCAATTTTCCGAAGAAGAAGTAGCAGGAGTTCTCCAATTGTAGGAAGTCGTAGAAGTAAGACGGGTACAATATAATGTCAAGGGCAGTGAAGGCGGTGACGGCACACCACAGCTAGATAAGAGGAACACGTCGAAGATGGATATTCGTTTTGAAAGTGAGATTGAAGAACGAGTTGATATCTGCGGTGAACTATACACCGTAGTTCTAAAGTCAACAACAAAAGTGCGTTATTTGCCTGTGTTACGATCACAAAGCCGCTGCGTGTCAGCGCAAAGGCAGTAAACTCTGCAAAGAATGTGGCACAGAGGGCCACATCATGGCGGAATGCACAAGTAGTAAAACATGGTGTGTCAACTGCCGCATGAGCCATCCGTCTGGAAGTAGAAGTTGCCCAGTGTACCAAACGTGGGCAAAGGCTCAACAAATCCGATACACTCAAGTAATCGGCAGACAATGTGGCATTCCGGTTAAGGTTACGGAAATCAAACCTGACATAAAGTCGAATACACTCGGCGCAGTGCAAGGCGGAACCAGTTGGGCGGGGATATTTAAACGTCAACTAGTTCAACTGTTCTGCCGTGGCGACTGTTCTGGTGGCGAACAAGTAGTTTGCAAGCTTCCAGTTGTCCCCGAAATCGGACAGGCATCTAAGAAGACATCTCTAAAAAGCGAAAAGCCAAAAAAGGTAAGGCAGGAATTATGTCAAAAAAAGGCACACAAATAAAAATCTGAGTTTGCAGAAAAAGCAGCCAAACTTAAGAATTTTTGGTCAGGCATTAAGTTCTTCATTATGCCGTGGCTTCAGGAGAACCCAGAGATGACCAAGTTGGTAGTACTCTTAGACGCTGAAAGCGCCTTTGAGAGCATCCTAGAGTTCATCTCTCAAAAGCATTCAGATGTCTAGTTCTTGCGCATTAGAATTGTGGATGGGGACACACGAAGGCACTGCCGTCAATACGGCAAATGTGCATACAAGATAAACTGCCTGTGATCTGCCTAAACGAAGGCAATTTTAAAAACAACGGCATTGCTGAGGGATACGTATTTTATGGAGTTACAACGTCAATAATTAATTCATCAACTTCTTTAGCCTCGAATTTGGTTAAAAATTATATTCATCAATGCAGATTAGAGCTGCCTCACATACCAGATGCGAGAATATCAGGTGTCAAAATAAAAATGGAACAACAGACTCTCAATATACATGTAGTAATATGTACCTGTCGCCAAGCAGAGAAGTTGATTTATCAATGCTATTAGCCGCGCTCAGGGATATTTCAAACATCATAATCACCGGAGATGTTAACGCCAAAACCCGATGTGGGGAAGCCCGACGATGGATAGCCGAGGATTAGCAATAGCTGAACTAATTGAATGATGGGAATCCAACATTCATGCGCAATTACCCCAGTGGTTTTGTGGAATCTCACTTAGATATTGTGGCTGTTAGTGAAAACTTAACCCCTATAGCAAACTGAATATTGAACCAGTAGCACTCATATCGGACCACTGTAGATGCTTTCTCTATTTGAAGACTAATAGGGACACATGGCGAACTACACATATAACCGACTTGGAAAAGTATAGGAAGATAAAATCCTCAAACGTCGCAACCACTACCAACATGGTCACACTGGTAAAAACGGCATATCAAGCAGCAACTAAACGCATACGAGTCCCCCCACAAATGACTCAATCGAACATGCATTTAGCTCGATTTCTGGATACAATCAGCAAGTTACGAAAACCATTTAAGAAACACGGGTTTCTAAGTGACTACTAGTGTACGATACGAATTTCTTAGAAAAGCGGCACTGTCGTACTCAAGAGAACTGCAGGACGTACTGAATAAAAAGTATGTGTCAACATTGAGTCAAAGCATGCCTCTTACAGACGTGTGGTGGTGGATTAAGGCTACCGAATCCGGAAAACCAACAACTACCACTAGGGACATATTGCCTGAAAAATAATGTCAATTTGTGGTCAACTTTGAACGACCTATTAAAAACGGTTACCCTGCCGGACATACCACCATGTCCAATTGCTAAGCCAACTGAATTCGATATCAATAAACAAATTTCTTCGGAGCTATCACGACCATTCAACGTACTTGAACTTGATATGGCTCTTGCGATGGCATATTCAAGAAGTGGTGCTGGACCTGACGGAATCACCAATAAGCAACTAAAATCTCTAGGAGAAGATGGCAAAAAGTTTATGCTAACCAAAATGAATGAGATACTTGCGACTGGGGTTTCCCGATGGAGTGGAAATCTGGAGTTGGGGTTCGCATTCTGAAACCGAGTAGGCCAACGGGAGGCATCAAGTCATATCGTGTAATTGTCAATAATATGTAATAATAATGTCCTCTTATTATTATTATTATTATTATTATTATTATACTCGACACGATCCTTGGGCGGCTCGTGTAATGTTTGAGGCGGCCCGTGACGATATAGCGACTGGACTTCAAGCTTCATCGCCTGGTCCCGATAGACTTGCCTGTCAAAGGGCCTGGGCCGAGAAGGCTCACGAAGCTTCGCTTAGTTCGCTGCTTGAAGAATGCGGTGATGACCAGGACAAGGCACGCCTTCCAGCTGTCGCTCGCCCAGGAGCAAGCGACTGGTTGCATGCACTACCCGCTGACTCACTGGGTACCCGCCTTGATGAGCAATCCACCGGGATATGCGTTGGCCTGATAGGGAGCTGATTTGGTTGAGCCACACAGATGCTCTTGTGGCGAGCTCGTCGGGCGACTCACTGCCCTCAATGAAACCCTTGCAAGATCGCTGCGGAGAGCGGGGATTCTCTGAACGTAAATAAAGACCTTTTTTAGATAAATGAAACGTATCTCTACAAAAAGTATACGTAGTTTAAATATGCATGAATAGCATTATAGAATGCTGATAGCGTGATAACTCAGCAAGACAACTGACGTTACGTCCATTTTGGTCACCTGGAAGCGAACCGGATAATTAATAATCAGTGCTCGTTTGGTCTGTCACAACCTTAAACTCTAGCGAGTCAGCTCAAATGGTTTATTATAGCCTGCATTAATGAGAAAGAGGTTTGAGCGGGTCTCTCGGGAGAGTGGTCGAGACGAGGAGCCGAGGGAGGGGGGAGGGGGTGGGGAGCAGCCAGGCCCTCATGGTCTCGACGCACCCTCACAGGACGGATTACAAAATGGCATCCCCCTATCCAACCGCAGGTAGACATGCGGGATGATAGTCAGGGATAGAGCTGATTGAAGGAGAACGGCAGGGACGCCTCTCCCACGGTTTCGATGTAATGCCAAAGTAATACCGAGCCTGGGGGGGTGGGGAGGAATCCGGGTTTAGTGGGTTTGCGAGTCTCACACTAGTCACGCAGGCTGCTAGTGGCGCATGTGCATCATGCATTACCGAAACCTCCCAGAACAAAAAAAAAAAAAAAAAAAAAAAGCCTGCATTAATGAGCACTTTGCATGCTCTAATCATAATACGACCGCTCAAAATTTTTTAGCTCAAAACTTATGAGTTTAAACAACACTCTTCGATTCCAAGAAAGATGTATTAAAAAAATAGCAGGAAAATAAAGAAAATATAGACATTATTTATGTCACGCTATGAAATCTTTGCGAGCAGCAACGAAGCGGTGAAATGGCCCTTGCTTTATACATTTTATTTCGGGATAAAAACCAAGCGTTTACAGAAATATATATATATATATATATACAGGGTGTGACTGAAAGAATTTTATAGCGATACATAAAATTGTAGAGCTCGTTAAAGCAAATATTTTTTCCAATGGAACATGTGCTCTGAGAAGTCTTGTTTCGGAGTTACAGTGAAATTACTACAATTTGTGACACTGGTGTTTTTGCCCGACATAGGAGCACAAAATGTGCTGTTGCGAGCCAACCCGTCTTCCTAGACAGAAACTAAGCACACCATCGGGTTCGTGATAAAATTCCGCTCCATCTGAAGAATATGCAAGGCCGGTCAGAAAACGCGACATGGTCGCTTAAAAGTGAATTCGCCAAAAATAAAGTTCTTTATTAGCGTTTACGCCAAATACTTTAGAATCATAAGCCTACAACCACTCACAGCGCTCAAAACATATTCAGCCAATGAGCAATCCATGGCGATCATTTTGGTACCAAATATGTGTCAATGCGAGCTGTGGTTGCGGAGTAATTACGAGTTTTCGGCGGGATGTCCAGATTAAGTGCATGAAAAATGACGCGCTGCGGCTGTCGCGCGACACGTCGGCGGTAGTGAACGTCGCCACACAGTCATTTTACATGCACTCAATCTCGACATGCCCTCCGAAAACTCGTAATCACTCCGCAACCACAGCTCGCATTGACACATATTTGGTACCAAAATAATTGCCATGAATTGCGCATTGGCTGAATATGTCCGCTTTGAGCGCTGTGAGTGGTTGTAGGGTTATGATTCTAAAGTATTTGGCGTGAACGCTAATGAAGAACTTCATTTTTGGCGAATTTTCTTCTAAGCGACCATGTCGCGTCTTCTGACCGGCCTTGCATATCACGGCAATTTTATCACGAACACGACGGTGTGCTTAGTTTCTGTCTAGGAAGACTGGTTGTCTCGCAACAGCACATTTTGTGCTCCTATGTCGGGCAAAAACACCAGTGTAGTATTGTAGTAATTTCACTGTAACTCCGAAACAAGACTTCTCAGAGCACATGTTCCATTGGAAAAAATATTCGTTTTAACGAGCTCTACAATTTTATGTATTGCTATCAAATTCTTTCAGTCACACCCTGTATATATATATGCGCTCAATTTCGACAGGCCCTCCGAAAAATCTTAGTTACTCCGCAATTACGATTCTCATTGCAATATATTTAAAACCAAAATGATCGTCACGAAATGCGCATTCGTCTGAATTGTGGTAGGGTTATGATTTTGAGGTATTGAGCGTGAAGGCTAAAACAAAAGCTTAATTTTTGCAAACTCTCTTCTAAACGACTATGTCGCATTGTCCGCTCAGCGTTTTATATTTTTTAGAAGAAGCAGCATTTTCTCACGAAGATGACAGTATGCTTAATTTTTATTATTCGTTTCTGTATAGGAGAACTAGTTGTCTTGCAACAACACATTTTATGCTCTTATGTCGGGCAATAACACCAGTGTCACAAATTGTAGTAATTTAACTCTCACTCTGAAAGAAGACTTCTTAAAAACCATGTTCCATTGGAAAACATGTTTGCTTTAGCGAATTCTTTAGTACTTATTATTGATTTTCAGAAACATTCTTAACATCATGTATATATATATATATATATATAAATATATATATATATATATTTATTTATATATGTGTATATATATATATATATATATATATATATATATATATATATATATATATATATATATATATATATATATATATATATATATATATTTATATATATATATATATACATATGTCGGGCTATTCAAATCGGTTTAAATCTAGCGCGCCAAGATGGCGGCCTCCTGCCGTTCGAATCAGCTGTTTCGGCGGAGAGCGCGCATCATACGATGGCCTGTGGCGAGCGTGCAGTCTTCCTTAACAGTACAGGCTGTACTATGTATAAGTACTCATAGCCGTCGATGCCTTACGCATTTCTTCGTGCACGACAACAAATAGTTTCTTATTATCTTTTCTCTTCTTCTTTTTCGATTTTATCTTTGACGGTTGTGTTGTATCCAATTCCGCTTTAGCTAGGGGAGAGTTGCTGCTTGCACGGCCGTGAGGCCAACCTGGTGATTTTGTCGGGGACTTGGAATCAACTGAATGACGCTCTCGCTCGTTGATCAGTCCAGGGCATAATGGCATCGTCTTCGATTCTCTCAAAGAAAAAGCAATGGCAGCAGATCTTGAAGCAAGTAAGAGTGATATTTCCCGTTTACAAGGAAAAAGGCGTTGTTGCCAAAGAGCTGTTGCAAGACATCGAACTTAAATTGAACCATGGTGAGTCTCGAATGCCCCACGTATGTATATATATATATATATATATATATATATATATATATATATATGTTAAGTGTCTGTGTTGACGTTACATATACATCTGGGAGTTTTTCGGTTAGTAACAACATACGTAAATTAGTCTGTGGTCAGTAAAAGTATGTGTTTGAATAGAGCGACCTAATATTATAAATAGACGTTGTGTGTCGCAGCATGTTTTTTAAATAATTAGTGCATTTTTTTGTCTGAATCACAAGACGTAATGTATATATTTTCATGTTTGTATGTTGGAATAATGTTGCGTGCTCTGTGACGATTATGGGTCCGCGTAGTTTTGCACTATCTGCTTTAGAATGGAGTGGAATTAGAGCCATCTCAAGATGCATGGATAGTGCTTTCTTACGTGAAAAAAAATATGTTTTGGCTTTAAGACGTTATTATTTCGTTTGCTTGCGTTAAACAACAAAAGTTGATATTTTAGAAGGCTCCATGGAAATTAAATTCATGCATCTTGTAAAAGAAGCAACCGCTTTACAATGATTACTTAACTGAAGTCAACGGCAACACTTTGTCTGACGGTGTTATGCCACCCATAGAAAAGAATATGTGAAACGAATATAAAGTGGTCACTAACTGTATAACACGATTGCATATGTCTAGGGATAAAGAAAAATGGAATCTCAACAATGATATGGTATTGACTTTCAGCAAATTATACTGTGTGGCTGATCAAACCCAACCAATTAAGTAAAGTCATATTGGAGAGAACGAATGTCGATGCAGATAATGCTGGAGAAAATGTAATCGATACCACGCCGCGGTATGTCCGGCGGCTCGGTCCATAGTGGAACTAGCAAAACGCTAGATTGTTGGTTGTTGCGAAGCACTTTGGTGTAACATAAACACACTTACGCAGCCGGGTGGTTATAGAATAAATATATAATATAGGTACATAATTAACCATGCATGCTGCCTGATATAATGCTAATAACAAAACCAATACGGTTGTTATAATAGAGATTGCCAAGGCTCATATATACATATATATATCTCCCTAAGAACTTTTTTCTAATGTTTTTACTTTTTCTAAATCTTCTAACTATTGATAATTCTGTCTTGCACGAATCTGTTTTTCTGGAAGAATTCGATGCGAACTTAGCGGCCAAGGGCATTACGTCTTCCTTTGGATGTCCTTTAGATCAGTTTGGATCCGGAGTTTTGGCTATTAAGGTCGGGTCTATCGACACCAAGTTCTCCTGGCTTGTTATGAGCAAAAGGTAAGTATATATATATATATATATATATATATATATATATATATATATATATATATATATATATATATATATATATATATATATATATATAAGAAAATACAAAGCCACTAATTTTGCCACATTTCACGCATTTATTCTAACCAATCGTGTAAACATTACAGTGATATATGCTCACAGGGTAACAGCGGAGACTTTCATCGACGTTTGGGGTTTTTGAATTACTTTGAATCACGAGATTTCCACATTTGGCACAGCTACACCGCAAACAAATTATAAAGTCACTAGCATACATGTCTTAACGAGTGAATTAAGCGGAGTAACGGCGTTTGGGAAAATTTCACGGCACCCAGCAGCTATACTTAATACTCAGTGAACTTCCCGTTAAGTCAGATAACCTCAAACATGCGGTTTGGTATAGTGTTAAACAATATTTGGATGACGTCCTGCAGCAAATCCCTATAGCGCGTCGAATAAACACGACCGTCTAAAAAAACAATCTACGGCTTTGTATGAAGCTCGGCAGCGGCCCAGATTACCACTGAACAGCCACCTTTTCACAAAATTGGTTCTTCCTTGCGGACATCGTGCGAATAATAGTTAAATCGATCCGGTTCATCAAAATAAACTTTTTTCATTAGAAAAGAGCACTCTGTGTTACTCAGTGGTCCATGACATCGTGTTGTGGGCATTCAGTGAAATTTCGCGATTAGAGAGGACGATGTCCTTATAAGCCTTAGTATGGGTCTTTTTGTCACTCATGAGACGCCAGCTTAAGCCTATCGTTTCAAAAGAGAAAAAACTTCTGGTAGGAGGTCTAGAATTAAAAACATGTTTTAAGGACTAAGGAAGGAGATATTTTAATTCTAGACTATCCTCCGTCCCTTACGGACTTGAAACTTAACTTGAAGTATATCTTCAATGCACCGAGGGCCGGACATGCTAAGATATCTAGGGTTTCCCAACAGTCCTTGTGGCAGCAAGGCCGCTGACTCTCAGCGGTATGGTTTATCATCTATTCTCAATTTGCATCGCTCACAGAAAATTCGATCAACAACAGAAATCGAACCGGCGACACCCCGGTAGATGACAACCATGACTAGCGCACTAGTCCCCTAGACCACGCCGCCACTCTAGGACTCTAGGTAGGAGGTCTGCCTTTGTTTCTGTCGAGCCGTCGAGGAGGTTGTTTTTAATTTAGACTTTCCTCCGTCCCTTACGGGCTTGGAACTTAGCCTAAGGTACATCTTTAATTCGAGCCGTGAAATGAGCATGTAGCACTGTAGTCTTTTTTTATATATTAAAGAGAGAAAGAAAGAGAAATAGGGCGACGGCCAGTTATTCTGTACCCTAGAGCTATAGGTAAACTTACGGAGCCATCACCTTTAAACAATCCTTTCTTCCTGCATTATTTAGCTGGACTGCCCTGTTTTCAAAACATTTAAACTTAGACAAGGCAAAAACTATACATGTTTTCAGCAATATTTTGTTTACTATACAGATACTAGTACTCAGTTTCGTTTACTCTACAGATACGCTACTGAGTGAGCGCTTTGATACTTGAAATAGTACAATAATGTCATCTGCAAAGGATATAGCTCTCACATTAGAAAACACTTGACTGATGGCAGGTAAACTTATATTGATTGTACAAAAGAAAGCACAACTTGCCTAAAACTGAACGTTGAGGAATCTAATATTTATTGTTGCTTTCTCCGAAAGCTTTTGATCAATCTCTACTTGAGGGTTTCTGTTTCTCAGATAAGAATCAACTCAGGATACTGCTCCGTTATTGTAGTGTAGGTGACGAAAACCCACCAGAAAGATATCACGCCGAAGAGAACCAAGTTCCACGTCGAATCAGAAGGGCGACGTTAGAGAACTCGGAGCCTATGTTCAGAACTAAAGCGCACATTACGTTATAATAGAGTAAAATATTAGTTTATTTCATTAAGCAAATAAAGTGCACATTTACGCTTAGGTTCAGTGTAGACTGCGCACTACTCCTTAAGGAAAATGGCTACTTATAAACACTTTGAAGGCTATTAACTTCGGCAAGCTATTACGTTTGTTTCGTGTAGATGTGTGTACTACATTGAACACCTTGCACATTAATTGCAAGTGAGATGATTGAATAGTCCTGAGCATTTGAAAATCAGCGTCGTCTAACGGTAAAGTGTCGTCCATACAAGTCAAATTGTCCGTGCTGCATTTTTAAGCTAATTTCGTTTTACTTTGCAATACATTTTGCATACTCAGAATGATTTGACTATTCCGTTTGCTCTCGTGTGGCTCAAAGGGCAGGGTTTGAAATGCTACTCCGAGAAATCCACCCACCCCAGGTCTCAGTGAGCACCAGTACGTCGTATTGTGTGCAATCAGAAAAAAAGGGAGGCTAAAGTATGGTGTGCTTTCGACTCTTGTTTTCATCGTCGGCATCTAGAACATACTGGTTCTCGTCTAACCACGTCTCTGTCGTCGCGGCGACGTCGGTTTTGTTTTTGTCAGTAAGATACCTATGCATGGTAACAAAAGCACCGTTTTTAACTAGAGATCGAGCGAAGATCACGGCTGTTAAGTTGTATATGGTCTATCTAAGGAATGGTCATGTTCAAGCATTTTTGAGCTTTCCAGTTATTTTGCCAATATGTCTGTTGGTAGGATTCACTGTTTAGTTTTTATGGAATTCACCTTGAAAGTGTAATAGTTTTATTTCGTCTATCAGTCTTATCTTTGGATAACGTTATTGTGCGAAGTGCATCAGACACTTCGACACAGAATGAGTGGTCTCCGCCACGGGATTTCAGCCCTCTTACAGTACTGGTAAAGACATGCCTATGTGTCTTCGGGTGTTTATAAGTTGCTCAGCTGGCACAAAGGTATATATACATATATATACATTTATACGTATAGTGGCGTCGTGTCGGCATCCTAGGGAGATATCCAGGTTTTTGTCTCAGCATACAGAGACAAAGCGGGACAGCATGCAACGGAAACATGTGTTGTCATCTCCCCCTTACAAATTTTATGACGCTTTAGCACGGACGACGAACTGAAACACACAATGAAGAACTGGCCATTGAATTCCTGCCGCAGAAATTCTAAGACCAATGAATCCTTTGTCTAGAAAGACTTAAATTATCCCCACGGTATCTTTTCAAACCATTTAATTTGAACCCACCTAATAATAATTATATATATATATATAGTCCCGTATAATGAGTAAACAGGACGAACATAATCGATCTCTTCTTTCTAACTTGATTGTATTCCGATGCTGTTTTTTTAGGTGCTATGATCTCACACTAAAGCTGGGCGAGCGGCGCACTTTTTCGAATTCGGACGGCGAATTGATCGACACGAAGCCATTTGCGCACATCACTGAGGATGCAGTACGTTAGCTGTTACATTTCCTTTTAGTAATAAGATAGATTAGTATTTCTTTAGTGCTGCTGCTAGAACTTTTGTTTGTATTGTTCTGCTTGAATTTCAGGTACGACGCTTTCTGGCGACACAAACAGGTCTCATAGAGCAAGGCAAACCACCGAAGCCTGCTACGCCAGATGGCCTTCCTTGCCCCGACGAGGTCGTGTCTCGCTCTAACTTTGTTATGTGCTACCAGATTAACCTTAAGAAGATGGAGCTTCCATTTGTTGAACTTGACGTACAATGTGGATCACGCTTTCATGTTTCTACTTTTGCGGAAGACTTTGGAGTTGGTAGGTAATCTTCCATTCATATGATCAGTTACTGTAATTGTCTTATTTAAGTAGGGATAGAAGAACCAACGACATAGCACACGTTTATAAGTTATACTCTATTGGAATTAGAGCTTGCTTAGTATATATATATATATATATATATATATATATACATATATAGTTGTTAAAAGGAAAAATACCGGCAACATCAGTATATAATAGGGTTTATCTCTACATGCATCTTTAGACTCTAATATATGTTAAAGTAGTGGGTAATTGTCGATAGTACGATATATATATATATATATATATATATACAGGGTGTCAGAGTGTTTGTGCCTGAAACGCTAGGGTATGGTCAAGCTCGGTGAGAAAATCATTTTTACCAATGGAAAGGGGGAGCGGAATTGCTTCGTATAGGAGTGAGAGAATGTTTTGATGAATTTTTTGGAATTGTGATTTTAGGAATGGCTGTCTCGACATACGTTCACAAAATGCACAATTGTGAGAGAACGCATCCCTTGCGTTAAAGATTGAAAAATTGAGTATACCGGCGCATTCGGGAGAAAATTGTGCATTTCAAAATGATACACGACATTAGCTAGCGCAATGACTATTGTGATATTAAGAAGAGATTGCAAAATTATAATTTTGCTTTCGCATGTTTGAACTTTTACGCCCATGTTTTTAATTTTTTTCCATTACCAACCAATACGTCAAGACGAACGTGTATTTTGAGTGAATCATTTTGGTGCCAAATAAGAGCTCAGAAAAATATTTATTTACTTCAAATCTTGCTCGAACGAATGCCCGCCAGCTGATAAGTACATTAGAGAAAAGATTCCAAGCGTCCCCCAAATGGTTCCACCAGCACTAACTATTCTGCCGATCAGATCTATAGGGGACTCAACGGGAGTTGAATAGACTAGATCGCTTAGGTGGCCCTAAAGAAAAAAGTCAAGACTGGACAGATCGGGCGATTGCGGCGGCCAAGCTTGTGGACCGCCTCGGCCAATTCAGCGGACTATTGGCGAAGATCTCGCCCAGATAATTCCGTACCATCGTGCTGGAACCACATTCTCGACCGAATATTCTGTGGAATGCTTGCCAAGTATTCTCGCAAGGTTATGCTGGGAAACATGTAGCATATATGTCCATTTAACCTATCTGGAGGTATATGAGGTCCGAAAAGATAGTTGCCCACTATGCCAGCCCAGGCATTTACGGAGAAGTGACGCTGGTGTGCATGCGGGCGGGTCATATACGGGTTCTCCGGAGCCCACCAATGAGCATTGTGTGCGTTGAACACACCCTCTTGTGTGAAGGACGCTTCGTCCGTGAAGAGAACAAGGAAATTTCACATCGGCCGCTGCTTGTTGCAGAAACCAGCGACAGCAATGAATGCGTGGCTTGAAATCAGAATCCCGCAAGGCATGAACTGCTGCAACCGGTATGGATGTAGCCCTAATCCATTTAGCACCTCGTGAACAGTGGCACGACTCACAACGACACTTCTAGCCATCTGCCTAATGCTTGCGGAAGGACGCGTATTTGGGCTTCTCACCGTCCGCGGTCGTTCGGCTTCGTAATGACGGCATTGAAACGCCAGTTTCGGAGATCAAACGATGAAGTCTCAAAAACATTTTCCTGCCAGGTATCCGTCGGTGTGAAAAAAAAACGCTCTGCGTACACCAGTGTGCAAGACTCGCGTTACCGTCTGCTTTACCATAAAAAAGACATTTTATATCGCCCCATTACAACACATTTAGCTACAAGAAATGTAGATTTAGCTAGACGATTGCTACAACGCGAGGGACTTGCGAGGAACGTCGAACAATAACACACGACGTACGTCGTGCGCGTAGCACAGCCGGGCGAAGAATGTATGTTAGGCCACGCTTTCTCGGTCTATTTGTTCACTCAAGGGGCGCCGTAGCGTTCGTGTAGTAATCATGTTAAACGTTGGAATCGGACCTTCCCGAACATTCGGCATCTTGAATGTTCCACCTGTCCTCGCCGCTGAGTGAGCTGCTTAAACGCATTATCACAGCATGCGTAATTCAAGTACGTAGGCCTGATGGTGATGATTCTAATGATGTCGTCGCGGTATACGTTGGATTGGATGCTTGGTCAACATCGACGGCGTCAGTAGTTGGCTGTTCAGTTGATGCACTGTGTCTAACTTCGTCACAATATCATAGATTGCCCGTGCATTTAGTGACTTTCCACGTCTTTGTTACTGGGATTCAGGCATCTTCTATTTTCCGGCATTGATTGCTTCCGGCAGTAGATTGCTTCGCCATTGCCTCCAACCGACGCCATCTATGCCCGCGCGGCTTAACGAAGACTGCTATCCTACAGCCTCGGTGTGCTGGCGGGCATTCGTTCGAGCAAGATTTGAAGTAAATAAATATTGTTCTGAGCTCTTACAGGTTTGGCGAGTGACTTGACTGACAAAGAAAGCGAACATACTAGCTGTATGTGTGCACTCACACCCGATATGGCCATAGGAAGATTGGAGTTACTTTGCAACCAGAGACTCTACTAATTTGGTACCAAAATGATTCACTTAGGATGCACGTTCGTCTGGGCGTATTGGTTGTGTGCGCGTAATGGAAAATTTTGAAAACCTGGGCGTGAAAGTTCAAATATGCGAAAGAAAAATTATAATTTTGCAAACTCTTCTTAATATCACAATCGTCATCGCGCTAGCTAAGGTCGGGTATCATTTTAGAAATGTAGAATTTCCCGAATGCGCCGGTATGCTCGTTTTTTCGCGTCCCTCATTCATGCGTTCCCTCACAATCGTGCATGAACGTATGTCGGGACAGCCACCCCTAAAAATACAATTCAAAAAATCATTAAAACATCTCACTTCTATACGAAGCATTTCCGCTCCCCCTTTTCATTGGCAAAAATGATTTTCGCACCGAGCCATACCCTAGCGTTTCAGGCACAAAAATGTGACAACCCCCACGGGTTAGAGCATGGTTGCAAAATCATTAGCATTGGTCACTATGCCATTTCATTAAGCATTCAACATTATTTTGCAAAGCGTCCCCGACGTATTGATCTTAGAGTTTCCTGTTGTACTTTCTTTTGTAGCAGATCTGGAACTTTCAGCCTTTCGTCCTCTACCTGACACCTTATTGCATAAAAACTGTTTGATGCCAGTGGGCTGTACAAGGTGACCGTAGTCATTACATCGTCGGATGCAGCGCAAGTCCGCCATGCAGAGGCTTGATTCAGAATATATGGCCTCACTGTTTCCATAGGGAGAAAAGAACCTCTGCTCTGAAGAGTATTACGCTTTAATGAAATCATCGAATAAGTTTTCTAGTATGCTCTTTTTGGGCTGTTTTGGCCAGCGATGTATTCTGTCTGAATTATTTCATTATTATAATTATCAGCATATCACATATAAGTATATCTTAAACTTTAGACGTGTTAGAAAAAGCGGGCAAATTGTTTTAAATAATAGAATCATTAATGTATCTGTATATATATATATATATATATATAGGGGGTGGGGAAGTGATATTATTTAAGAATGAGAGTGAAATACTAACATCTGTTATACTGATATAGATAGTCGGACATCACTTTACAAAAGGCGCCATTGCGGATGAACGAGTTATTAGGCGGCCGTCTTGTGGCTTGGTCGGTGGTATTTAAAGCAGGCCAGGAGGCTTACCCAGTCGTCAGGGCTTGACGAATTTGCGCCCCCCACTGAAATCGCATCACCGCTAGCGGGGCGTACCCACTCGTCCTACATTTTCAGACAGACACCACCAGTACCATCTCGCCGTTCTGAGCGGCCATCCTCCGGCCTTCCCCCTGGGAAGTTTGTTAGGAATTACGAAAGGTCCGGGGCTCTGAACCCGGGGCTAGCTACACTGGCCCTAGGTTCGTAGCCCGATCAGGCTCCTGGTACTTTATCTCAACTCTGGGAGGGGCCTGGCCTTCAGGTGAGCGTGGTCCCGGAGGTGGTAGGACGGCACTTACTTGATGAAGTTCTAAGCTTGACTAAGCTTCGCACGGCTTACTCGGCCACGCGCGCCCACTCGTTAGTGTACGCCCGGCACACGTCTGTATTTATCCCGTTTGGGCACAGTGCTAGGCACACACGGCTGTGATACATGCACGTGTTTGCCTTGCCTCATTTGCGCGTTGCTCTGCACGCGTCACGCCGAACCGCATCTGCCAATATCTCCGCGCGTCGTGTTGCACGTGCACGTTGCACTACTCTTGCACTGCCTGTTTCTTTAATAATACTTCAACTCCGGGCCGGAGGTGCTACCACCGTATCTCCTCGATCGTCAAGAAAGACGGCCGCACAGTACACCATGCATAGTCACTAATCAACGGCAACCACGGTCACAATTTGCACCAGCCTACCTGATAGCCCTGATAGCAGAGCGAAGGAAAAGACGCCCGTTCACCTCGAAAGTCAACACGAGAGGCGCACATAAAAAAAAACTCGAAATCATTGCTTTTGTTAACTGCTACTGAACGGAAGCGACGATCGGACATGCTTTGACGATACCATAACCAAGAGTATTCAAATGTAGCTGTGGTAGGCTGTGAGCGCGTTCGAAGGTCAGATAAGACTGATGGCGACGTTTGCCAAATTAGATTAAATTTGGCGCATTGCAAAAAGAGGGCCGCCTCCAGCGGCAAACACGACCTTGGCTGCCGTAAAAACTTGGTCTAGCCCTTGATAAACGATAATATATATATATATATATATATATATATATATATATATATATATATATATATATATATATATATATATATATATATGGCTCAGGTTCTTGCGTTTAACCGGCTCGTAGGGGCACACGTGAAATATCGAATCGCGATAAATGAATGCTATCGACTTAATGCTAAATAATTTTCCTGATATTTCTTGTTAAACAGCTGATACGTTCTGGAACATTTTAAGCACTCGAAATATAAATATGTTTAGATATGAATGCTTGCTTTTAATTAACATAATACGTATGACTACTTGTAGTGTCAGAATTCTCAGTTTCCTCTGTTCTGTTGTTTTCAGCGCTCGGCACGTTTTCGCATATGACAAATTTACACCGCCGATCTCTAGGACCGTTTACGTGTGACGACGTAATCCAGTCATACGCCGTGTCGTGGAAACGAATCAGTGAATGCGATGCCTTACATAAGCAAAAAGTACTTTCTTGCGTAAGGGAAATTCGTTCTGAGCTCTATCCCCTACTTTCCAAACTTGCCCCGAAGGCATACTACCGATAAGCTATCATAAGCCAGCCATTTGCTTGACGAGAATTGATACAAATGTTTTGCTGTAGAGGTTACCTTAGTACATATGTAAATACGAATTGGCCCGCACTATATACGTAGGTTTGGTTTACATACTGAAGATGTGATTGATTATTACGGTATTTGGAGTAAGTTGGTTAAAAGGCAACCTTGGAAATAAAGTAATCAAGCATATGAAATGTATGATAATTGAATTTATTTTTAAGTCGATTTTTTGAAAAAACGTTTAGTCCTGTAGACGATAAATACACTATTACAATGTCGTCACTTCGAACTGTCTTTTTTTCGGAAGAAGATTGCTGGATTTTGATCTATTAGCCCTTATGGGTACCTTGTGGTTTAAGATGTAAAAGATGTAAGATGTAAAAAAAAAAAAAAAAGGAGTTTGCTGGTTTCAGATGTGATCATGGTAAAAGTTAAAAAGCATAAATGCTGTAGTCGCGACAGGCTTACAACCTTTAACTTATCTATCCAAATGATATCGGAGTTTACAAAGAAATCTATCATAAGCAATAAAAGTAGAGTAACAGATGCCTGCGAGACAAATTTCGAACTGTGGTTAAATGTAGACCTAGACTACCACGACGCTAAGACACGGAGCGACGTAATAGAAAAGTGCTCAGAGCCGCGAATAATGGCAAGACACCTTAGGCTCATGAGAGCCATGTTTGCTACAAAGTATACGAATAGTGCAAGCATTACTAAACGCATTACCGCTTGTCTATTTGTCTTTGGCAATCTTCTTTAACCATCGTTCTGAGCGTCCCGGTTTTAATTACCCTGGGCCCCTGAAATAGTATTTCTCACTATTTACTACTCGTGCGACGCAACCACTGGTTCTCGGTGTAGGCGATGTAGAAAGTCCCAACATTGATTGACCATTTGAAGAACTTGTTGGACGTGGTTGTGTGAAGTTTTTAACAGTTTTAGTTTTGAACAATCTTGTTTGACAACCATTTGCGTCTTGGATACCGCTCCGAATTGTAAATTTAAGTCCAGGCTAACAAGAAGTTACTGCGCCTAGAATGGTTTTGTGAACTGCTGGTCAAATGGTTCCAGGGCCGACCGCTCAAATAAGATGTACCAGTCGTGTTGTGAGGACATACAAAGAGTGCGCCGGTAACGAGATTGTCCTTTATTATTAACGCTCATAATTGAGCGTCTCATGTGGATAGATATTACTTGAAACTGCCCAGTATTAAAGTCCTTGCGTGTTCGGTCAATAGGAAGAGTTTCTCTGCTGCAGATTCTAGAAAATATTGGCCGCGTCGTTGCTATTATTTCAAGTGGTGTACCAGCTCTTCTGTCCGGGGGGCTAACTGTGCGCATCATGCTGTTAGATTATCTGGCTGTTCACTTGTCTCCGATCGCTTGCGCAAAATCTTTATCGACGCATTTACAACGATGGATTACAACCAGGAGATTATCTAGATGGCGCATGAATTATCAGGCAAACACGAGGGTCTGGTATCCCAGAGTATATATATATATATATAGTATACAGAAATAAAAAGCCTTCGGCTCTCTACCTTATCCCAAAGGAACATATAAAGGCAACGGTCATCCTATCTCTGGGCGGCATTTTTAGTAAGTACTGAGAAGCAGGTGAAACTCCAGCTACCTGGTTGGAATGCTTGTTTAAGGTTATTCCTAAGGGTAAGGGTGACCCGCTTTTTCTTAGCTTCTGTCTCGAAGTACGCAGAGGAGTTTTTGAACAACGTGAGGTACTCGGTCACCATCAAACTTTGTTCGCTGTATTTATTGACTGCGAAGCGGAGTGTGATAATCAACCAGAGATATAATTATGAGGAAGCTAATCGCTCTGGACCTGAGCCCACGAGTTTGCAAATACTGTTAGCTAGAAAATAAAAGGAAGTAAACAAAATATTGGGTACTACAAAAAAACCTGTTACCCTAGGTGGCGGAATTAAGAAACACCTGTTTTCCTGCAACCCACCGGCTATCTTTAGAGCGATAATCTCAGTCTGCGTGCATTCTCAGTCTTACTCAGTGATCTACCAAGTTTGATCCATGTCCATTACCATTGTTATTGCATAACAATCTATCCCAGCGGTCTCTCTTGGCGTATAGTTCATGGATCTAACTAGCACAAGAGGCTGGGTATTGAGCTAATGATAAGCAGCACATAGTTCTCGCCCTACATATATGAGTAAGTTAGTGGCAGATTGTTTGCAATAGTCCTAATTCCGGCGCCGCAAGAGCTCTCAGTAAAAGCAGTTCAAGTACTGTTCAACTTGAAGGTCGGCTTAGTAGTTTAATGGCATCACACTACTTTGGGAATTGGGAATACCTATCCTTATTCGTTTCGACACAGTGAAGGTAACGTTCCTTAAGATAGTTCCCGGTGTCCCAAAAGTGCACAGAACAGGCTAACATTTAGTCTTCGGGTTCCACTACAAACAATAGCGCCAAACTGGGTTCCATAACCCTTAAGACGAGTGTCGTTGTATTTTTACGGTCTACTTACGGTGTGGCAAAATTTTTACGATCCTTAATTTTGCGGTCTCACTTGCACCGAATATCATCATGAGATATGTCGGGCAGCGTACGCCATTTGGTTATTACCTTGGTGATATTTTCTGAATAAATTCATATACAGCAGATCCTATATATGTTTGAGAGTCACGAAAACGAATGCCTTATTCGGGACTCAATAACTTCGTGTATTGTCATTTAAATTGTGTAATAATACTAAAAGGCGATGTCATAAATATGTTTATTGTTTGCACAAATATGGACATATCGTTTATTTCACAAGAGCTTTGCGTTTCAATATGGTACATAATTACAATACAGTCGTCATTATATACAATTTTAACACTTCAGCGACCGCCCCACCGGGCGAGAAAGTGCAAAGACTTCCGACGCGTCTGGCAACTCGCTGCAGCACAAATATGTTAAGCTCTTTAAAGCACCATGACCACGCCGCACCCACCAACACCCGCAAACGGCAAGCAGACACTCCACCCCCTCTCAGCCCTCGACTTAGACACCGTGCTTCCGGAGTAGACGAGGAGGCCCGACAAGCCTTTGAAGACGCCTATGATGCTCTTGCTGAGGACTGCGCTAACATTGCGATCCACTGCGAGCCAAGGAACACCCTTAAGGAACTCAAATACCTATCGCAAAAGATACAACTCGATCTCCGCGAGGTGCAATCGGCGGCCGAGACAATCCTGACGGCGTTACGGGAAGCCCGGCTTGGCGCGGACCAACGCCAGTTCAAGATGCAACAGGAGCTGGCGTTGCTTGTAGCCCAACGTGACGAGGCTCTTGATCTCGTTAACGCCGCTAAGGAGGAAAGGGACGCGGCATTAAGCGCGAGGAACAAAAGTGCGGAGGCGGGGCTTCCTCTCCTAGAGTTGTCCGTGGGCGAATGCCCCAAATGCGCGGCAGAAACAAATGCGGCCCATCAGGCACATTTGGACGAGCAGATACCAAACGCTCAAACAGCGGAAGACTACCTGCGAGTAGCGAAGCTTCCATGGCTGGTCACAGCGACTCAGAGAGTTCCGCTATTACTGGAAGACTTCGTGACTCACAAGGGGATCCGAGGCCTTCTGGTCCGACAGGGAGAAATTCCGAACACAGGATTCTTCCAAAAGCTCCTTGCCGCTTATCCCTCGCTTCAATCCATAACGTCTTCATCTCCCGGCACTGCCGTAGTCCTGGGCGAGGCTGTGGAGACTATCACCGGCTCCGCGCCTACCCCCCAGCAAGGACATCGATTAGTAGTAGGCATCCTGCCACCAAAACACGAGGATGCCACTACGGATGAAACATCTTTGACCCTGATGCGAGCGGTTATACACCGAATCCTCCTTATGACAGACCAAACTCCGAATGACACCCTGCCCCTCCTCTACGTTCCCCCGGATATGCGCACTATCACGTTCCACCGAATAATAGCAATGCTGGTGGCTCAGTCACCCACTCCTGGGAGACTGGCGCTACACAAAACCCGCACGGCTCAAGCAGGGCCCACCGGATCGCCACCAAGTATCCAGCCACGAACACCTCCACCCGCCCCCTATAGACATACAACCTCAATACTAGTTAAAGTCGGCAATGGCAAAACCTTCGCTGACACGCTGCGGACCGTCAGAGAAAACCTTAACGCAGACATTGCGGCGGACACTATTATTCGCGAAGTGAAGAAGACATCTAACGGGGACGTAGCAATCCGACTGGGTGAAATCACACCAGGAGCAGGAGAACGGCTGAGTACTAAAATCCGCGACGCGGGACTGGGGGCCTCTGCCAAGCTATTTGACCCTACCATAGAGGTGGCATTATGGGGTATCAATCCCCTGTCGAGCGAGTCCCAGATAAAGGCCGACCTCACCGCGTACCTAGGAGTGACGGATCACTCCTTGGTCGCAATTACCGAACCCCGTCAAGATCGAAACGGGCGCTGGTACGCCTTGGCGCGATTACCCGCCCCGTTGGCCCGACGTCTGTCAAAGCTCACGACAGTCAAATTGGCAGGCCGCAACTGTCGTCCAGATCTATGGTACAGGCCTCCAATATGCCACCGCTGCCAGCGCCCTGGCCATCGCGCGGAAGCTTGCGCACTTGAGAAACCCATCGAGGGATCCCTCTGTCTGCGTTGCGGGACCATTGGGCACAAGACAAGAGACTGCACCTCGGCGAGCATGAAGTGCATAGCCTGCGATACTGAGGGTCATCGCGCGGATGCGATGTCATGCCCGATGTACAGAGAGCTGGTACTCCGTGAGCGAAAATGCAGGACAGAGGCTGGGCAACAGTCCCACATGCCAACAAAGCGCCCCGAGGCAGAGAGAGTGGAGCTTAGTGGCGGACCGTCCGGGTCAAGGGCCCCCTCCCAACCGGAGGTTGAGCTTGTCGAAAAGGAGGCCACCTCTAGCGACACTCCTTCGGTCGCACCTGCGTCAAGTGGGGCAGAATCAGGAGAGAACAACAGATCAGACTGGACGACGGTCCAGAGACGATCTAAAACTAAGCTATCAAAATAAAGATCCTACAAGTAAACTTAAACCGCTGCCGGGCCGCTCATGACGCCCTTAACGTGTACGTACAGGAGAACCAGATATCCTTATGCCTCATGTCAGAGCCCAATGTTAATATTGCATCAACACGAGCAAACCATTATGCTGATTCCGCAGCAGACACAGCAATATGGTGGACGGGACAGGACCCAAAAGTCTCCGTCTCGGGCAACGGGGCTTGCTCTGGGTGCACATGGATTCACCTAGGCAGCGGCTCATATGTTCTCTCCTGCTATTTCTCACCAAACCGCACACTAGAGGAATTTAACAACTACCTCGCATCACTCACTGATCTCATTACATCTCTCAACCCCCACCAACTACTTCTGATAGGTGACTTTAACGCGGCACATCCTCTATGGGGCTCCCGCGCTTTCACGTCCCGGGGCCTTCTACTACTGGACTGGCTGGCCAACTCGGATCTCTCAGTAATTAACGATGGGAACATGCCGACATTCGTCCGAGGTCGACAAGAGTCATTCATTGATCTCACACTTACCAACAATGCTTCCCTTTGTCTGATTAACAGATGGAGAGTCGACGCAGACGCCGAAACGCTCAGTGACCACCAATACATAGTCTTCGATTACGACGGGGCACCTAGACAGCCACCCTCGAGCCGAAAAACTTGGCAGATGAGACATCTAGACATCAACAAGCTAAAACTCTACATAGCTGCACAACTCAACATGTATCAAGACTCCCAACCCTCTCCGGAAGACCTAACGCAAATAGTAAAAAAGGCGTGCAGGGCCGCAGGCGGCCCGCCGCGTCGCCGCACTGGTAGACGCTCCCCACAGCCATGGTGGACGTCCGAGATAAAGGAGGCCCGCTCAGCATGCATACGTGCCAAGCGCACGCTGACGAGGGCTCGAACCTGGCTTGCGAGAAGACGCCGAAACGGTGAACACGAGCACATACTTCATATTGCCTTGGCCCGGGAGGATACACTACTAGACATATACCGAACAGCAAGAAACACTCTTCGCCAAAAGATCAGGACAGCGAAACGGGAATGTTGGAGGGCTCTAATCGATCTTGTACAACATGACCCCTGGGGAATTCCTTATCGGATAGTCCGGGAAAAACTCAAGACGTTTCCACCCCCTCTAACGCAAGAAGAAACTCTCCGCCAAGTCAAGAAACTCTTCCCGTCGCATTCTCCTCGCCCTTCAGTAACTTATACCAATATAGACCCAACAGACATTCCGCCCGTCACAGAGAACGAGGTCCTTCAGGCAGCCGAGCGCCTCGCCCCTGGCAAAGCACCGGGTCCTGATGGTGTCCCTCCTGGGGTGATCCGGCTTATGGAAAGAGAGCATCCGAAAATCGTCGCAGATACCGCGACCCATCTCCTCCGGGAGGGGTTCTTCCCACCTGCCTGGAAGACCTCTTTTCTGGCGCTGATTCCCAAGCACACCCCAGGAACCTACAGACCAATTTGCCTTCTAGACACTATTGGCAAGCTTTTTGAAAACATCATCCAAGAGCGTCTCACGAAGGCTATAGAAGACACAGAAGCTTTGGCACCTAACCAACATGGTTTCCGCAAGGGTCACTCGACACTCGACCCTATCGAGGAAATCCTGGAAAAAGCAAGACAAGAAACCAGGGCGTCGCGCAACACCAGGAAGTTTGTTTTACTGATACTTCTTGACGTCAAAAACGCCTTCAACAGCGCCAACTGGGCGAAAATTCTTGAGACCATGGAACGACGAAATATACCTCCGTATATGGTTCGCATCATCTCCTCCTATCTGAGTGACCGCCACCTGTTGACACATCATGGCACGTTTAGTATCACCGCCGGGGTCCCGCAGGGGTCTATACTCGGCCCAACTCTGTGGAATTTGGCATGTGACGATGTTCTGCGTCTGCCAAACCTTCCGCCAGGGGCACAAACGCTGGCTTACGCAGACGACCTGGCACTTATTATAACAGCACGCCATGAGACCATACTCGAGGCCACAGCAAACAACGCCATGCGCTGTGTCTCTCGGTGGATGGCACAAAACAACCTTCAGCTGGCCCCAGAAAAAACGGAGGCAATCTACCTGTCAGGTCGCAAACGCACCCGCGGCATTCACTTGACATTGGACGGCCACGCTATCATGCTGTCGAAAACAGCAAAATATCTAGGAGTCACTCTCGATTCCGGCCTTACGGGCCGCGCCCACATCTTGGCCATATCCAAAAAAGTGCATACAATCGCTAGGGCAATGGCTAAAATCCTGCCTCGGTCGGGAGGCGCGGATTTGGAGAAGAGGATATTGATAGCGTCGGCGGCGGAGTCCACGGCACTATACGCAGCGTCAGTGTGGGCTGACATGGCCCTCCGCACGATCAGCAACAGGCAGCTCCTTAGGTCGGCTCAAAGATCAATCGCGATACGTGTCAGCAGGGTGTATAGAACCGTCAGCACGGAGGCTGCGCTAGTACTAGCCAGAATGCTCCCATGGGATCTCCTGGCAGGACAGAGGAGCACCAAGCGAAGGGACGGATATACTGACTACAACAAAGCAAGGGAGGCGACTATGCAGACTTGGGCGGAGGAATGGCGTGCCCTATCCTCACGCGCGGGCTGGACCCGCCACCTCGTCAGTGACTTACTTGAATGGTACAACGGCCCGGGCCAAGGCTCGTTATCATTCTACGCCACACAGGCTGTAACGGGACACGGCCAATTCCAAACGTACATGATGAGAATAGGCAAGTCTCACTCAGACATCTGTGTTTTGTGCACAACTGGGGAACCTGACGACGTGAACCACACGGTCGCAGGATGCCCAAGGCTCTCGAACCTCAGGCAGACCTCCAAATATGTACTAGCTGGAGCTGACACTAAAACGATCATAACATCGATGTTGACGTCTGGCCAATCATGGAGAGAAGAAGCGTCATACCTCGACCGGATCATCAGAGAAAAAACCTGCCTAGAGAAGGAAAGACGCGCTTCACTCGCTAGAAGAGATTGTGAGACGTCCTTACAGGCCTCGGAGGCCATGCCGTAGATGTAGAGCGGACGACTCCCCCCCCAGGGCCTTGAAGAACTAGCAAACAGTACCGAACCCTGGGGGGGTAAATGTGAGGACTAGGGTTTTTTAGTGGGTAACCCCATGCCATCGGGGAGTCCCACACTACCTACGCGCTTCTACACGCCCGGACAGTGATAACTGCGCTGGGTGTGCATAAAGCATTTTTTAAGCTCACGGTAGTGGGATGGGTCTATTGCATGCATGTCGCATGCGATATGCATCGCAAGGCACTAAAGGCATTGGCAACAGTTTATGTTGCGTTTGTAAATAAGTACGACCCTCTATAGCCACTCTGGCCACCGTTACGTGCGCCTATGACTACTAAGTAAAGACAGCCTTTCTTCCAAGAGACAGATGCAAGTGGTCGTGTTTGATTTAAATGAAAAACAATAATTGCAACAACGTATTCATTATGAATGCATTCTCCGTTGATGTTTACGAGCTCCTCCCTCTCGACCAATTTCTTGATTTCGTTCCGTCAGAAATCGCTCGGTCTGGTGTAAAAGAAGTTGTTGAGCCAGTTTTTGAGGTCCACTTCGTCGTCGAAGGTAACATCCCACATATGATTTGACATGGAGCTGAACATGTGATAATCTGTTGGCACAGGGTAGGTTGGACCGGAGAGTTTAGTGGGTGCTTGAGAGCCTCCCATTCGAGCTCTTGGAGTGCGGTTTTGGCGACTTGTGCAACATGGGGCTTAACGTTGTCGTAAAGCAATATGGTTTGGCGTTGTCGGTCGGGTATTTTATAGGGTATTTTAATAACCTTGTTGACGCGGTGCAGTTGGGCAATGTAGCGCTCCGTGTTAACCGTAGCGTCCTTTTTGAGCTATTCCAAGTGCACTATACCTCGCGAGTCCCACCGAACGTAAATCATATTTTCTTTGGGTGAAGATCCTTCTCGATTCTCGACCTTGACGTATCTTTTGGAGCCACCGACTTTTCTCTGCACCATATTGTCGCATAGGCACCACTTCTCGTCTCCCGTGAGGATTCGGTACAAAAAACGCTCTATGTGTTCGCGTGGTTCTCGATGGTGGCTGAGAACTTGAGCCGTAATTTTGAGGCTTTCTTTGTTGAGCTCGGGAGGCACTCAAGCTCCGAGATTTTAAGTAGACCCAATTGATTGAAGGTGGTTGGGGATTGTCACCGCACTGCAGTCAATTTTTTTGGCCAATTTTCGAGTTGTTTGACGACTGTCTTTCTTCAAACCGTGCTATAGACTCGTGTAAAACACTTTGTCCTTACACGTCGTAAATGTCGCCAGCAGCCGTTTGACTTCCATGAAAGGCGAAGAAGAGCAGGTGTCTGTAGTGTCGCTAGGCTCTCGCTTAAACAACACACGTCCTCTGCCTGGCTCGCGCCAATGACTAATAGCTCATTTATTATTATGCCTCCTTATATACTCACAGATTGCCCGCGCATTTAGTGGCTTCCCGCGTCTTCGCTAGTGGGGTGGCGGCATGTTCTAATTGGCGCCATGTATTTAGCTTGCTTCGGCATTGCCGCTAACCGACGCTGTCTATGCCCGCGCTGCTTAACGGACACTGCTATACTACAGTGTCGAAAGTGCTAACTTAAGCCGTTTTTGGATATTCCATTTCTAAGCCTGAAAAATAATTAGAAATCAAATTATAAAAAAACAAATAACACAGTTTTGCAAAACTGTTTCACGTAAATATAAACGTTATGCCAAGATAAACCGTTGTAAAATAAAAGATAATATAAATATATAAATCGAACGCTATTTATTGTTCAATCTAATTTCCGAAACCCCGTCGCCTCCGGCTGGCTGCGAACACGCAGAAAGAGCCGATTGATTTCGAGAGGCTTCTTATTTGGACTGTCGATCTTCTGTCTAGCTTGCTTGATGGTGTGGACGGCTCTCTCTGCTTGTCCGTCAGTGACCACTTGGAACGGGGCCGACCGGCAATGATATATTCTGCCTTCCTCGAAAAAATGTCTCACAAAAATGTGTAGCATCGTCCGATATCAGTTGCTATGATTACCTGAAGCGAGAAAAACAATTATCTAATTTGATTGCAGAGCTTGCACGAACTTCTGACGATTTGGTTGCAGCTGCGTCTCACTTACTTATTTTGGCTGCACTGCCTGATCCTCGATAGCTAGTCTGGCAACTGCAACGTGAGCCTATGATTTTCAAAGAGATACATTTTGATGACTATGATGAAATATGACGATGAAATAATCGATTGGTACCTCCAAGAGGTACCGATCGAAACGGTCGTGCTACCGTTCATCTTGGCAACTACTCTGCTGATGTTTGGGGGCTATGACACCCCTTA
Source organism: Dermanyssus gallinae (assembly GCA_003439945.1). Lineage (NCBI taxonomy): Eukaryota > Metazoa > Arthropoda > Arachnida > Mesostigmata > Dermanyssidae > Dermanyssus > Dermanyssus gallinae. The sequence continues at coordinate 85,911 of QVRM01000557.1, read as the reverse complement.
GCATCAGCGTGCTCTATCTGCTTTAGTACTCTTGATTATTTAGCTTCCTTGTAGAAAGAGGCGTGCACTTCACATTTCTTGCTTTCAACGACGTACCTTGCCAGACTGTGTCGCGCTGCAATTGGAATTCCGCTTGCTCCGGTCCTCCTATAAATAGAAGTTCTTTAACGTTTCTGTTAGCAAGACCGCTTAGCTTACAACTTATGTAAATAGAATGCTACAACAACAGCCCTTTCTCGGCCATAAAAATAACGGTCTCTATCTCCACTTTAAGTGCATAGTGCGGTCGCTTAAAACCACTGTATTGAGCTGAGTTGTAAGTATGTAGAATACCATCCCCTAAAAACGTGATTTTCAGTTACATTGACAGAAATTCTGGTGATGCAAAGTGTACGCCGGATAGTACACGCGTATGTCATATGAGCTACGTTGGCCAGGCTATCCAGGTATGACTATAATCTTGAATGCGCCCGACAAGACGAAACTTGACGCCTCACCAAGATGAAGACTTATGAATGACTTATATATTGTGGGACTCACTGCAACAGGTGGTCGATGACATTGTCGTTTTTCAATTAGGGTTTACCAATTAGACTTACTAATATTGTCATAAAAACAATATGGATAATAAAAATGTTTAAGGATTTCTTTTCTAGTGCACAGTTGTTGGCAAAACTTAGACAGTAATACAGGCTAGCAGCCCGATGACGACGATTTGGATACATTATGGCGTAAGTCAGCCGTATACGTTTAAACTAATGCGTACAACAAAGCTATTATATGACAAGTCTAGGTCGATATTATGTAACTGAAAGCATACTACCTTACACTGCCCTTTACTTACGTTTCGTGCTTTTGCGTGGGCCTACTTTTCCAGTAGAAAGCAGCCTTTACAAAGCTCAGGATTAAGTCGCCTGTTACAAACCTCTGTGGCTGTTGATGAAGCAACACGCAATTCTGAGCCTGGGTATCCATATTCCGATAATGAGGGCACAAGTTAAGTAAAATATGCTCAAGTCAAACTCTGTACATCTAAGATAGTAGCATAATACTGCGAACCGGCTACATGGGCAGGATTGTGTCAGATTGCGATTCTCGTCGAACGCTGTTAGCACAGGCACTACCTACGGCCCAAAAGCAGTCGGCGTTTTCAATGGCGGCAACTGCAAACACAGTTTTGGGCGTTTTGGGCAGATATATCAGTGACAACGGGCGACAGTTTTGCCGTGATCTGTCATGTTGTGTTTTGTTCTGTCGCCGTGTTTATATATCTGGCCAAAACCGTACGACGAACTGCAGAAATGTTGCGTTCCGATCGAAGTCTTCACTCCTAATGCGGTCGACAAGGAGCTCGAGAACCTGCGCTCATATGTAGCCCAGCTCGAACGACTAATCTCTTCACACTCGGACCTTGCCTTGTCCACTGCATATCATCGGAAACTCATGAAAGGAACACAGCGCCTCGGCACCGTAATTGATATAAGCACACGCGTCCTGGACAGCTGGCTCCCGTTTCGCTACGCCAACTCAGGCCTCACCAGAAATGAGCCCCAATCAACCCTATATTTAGTTTCGCACTCAGCATCAACAAATGAAGAGAAGGTTGAACTAGTAGAATATCATTCCTCACTTTTGTTTAATTTTGTTCCGGTAACCTTCGCTTCTCCTGTGGCAACGCCTTGTGATCCTACAGCTTATCGCGACTCGCCTATCGAGTTTACAGAATGTGATATTTACGAGTATGTGTAACTCTTGTGTCTAACGCCAAGGTGCAGCCACACGCCCGATGGCATCCCCTTATGTTTTCAAAAACTAGCAATTGTTTTAGCGCAACCTTCAACGCTAATGTTTGAACGGTTATACAACGACCTTCAGTTTTCGCGCTGTAACAGTAAGTGAGGTGACCTCGATATTACTTAAGCAGAAACGGAGCTGGAGCTGCGGTGCAACGGGACTTCCTGCTCAACTTCTAAAACTTGGTACTCCATACATTGCTGGTCCTCTTACGCACATAGCGAACCTTTCACTCGCATCTGGAGTGTTTCCAACCGCCCTTAAGGCTTCTTTTGTTACACCTATTTTCAAAAAGAAAGGCGACGTTGCAGAGCTTAAAAACTACCGACCTATCAGCTTGGTTGACTGCATTTCAAAGCTATTCGAGAAGCTTGCTCTCTTGCAGCTGGAACACTTCCTCGAATCCTGCAGCTTTCTTTCGCCTAATCAATTTGGATTTCGTCACGGTCGGTCCACGGGCCTGGCACTCGCGCATCTCTGGCAGTTTGTAACCGACTCCGTTGAATCGACAAAAGCCTGTCTAGGCGTTTTTCTCGATGTCACTGCGGCATTCAATTGCGTTCGCCATTCTTTCATTCTTCAAATCTTGCAAAACCTTGGGTGTTCTGCAGGTACAGTAGAGTGGTTTAATTCATTTCTATCCTCTAGATTGCAGTCCGTTCGTATAGGGCAAGTGGTTTCCTCGTGGAGATCTGTTAATATTGGAACTCCACAAGGATCGGTGCTAGGACCGTTTCTTTTTTTGATTCTCATTAATTTCATTCTGCTTAACATTGAAAAAGAGAGCATTGGTAAACCGCTAGCTTTTGCCGAGGATACTTCACTTTTATTTAGGGTTGACTCTCCAGCCCTCGATATACCGCGTTCACTATCTCAAGTGAAGGAGGTAATCAAAATCTTTAATTATTTCGGCCTCGTTGGTAATGCTAGCAAGACTAGTCTCACTCTGTTTCGCTCTCCTCAACTAAAGTTGCGGGCGGATCTTGATCGGCTTTCTTCAGAATTCGGTCTGAAGTTTTCGTCAACTACTAAATGTTTAGGCCTCATCTTACACGATGGTTTAAGTTGGCGCGCTCATATTGATCATATAACACCCAAATGTTATGCAGTTATATCGGCCTTGCGACGTTTGCGTCGTGTGGGAGTTCCGTTGGATGGACTGATATTGATCTACAAAACGCTGTTTGTGCCGGTACTCACTTACGGCATTCTCTTGTGGGGAAGTGGTTATGATCACGTTCTGCATCGGGCTCAGGTCATGCAGAACGATGCACTGAGGGCTATATTTGGGATGAGACGTAGCCAATCTGTTAGATATATATATTGTGATTATAAGATCTTATCCATCGATTCGCTGTATCGTCTTCAAGTAGGTACTTTCGGCTTCAAGATCAGTCGTAGTTTAGTACCTGTTGAGGTTGCCTTCCCTCTAGTCCCTCAGCGGCGGAAAACCTCGCGACGGGCCACCACTTTTGTGATACCTCGGGTACAGAAAAGATCTAGTACCCAATCTCTTGTATATAGACTGCCCGTCGTGTGGGAGAGTATCCCGCATGAAATCCGTCACTCGAAGTCCCTGACCTGCTTTACCCGAGACGTCAAAATATGGCTTTTAAATAGAAATACATGACGGAGAAAGGGGATCTACTGAGGGCGATGATCTAATTTCTTAGTTTTCGCCTGTCACTTCGAGTTATAATGTTTATGAAGTTATAGCTCAGTGTGCTCCGTTGCCTTGTATGTCAGTATCGCCAATAATATGGTATAGGTATTATCTGCTGCTTTATCTTCTTCTTTTTCTCCTTTTATTCCCAAAGCCTTGTACCACTTTTCATAACGAGAACTTAAGCATGTGAATGTATGCAGTTCCGTAAGTAAACCACGTCTGAATTGAAATTGAATTGAACGACGTCGGTGTTCCAGATCAATTCAAACAGAGCACTGTAACAACAGTACATAAGAAGGGGCTACAAAGCGCATGAACATGTGTCTCAATCTTCCATTTCCTGCACTAGTTTTGGATAGGATTTTAGTCGGACACATAACTAAAGACCGCAAGTAGTCTTTTTTAACACATTTCAGTGCGGATTTTTACCTCGACGCTTCATATCCATGCAACTGCTAGAAGTCGCAAAGGCTCGGGCCTTGTATTTAAATGCCAACGAAGACTTTTATTGTTCATACTTTGATCAGAAGTGCCTTTGATATAGTCGATCATAGAGTTTAGTATGTTTATCGACTCAAACCGGCCTGCCGCCTTTCTGCACAATCGGTCGTTGCGAGTGAAATTCGAGTGAGCTATGACTTTCTGTTAAGGGGTTTAGGGCTTAAAATACATTTACGTATGACTGAGTAAACGCATACATCGCTTGGCTGTCTCCATAACATGTTCACGCTCAGGCAGTGTGGGACTCAGCCACCAAACACAAAGTCTCACCAGCAAGCCTTGGCGCTTGGCAAGAGTCGAGCCGTCGGCTTAAGGCAATACCCATCAAAACTATATATATATATATATATATATATATGCACGACAGTACCTACATATATAGATCCTCCTTAAGATGACCCTCCGGCCTGCGGGATCCTTGGCACAGAAATGCGGAAGCGAGCTACGTGAATATGTATTCGCCGTGCTGGCTGATCTGCGTATGAGTTCGACGATTCGAGATGATCCTTTTAGGCACTGTAGCGGAATATAGAAAGTAACTCCATTTTCCTTGAGAGGTCGCGCGCCTAATGCTCACGCAATTTATGTGATGTTCGCAGAGCACGTACCTCGCCCACGAGCGCACGAAGCATTCCACCTACGATAGGACCTCCATTTGCGCTACTATCATCACTGGACTCAACAGAGAGCTGCTGCAATTAATTAGATTCAATAGCGGAAAATGTACTGAAAATGTCACCAGATAAGCAATATGTGGAGTTAATGTAGACCTTTTAAGCAAGACTAGTATCTAACATGACGCCCAAATATCCGGGAGTCCTCTTGGCACAGCACAAAAAGCATTGGCGGAGGCGAACTGCTAAACATCGTTTGGGCTGACCGTGTTCGGAGCTTAACACCCGTACGCAGCATCTGTGCAGTTGTAAAATTACTCCTTGCGTTCAACGTTGCTGCCACGCTACTATAATTGAGCATTGTTTGCAATGTGAACCAACAATTTCTTTCCAATGTTCCATGAGTCGTTCATAAACGTACTGCGACATCTTTAGGATATCGAAACGAATTAGAGTAGCAAAGGTCTCTATAATTATTTACATAATGCAATTTAATAATGCGTCCTTGGCTTTTGTAGCCTCTACTTTTAAAGCCAATCCACATATAAGCAGTATCCGACTTTTTCTTTGACGTGGCTTATCAACAATTAATTAGTCTCAGCGAAAGCCTAGAATTTGTCAATACGGGGTGAAACACGTAGCGCTGCGCGAACGCCAAGGTGGAGAGTTGAATAGACCCACAAAGACCGCCAGCGGGGCTTTGCGCGACAATGGCATCGCCCAGATTGCAATACATCTGCATTCTCCCCCTTGGAGAAACTAGTGACATAGGTACCGCTTAACTGGAATCGATAAAACCTGACACCACTATTTGCTTATGAACAAAGGGGGGAAATGCTGAATCAGTGAATAAATATTAGCGATCCGTTTCTCGTAAATGTGGAAGCCCATTTTTACGCTAAAAAACGCTGGCAATCACGGCACTGATGCGGTCAATACAATCTGCGTTCGTTGAATGTTTCACGTCGTCGAGCATAAATGAAATATAACAACAACTTTAGTAAGATCAATGCGACAAAAATCCCGCTAACCAAGTCAACGCGATACGCGCGATTTACAGCAAATGTTTCTCTGTGTTTATATTAGGTAAGTCAAAAAGTTCGTCGGCTTTTTGACCCGATCTTAAAGAGCCTTATTTATGCAGACAACAGTATTTTTATTCAATGATATATTGACCGTTTTGTTCGATAACCTTCGCCCATCGCCTCGGTAGATCCATGATTCCTTTCTCCCAGAACGTCTTGTCCTTCTCGTCGAAATACTGAGTTGGGTGATTTTTTATAGCCTCCAAAGATTCAAATGTTGTGCCATCAAGGGAGTTCTGGAGAGACCTGAACAAGTGATAATCAGATGGTGCGAGGTCGGGACTATAAGCTGGGTGCGGCACCACATCCCAGTCAAACTCCGCCAATTTTTGCCGGGTGGCTAAACTTTTGTGTGGTGTCGCCTTATCATGTTGAAAAGTGACGCCCCACCTGTTTGACAATTCCGGGCGCTTCGTTGCTACTGCAACCTTTAAATCTTCGAGTTGTCTGCAGTAGACGACGGAGTTGATCGTCTCACCCATTGGAAGCAGCTCAAAATACACGACGCCCTTACAGTCCCACCAGCAGCACAGCATAACCTTCTTCTAATGAAGTTCGGGTTTAGGGATAGCTGCGGCCTGAGAACCTCTGGGGACCCAACTTCTTTTCTGTGTTACGTTTCTGTAGAGTATCCATTTTTCATCGCCGGTTATCAATCTCCTCAGAAATGGCTCATTCGAGTTCTTCCGGTGGAGTACGTGACAGGTATCGACTTGCCCTTCAAGCTGCCTATTATTGAGGTCGTGTGGTAGCCAGATATTCCGCTTGCACGAGAAACCTGCATCATGGAGGCGATTCCAAACGGTTCCGTAGGAGACTCCCGTTACATCTTCAATTTCTTTTATGGGCAAACCTGGGTTCGAAGTAACCAGGCTTATGACTTCGTTGGTCTCCACAACATTGGGTCGTCCTGACCTCGGTTCATCTTCGAGATTGAAGTTTCCAGCTTTGAAACGAGCGAATCGCTTTTCGACTGTGGATTTGTGTACTGCGTTTTCGCCGTAGACTGCACATATCCTCCGGGTTCTTTGCGCTGCACTTATGCTTTCACGGTAGGAGAACAACATAAAGTGTCGAAAATGCGTATTTTTGTCCTCCATTGCAAACAGCTGCCAATTCCGCAAACGAAACGGTAAAGTTGGAACCGGTATACCGTCGCGCCGCCACGGGTCTGCTCCTGAATGTAAATACCCAGCCGCACTCTCAGGCGGCCCTGCTGCAGAGCGCGGGAATTTCAAAAATGTGGTCCCAGAAAGCCGACGAACTTTTTGACTTACCTAATAGTACCGTGTCAAAAAACCTATTAGTGGAAAAAACTTGCTTGGTAGCTTCGAAGAAGCAGAGCATTAATCTTTCGTAATATGTGTCCCACATACATAATGCAATCTACGTAAAATAACTATATAAGTATAATGTTCATTTTTAATTCGTGCTTCTATTTAAATAGAATGGACGCATGAATAAACAAAACAGAGTATATCTAAAGATATAGAAGACCCAGACAATGTTTTCGAACAATGTTTAACACTGTCGGCCACAGCGTCGATATTTCCATAAACTCTTTCAATCTTTTACATTTTACATCAATACATTTCTTTCGTTTAACACCATTCCACCTTGGATCTGGCAGCCCTACTATGTGCCCTTGCGGGGGCACGTGCCTCTACGGCGACCGAGCTGAGGGAAAAGACTTCGCAGTACGTGGTGGACTGTATGATGAAAGAAGAGACGAGTTGAACAAAGGGTCGACGTTACCTTGACACCATCATGAGAAAAAAAGCTGAACCTGGAGGCGGCGAGACGAGCCCGCTACGACCGAGCCCCTTTGAGGGGCACTCGAGAGGTGGAGTCGAGGGAGGGTGAGGAGGGGAGCAGCTAGGCCCCTTCGGAGAATCTCGACGCATCTCCCCAGGGCGGGTAAGCATTGGCTAGCCGCATTGAGCGTTAGAACGCGAGACTTTCCTCTCAGGGTTGTCGAAGTAATGCCAATGCAATCCCGGACCTTGGGGGGGGGGGGGGTGGGGAGAATATCGGTTCTAGTGGGTGCGAGTCCCACACTAGCTGCTGCTAGCTGCCAGTAACTCATGTGCATTATGCATTTCCGAGACCTTGAAAAAAAAGCCCTGTTATGTGATGTTTACGGAGTAGATTGCGTAGCCCGGAGACATATAATATGAATGCCAGCAGATTAGTTAGACACCCTATATATATATATATATATATAGCTCCGAACGTCGAAATTGCTTTCGCTTAACATGGCGTTTCACATTTGGCCAGCGTCCATGTCAGAATTTAATGTCTGTTTCTATTGTACGCTTTTTTGTAGAAAACTACGCAGCTGCGCCATCCTCCACCCCACCAGCTGCCAGCCAATCCTCTTCCTCATCGTCGGCAGGGATGACGGTGGTCGGCTGCCGGGCCCCGCGGGGCCGCTCGTTCCGTCGGCCAATCGGATCCGGCGGGCCTTCTAGATGGCTTTCCGATTGCGGTGACATGTTTGCGGTCTGCCTGTTGTAGCGTCCGCTTCTTATCCTCTGCTTCTTGGCGTTCACGTCGAGCCTGCAGCACCTCCGCCGGGTAAACTGCGCACCCCATGCTGTCAGCTCCATGGCCCGCCACGTTACAGGTTATTACATTGCGGAGCCACCATGCGAACTTTATATATATATATATACATACAAACATGTATAAAAAGTTGTGTAAAATCCCAGGCATTTGTTACTTGATTCTCACCCAGTTAGACATGTACTGCATAGTGCTATAGAGCAGATAAGTAACACATGGGTTGATATACATGTGCGCGCAACCTCTTCGTTGACAATATTCGAAAAAAAAACAGTCAACAATACTATTTAGGTATCTTACTGTAATATCAGCCGAACACGATAATATTAATAATGATATTATATAAAATGATATGAAGACATGCAATATAAACACTCCATACTAACATTTGATGGCTTTGAGAAGCTGTAAACCTCTATACAGAGCTGTTAACCAATCGTGCAACTAATAAAACCTATCTATCTACCTATAAGCATACGAACGTAAAAGTTGTTCTGAATTTATTTTTTTGGGTTGCGGTACAAATACGTACCTCTCTGTACGTAGTGATTTACAGGTAGCCACCAGGTGTCAGTATACGGCACACGAACTTGCGGATAGCGTACTTCCGAATACAGTGACTTCATACATGCTTATATATAAATTTTCTAATTTAGCGAAGGGTGCAGGTTCGCATTGATTGCGGGCGGGACAGTGGTGCCCTCTCCGTTGCCTCCTTAAGTAGCTGGAGATATATCAGATAGCCGGATCATAGGTGCGCTTGGATAGGCGAGTGCCGTCAGGTTGTTTAACGGCTAGCTCCGAGAGTGTTTCTTTCAGTTGCGCTTCCCTTTCATGTTTTTGAACAGCGGCGTCGTCTCTGTTAGCCTGAAAAATATCATTAAGGGAGGACTGAGACAACACGGCGATACTATGCTATCTGAACTAAACTGAAGGCATCCTTTTCTATTTTCAACAGGGGAAGGAACGGAGCGAATAGATAGTCTCGTATCCGCGGGCCAGTACGGGGAGAAGAGCCGGAGCTTTGGCGTCAAAACTCACCGGCTTGGCCACTGGTTTAGGCTCATAACTTTAGCATAAAATAACACGGACATTGATAAACGAGGCTCGAGGCAAATAAGATATTCGAACGTGGTGCATACTTCATTACGGCAGATAGTGACCGAGCAAGGTGGCTTAGTGGCAAAGCCTTTGGTTTGCATTCGGGAGGACTAGGTTCGAGACGCACACCGGGCACTCTTAAATTGGTTTGCATGGTTTCCAATTTAGACAAGGTAAATGCCGGAGTAGATTGAAAATTAGCCATGACATGAAAAAACCGTACACGGGCATTAGCTTTACGGAAAAATCTTTTAAAAAAAAGAATATTGCTGCAAGTGGGAACCATGCTGGTTTTGTGTGGTGAAGCTTGACAGTTTGGCTAAGAAGGAAATATGATGTGGGTAAATGCCACAGACCACACAGATTTGCACAAGCGTAGATTAAAACAGGAAGTTGCAGCATGCAGATCACAGATTCTTTGTGTAAAAAGAGAACACGTGCATTTACAATAGGAAAAAATGCTGTACTGTCTCTCTTTAGGCTCGCGGTATTAGCTGTAGCGCAGAACCGAAGGCTGTAGCTTCGAATGGAGGCGACTATGCTGCCAATTTTTATGGAAAAAGCCAGACAGTCAAGAAGCGACCCTGACACTAGACATGATTTCGGTAACGGCATATAATTCCGGAATAACACTATTATACATTTGTAAACGATAGGAAAACACCGAACGACGCATTCATCAAAAGCTGCGACAAACAAGCAACAACGATGGTGGAAACGAAGCACCCCAGTTAATGCCGAAGCACTGTTTCGATATGTATTACGTCTAGCAGCAGAAAAACTTGCTTAAAATGACAAACGAAATTAAATACTAAATGCAAACTTCAGGTCTGCAAAAACAGGCCAAATTTATTGAAATGGTTAAATCCATTACGCGGGACACATTTGCGTTTTGTATACCGATTTGATATGCACGATAGAGGTACGTTCCTTAATGAGAAATTTCGTGATTTTTGAAACTACGTGACGTGTGAGGCCTTGGCTTTCACATCTGTGTGTCATGTTAAGATCGAGCCCACGTGCTTATTCACAATTAGGTTGCGCGGAAATCCAGCAGCCCTGTGCCGCTAATGAGACAAAACCACAAGCGGCTATACTGCAATGCTTATCAAGTGTCAGCGGGGTAAATTTCCGACATGTAGGAGAAAACTGGGTGGCCCTCGTCAACAATGTCTAGAACTATATATAGAAGCGGCGGGAAAAGGCAGCAACTCGGTGACATCAGCCAACGGATAACCAGCTGCACGTTGAAGATCGAACGAAGCACGTCATACCGTAAGCTTGACATGAGAGCAGCGCAGGATAGATTGGGATAGGATAACAGGGTGTTGCTATCCTGACACAAAACAACACAAACATTGAAAGCCTATATATATAATAGTGAGACATTCTTAAAACTTGCTATCAATATAGCCAGTGATATAACGAAAAACTTTACCTAATATTTATATAACTATATAATAGCAAATTAACTATTAGCTAAAGTACTCTGTTAGATCACGTCTAAACTCGAAATGACAATTAGTAATATTCTAAGAGGCACATGGAGAAGGGCATCCACTCAATGTCATCTGACTACATTGATAAGTCGTGGTAGTACGCTATATGCAAGGAAAGCGAGATATTCCTTAAAATTCGACAGGATCTTCCATAGGCTTTCATAGAAAGCTCACTACAGCAACACAGGGGGTAGCGATTAAGCATGTCACTCAAAATGATAGACGGCTTCAAGGAGAAAACACTTTGACGGGGCTTATCGTGCCCATGGCACTTTGGATCAGGCCTTAGTCTCGGTACGAACCGCATAACAAGGAAGCCCTGTGGTCTAACCACTATAAATAAAACTCCGTCGACACGAACAAATTGACAACATGTCGCACATATCCTAGCCATTACAGTGCTAGGCACCCCTAATAAAAGCATTTCGGCGTTCACTTATGCTAGCAACATCATAATCATAATGACATGTGCATCCGAACGTGACTACATATCGTGAGCTATCAGAGACATTTAATGACACACAACTCACACTAAAGCTTCTGTAAAGGTTACACCAACGTGTTTGGCCCTCAGAGAGAGAAATCTGCGTAAAAGACATTTTGAGCCAACTGCCCGGCATCTTCTGCCTATATATATATATATATATATATATATATATATATATATATTGACGGTATGCTCATTACTAAAAACAGTTGATAGGACAGAACGAGACTATAGGGGGGCTTGCAGGGCTGTTAACATCAAAATAGGTCCCTTGGTGCGGGCAGCTAACTTTGAATACCTACCCCTGGAATACATACAGGATACCACTGGAGCCATGGGAAATGGATATATAAACAAGGAGGGATACTACAGAGGCAAAACACAACAAATGATTGGATGGGGAAACAGAGGCACCGCATACAACATGAATCAGAGACGCAACTGGGGGGACAATGGCTTCAGGAGACAAAGGGACATTCAATATTTAGACAGAGAGCACAGCAATCACGGAATGCAAACACAGATGAAAACGAGACAGCGGGGAGTGTGGGAACTAGAGGGGGCGTTGGATGTGATCCGGCGGTTGGCCATGAGCAACCTTGCGAATCTCGAAAGATCTTCGGCATATACCGAACGCGAGATAGAAGCGGGAAAGGAGGTGAAAAGATGCGAGCACCTTTCCGAAGGATAGCACTGCTAAATATTAGAGGTGGTAGCAGACGGGGTAAGTGGGACGAACTATACAGGCTGATAAAAAAGAGAGAAGCTTATGTAATGGTAGTAACAGAGAGACATCTTTATGAGGCAGAAGTTTCACCGGGACTTCATGGTATGGGACAAATAGAAAGACGGGAACAGAAGAAAATAGGTTTGGAGGAGTGGATATATTTATTAAAGAAAGCATAATAGGTAGGAAAGTGACTGAACTATAAATGAAAGACTTAGTGGTGATTGATATTGAAGGGCTTAGTTGGGTAATAAGAACTATAGGGTATACCGAGCTCCGAATAATACACTAGAGGAAGGTAGTACATTGTTCAATAGATTAACAGAAGCGGTCGCAAGTAGTGAGGGGATGGGAACTATGTGCCTTGGAGTTATGAACGCCCACATTCATCAGTTAGACGGGAGGGAGGATATTGAAGGGAAAATGCTATTACAATAGGTATCAACAACAGGAATGAATATACTAAATTTAGAAAATATAGGGAAATAGGAAGTCATGTGTAGATTATATTATGAATGAATCCCAGGGAAATAGGAAGTCATGTGTAGATTATATTATGGTCAAAGGACAAATACGGGAATGGGTGGGAGAGATGATTGTAGATGAAGGAAAGGAATGGAACATTGGCAGTAATCATAATTGGGTGGACGTTACAGGACGGGGAAAAACTACTGATAAGTTGAAAGTAGACGAAAAGGTGATAGACAAAGAGAAATGGGCACATAAAATATACGAAATTAAACAGCTGTTAGATGACACCATAGAGATAGATCTAGACGAAATGCACACAAAAATACGGAATAAATATGATGAATGTTTTAAAATAGTTAAGGGCGTAAGAGGAGGAAAGCAAAAAGCACAGGAAAGTAGTAAGTAGGAACCCGGGTAAGGGGGAGGAATACTGGCAAAAATATGCAGGCAAAGACAAAGGTCTAGAATTTGGTACAAAAAGCAATAAAACGGCAGGACGAAGAGGAGTTTAATAATATATTGGAAGCTCCAAGTGGACAACGGGTAAAGCGATTCTGGACGTATGTAGTCAATGCGGAAAAAACATGACTAATCTTGAGCATGAAAAAGTGTACACAAAAAAGATGAATGTGGCGGTAGAAGCGCTATTTTTATTAACAATGGAGTTAGTGAAAGGAGGTTGAAAATGAATACAAGTTAAATCACTGGGGTAGAAGAAATAGAACAAGTTATTAGAAGAATGAAAGGGAAGACGGCAGGGTTAGACAGAATAACAATGGAGATAGTAGACGCATCATGTGAGGTCTACATAAGTTATTTATCTAAAGTTTTCAATATCAGCTCTGCCGGAAGTAGCGTACCGAGAAGTTGGCGTAGGGAAGGATGTGTTTGCTATCCAAAGAATGGCGTCGATAACGATGATTTGAGAAATAGACGACCGATAACTCTTACACCAATTACGTACCGTATTTTAATGCAAATATTTAAGAGCCGATTACAAGATAGGTTAGAAGCGAACGGTAAAATTGGGGAATGGCAAGGGATATAAGTTAGACGACCATATTTTTTATTGAATCAGATAGTTGAAATATCTAGGCTGAGGGGAAAAGGTTGTGTTGAGGGCTTTTTGAATCTAAAAAAGCTTATGATATAGTCAATAGAGATACCCTGTACAAGTATATGGCAGAAGAAGGATTTGAAGCAAGTTGAATAGGCTTATTAGAGGATACCTAGGAGGAAAACACGGTAATGATTTAATAAAGAGAAGGAGAATCAAGTGAATGTGGTGTTGCTAAATGAGTGAGGCAAGGATGCCTCTTATCATCAATACTTTTTCTAATATATATAGAAATAATTGCGAGAAAAGTGAATAACACCGGGTTGGGGTGGCAGATTGGTGAACATTTATTAGAATTATTGTAGGGTGAAGGGAAACATTTATTATAATACCTCTTTTGTTGTTTGCAGATAATATGGTTACTTTAGGAGGGGACGTAGGAGAGGTTCAAGGAATGCTTGATGTCTGTGCGAAGGCAGCAGACGAACTAGATATGGTATTTAACGAAAAGAAGAACGCAGACAGGGGTAGGAATTCGATAAGGTGCAAAAGTTCATGGGGTTCAATAGATATGTGGTTACAAGGAAAATTTGGAAGGCACTGTATGTGCCAGGGCTGACATTTGGAAACGCTGTTCTAGTGCCTAGCTCGGGTTTATGGAGGAAATTAGAAGGGACTCAGAGAGAAGTAATTAGATTTTCATTGGGGTGCCGTTTCAATTGTAACAGAGAGTTTCTTGAAGGGGAGGGCGGTATGTCATCAAAAGAGAAGTGCAAAGTAAGCTGAGGTATTATAGAAGAATTAGGACACTAAATAACGAACGATGAGTTAAAAAGATAGAGTCGGTAAAAAGAGCAATGGGAGTAAGAACAAAATAGAACAGAAGGGTGGAATGTGCGGCAAGACAGATAGGACTCAGCAGCAAACAATGGACAGACACTACTATGTCCAGTGGGCAAATTAAAAGTAGGGTAAAGGCAGCATACACACACAAGTGGGCCTCGCTAGGATTAGGCAAGGATGCAGAAAAGACACAGGCAGAGATTACAAAACAGAGCTATCCCGATGGAAGGTGCTCAACACTTAAGGGCAAAAAACAGGGGCTACAATATAGGTACATAATAGCTGCAGCGTTATGCGCCCCTGATATAAAAGGGTCATATGTGTACACACACTTATCAAGCGAATAAACCAATCAATAAATTAAATATATATATATACATTCAATTGCTATGTATGAAGGCAAATAAGAATGGATAAAGACACGTGCATTCAGCAAAGTAGAACGCCATACTGAACTTAATTTATTACATACACAGATGTATTTATAAGTCCCTACGTATATGTATGTTAGTATATTTGCATATCTATGTATCATCAGACAAAATGCGCAAATGACGTTATGCGTATGATTTTTGTCCATAAATAGCTTGTGAATTCGCGATTGGTATATGTACATAAACGACAACTTTCTACTATAGTTGTGTCCTGTCTACAAAATCTTCATCTTACGTCTGAACAAGTACTCCTCCTTTGATCCAGTTCATTCAGAGTACTTTAAGTTGCTTTCACTGGGCAAAAGCCCTTGTGTTGACAACAACAACTACAGCTCTGTTCAAATAGCAGAATCATAGTGCAGTGAGGAGGACACATTTTCGCTTCGGTAAATTATACTACTATTGCGGTACTTTGATGGGAATCTAGTGTGGTTTGTATTCCATAATGATATAAGCGTACACAACTTGTTCTTCATGTGCCACAAATAGAACGATGAAATCGAATGTATCTATATTGAACCGAACTATAACTGCCGAATTTAGAAAAAAAATTCAAATGATTTAACAACAGGTCGACGCTCGTGCTTTGGGATAAAGCCCGTCAGGCAAGCAGATGTTTGCTCATCTGCTTGCCTGACGGGCTCTTTGTGATTTCTCTGCAGTCAGTCAGACATCTGCGCATACAGAAATATCTACACGTACAGAAACCAGCCTTCATCATATACGAGCAGCAAATGAGCCGCCATAGATGCGTCGTCGGCACACAAACTCCACAAGCACACACACGCACACACACACACACAGAAACCACACAAATACGGACGCAAGTGCGCGCTAAGCATACACGTACAACTGGCCAATCATAGCAAAATAGACATCGAGTGCAGACAGTAAAAAGATCTGCTGCATTCACAATCAGTGTGTAATAATATTAGGCAATGACAGTTCGGCAGAGTTGGTCCGGCACAAGGCAGTTCGGCGTGGGGTCACGGCAAATCAAAGATAGAGACGACGAATAGCAGCAGCAGCATCATATCATCATTGTCAAGCAGGCATCAACAGGAGACACGCTCGTATTGGTTTCAGCAACTGAAGGAAGGCCAATGTAAGCAGAGAGGAAGCCACAGAGGATGCGGTGAAAGAAACCATCAATAGGACAGATTTAGCAATTAGGTCATCATCAAACAATCGAATCAAATCATTGACACTCCGATCTATATCTGACTACACGACTCGCTTGCTGGATGTGTCGATTTCGCCCTGTCGGACATTCGGTGCATCCTTGGTAAGGTCGTACATCTCATTGTCGCTGGTGACGTCCGGTTGCGGCTTCAACGGCTTGTAGAAGTAGGCTAGTATGGCGAAGAACACCATGTCGCCCAACATGGCCAGTCCGAACACGAGAAACTCGATCGACTGCAACAGTAAGCAAAACCAGTACGCTCTCTCGATAAACGCAACGTCTGAGACCGAAAACTTGCTCATTTAGTCATATTATTCGAGCATGATAGTTTAGGGAGTAAGGCTGGACATTAGCCGTGACGAACGATTGACTTAGGCGGCCTTGACCCCAACTCGTGTTTTGTTTTCAAAGCTTCTATACCTATGCTAGGGGATGTGATAAATACGAAGATTCGAATGTCTACTTATATGTACACTAATGCGTTTTTGTTCATTTTATTGTATATGCTCTCTTCGATATAAAAACGCGTATACTTGCAACCGGAATAACTGGCTTTCTGACACGCACATACATAGACATGTGGCTAGAATCACACTTCGCTATATCCCAACGTCATTCTCATATGATGGAACACTAAAAACATTATATATTGTATTGTATAATCGGTTGGTACCTCGGTAGGAACTAAGTTTGACCAAATGCGTGGTGATACTTAATTTAGCCGCATTTTTTCGCTAACGGATAAGAGTTTCTCTATAAGAACAGCTAAGATGGCTCGTTGTGTTCGGCTACTTCTACAAAACTAGTCGGGGAGAAGGCCATCGAGCTGATACTGGAACTTCTGGAGAATATTGCGAATAGGAAACTTCAGTTTTACTTAAAGCCCCTGGGGAACGCCCCCTTAGATAATGGGTCTTAACGAGCCAATCATTTTAGAGGAGACTGATCCATCCTATAACTGGGATATCTACGCCTACAATCTTAGAAGCAAACAAAATAAAGTATCTACAAAAGAAAACGTTGTTCCTTCTGAAAGTACTGGCAATGCGCAATTGTGCGTACCTGCTTTTCAAGTCCAATCTTAGCAACAATAACCACGAGCAAGTTGCCAATGGCAACTGTCATTAACCAGGCAGCCTGAAGGACGGACTTCATTGACTTCGGAGCCTGCGAGTATGAGAACTCGAGACCCGTCACCGAAAATAGCACTTCACCCATCGTGATCAGAATGTACTGAGGGGCCTGCCATAGCAACGAGAGTGTTGGCATCATAAGCGTTGTGCTGCCTGCGCAGGTATCATTTGGCGAAAGGATATAGGTGTAGCCTTCTCCTACCTCCATCTTTTGCAGTTCGCATGACACGTTGTCCACTTTGATTGTGTACCTGCGCAGATCACACGAAGCAAAGCATCTTAGTTAGCGAAACCTCTCTCTCAGCGTCTTAGTATGCAATTTGGCGTCCTGACACCGCCATAAACCGAATCAAAGGGAAGCGGTGTTTATTTATACATGTAAAACAATTATGACAAAGAGCGTTATAAAATAGAAAATATTCAACAGTTAGAACATAACGTACAAACAACGTATAAGTATAGACGGGATGCCTCTATGTAACATAATATGTAAAACTCTCAGTTGAGGGTAGCACGACTTTGAACAACGTACAGTTAACTAAGGTATCTGTCTGCGCTATGTATACACAATATATAAAATAGTTACAAGCCCCTTAGTCTATTTTTGCTTTTGCATCACGGTTTTCGTCCGCATACACATATCTATCTACATGGGCCTAAAGAACGCCGTATACATACGTGATGTTGTCTTTGGGGCTGAATTCGATCCGATATAGGTCAAGACCCTCCAGTTTAACCTTGTCTATTCTGCTAAAGTTAAACAAGTTTCCAGACTGATCTTCAACTTCTGGGAGGTGCCAAGACAAGTCGTCGCGAATGAGCAACTTTAAGTCTACAACGTTACCCTTGCCCAGTTCAGGAATCTGTCAAACAGGCAAACGAACAAATGACATTGTAGGTTATTATATATATATATATATATATATATATATATATATATTTGATGTATGTATCTACGAATATATATCAAGTCAAAGACACCTTTATTAAGTCAAAAGGGGTATATAATTACAACAGTATGGATTATACAAGATTCGTAGAATGTACAAACTAAAGCTTCTTCAATCTATTGAGTCTTTCTGTCCTTGCAACCCCCTCGATGGGGATGCTCCCATCGGGCTCGTTCCCTGAAAAGTAGAGACCTCTTTCTTGCTATCCTACTTGACTTTCAAAGCGCATTTAACAGTATACCATGGAGACTCATTCGGGAAACCCTCAACAGAATGAAGGCTCTCTTTTACCTACGCCGAATCATACTAAACTACCTACAGGACAGAACTGTCCCATTGAACCAGTTTATGGCGATGCATTTTGCTTACGTCCACAGTCACCTGACTTACGCTGTAGAAGTTTATGGCTTAACACAATTTTTTCTTATAAGGTCGCTTCACCGACCTCACAAACGAGCACTGAGAACAACTTTGGGCCTCTGGATGCGAGACTCAGTGCAACCGCACTGCAAAAACATTAGCATTTTGCCGTTCCCAAACTATATAGAATACTATCTCGTATTTGAAATCAAGCATATACTCCTTGGAGTGCATCCAAACTTGAATGGTTTGGCAACATCAGCAACACCCATATCTATAAAAAGTAACGCCAACTCCAACCAGTCAAAGCTATCAATCAGAAACATTGGGGCCTCCTGCTGGAACAAAGTACCGGCCTCCGTCAGGCAGACAAAGTCCCTGCTCAAATTCAAATGCGATCTCAAAGAGCATTATCTTGAAACTTTGCTATCTGGTCAAAATATATATAAACATACGACCATGTTGCAATATAATATAAATAGGTGAAAATGGCATATATAAATTATACATTGTTACCTCATCAAAGGGGCTCCGAACAAGCTATGCGCTTAACGGAGCTTGAAATTAATGTCTGCAATTATCTTACAAGAAATGTCAATAAACAAACAGTTGAAACATGCCTCAGGGCTCTATATTTGACCCATTGCTATGAATTATAATTTACGATGATGCTGCGGCAAAGGGACCGTTCTTTCCCCCGGCGTCAACCACCAGAGCCTATGTTAAAGACCTCGTCCTCAAAGTCTACCGTATTTGTTGGGCGAATAAAGCACTTGTTGAGGTGGCGGGCTTCATAATCCTGGTGGGATGGAGGCTAAGAATCATTAATCTTAAGTCTACCTTGTCCTCCATCTCAGCCTAAGAGGCCAAGAGATTGCAGTCGTTAATAACCTCGCAGTCACCTTAGACAGGGCTCTCCGTGGTGCCGAATAGGTGCGGCGCGCGACGGAGATGGCAGTCAAGACAGCCAACAATTCGCACGGCTCATGCCTAACACCTATAATTCTGACGTCGATTAATGATACCCGCGGACCATCAGTTGCCCTGTACGGAGCTCCGGTCTGTTATACCGACACCCTAAAGTTCGCCGCCAACAGGAACCACCTGCGTCGGACACAGAGGGTTGGAGGTTACCTCAGGGAAATCGCCGCATACTGGACAGTTAGCGCAACGGCGGCTCTTGTTCACTCTGGAGCGGTCTTCTGTGACCTGAAAGCAGCCGCGCACCGTCGTCTATGGGGCAACCCCCAGCATAGACAAAAGAGGAGCGTCGGCACACAATCGACCTATGGCAGGAGCAATAGGACGGCTTACAAAGCGCCAATATTTGCACCTTAATATGAAACATCAAAGACTGGCTGACCCGGCCGGGGGTAAACATACCATCTACTCGATTCAGACTCTGACAGGCCATGCGACTTCCAATCCTACCTGTTCGGAATAGGGAAGGCCTCTAGCCCAAAGTGCATTTACTGCGGCCATGGGCCAGACAACATCCCAGAACACACTGTTCTGAGGTGCTCAGCATGAACGGAGCGTCGCGCAGCCTTACTGCTTTGAATGAAGACTCCGGCTTTCAACCTACATGACCTCTGCAACAAATGACGGAAACAACCTCCTACTGAAGCATCATATCCAAAGTTCCACATATCACAAAAGAAATATGAGGGCCAACCTCCTAAGGTGCCCCCTATCCCCGTGGCTACCGGGGAACACATCTGCCAGGAGTAGTAGACTGTTAGATGAGATGTGCAAGCAGTCCCACTTACGTCAAGGGATAGAGACATGACTGGATTTTTTTTATGTGCACGCTCTATTATCACAGACGGCGCTATAGATGCTTCACGTTTCTTCCATTGCCAATCAAAATACTCGTCGCATTATTGACAAAGACGTGGCTGTCGGTACAGTCAGTTCTGCCGTGTTTAGCCGAAGAGGCAAATTCCATATGTTCCGAAAAGCTGGAACTAAACTTGGCTGTGGAGTTCTAATTCCTGTCAGTAAAATGTAAATAACATTCCTATTGCATGTCCAAATAAGACTTTTTTTTCTGAATTTCTGTGCCGATCATGGACAGTTTTATCGGCAGTGGAGCCAACGCAATAACTCAAGCTCCACAGTCGACCGCAGTTCCTGTGCTCGTCAGTCTGAGTCAAGATAAAAAATGTTGCTTGCAAGCAGCAGCGACGGCCACCTAGCAATCGGTGAGTGTATACTTAAACCCAGCCTGACGTTTTTTCTGCGCATCTCAGCTCTTATCATTATTCTGTTTAGAGGAGGCTTCTCTGTGTGCTTTGCGGAGAACAGTTCCAGCAAGTTACCTCGAGAACTCTCTGCGAACACAGCAGCGGGCATCTCAACACTCACTGCAATTTCCAAATCTCGGATCGCAACACAACCCACTGCAAATCCCGTTTCTGGCAAGAAGTGGATCTTGTCATCGCCAGATCCTTCACAAACAAGAACACGTGCAAGTTAGCTACAGAAGTTCAAAGTTTGACAGAGTAAACCGATGAGCTATCAGTGACTCAAAAGCTCCGTTCGGATCTAATCGTGATGTTGAAAAAAAACAGGAAGCCAGAATGACAAAACTGACTGGGCTTAATCAGACATTCTACAGCAGCTTCCATATTTAAGTCAATAAAGAAAATGTAAACGATTTACTGGACCCAGTTGTACGGCCAGAAGGATTTGATTTTAATCAATTCAGTTTGGAGTTTGACTGGGGTCACAAATCAGTAGCAACAGAAATGCCAAAAGGGTGACAGACGCCAGAACCATTAGCAGCAACGATAAACTAACTACGAGGTGATATATACATACACAAAATGTGTCTTCTAGACAGTAGAGAGACTGCAAACAATATTGGAATCGAATTATTAAGACTGCTGAGAGAAAGACAAAAACGTCTGTTTGTTGTCTAAGTAAGAGACAACCATGTTGTTTTTTTTATAAAACTCACCAAACAGAATAATAAATTTAGATCAAAAAGGCTCACAGCTGCGTTCATGGACAGCATGTAATGTAATATGCTTTAAATAAAGGAATTTAACGCCTTTACAATAATGTTCCTTCTAGTGTCTTGCAAAGCGCATTACTTTCTTCGAGCAGATTATGCCCAAGTACTGGAAGTGCTAACTGCAATTTGTCCTTTCTAGCCAGTTATTCGTCTGCTCATCGGCACGTTCAAGATCCAGAGCTACGACGAACGCCCGTTATGTGCATATCAGAAACCTTCTCTATCTTCTGTACGTCTTCTGAACTGTAACATCTATAGATAGGGCATCAAAGGTAACGCACGTGAAAGCAGAACGACGGACAAAAAAGAGGACAGAGGAATGAGAATCTAATAGAAACAAATTTTAAACTGCGAAGAGAATGTAGCAAAACATCACGACTGTGCAAGACGTGCCCGACTGGGCCAGAAGTTGCAAAGGTAGTCTGTATCACGACAGAATATGTATGTGTACGATAAAATTTGCCCCTCTCTTTTAACCCTCGAAAAAAATCTGGAATTTTTACTGCAGCTTTGTACATTTTTTTATAAAGAGCATTCTTGCTCAGTGACTCTCCTCGTAGTTCAACGAAGAGACAAAGTGGCGTAGGACCTGATTTGACGTCCATGGGACTGCTTTTCGCATTGTTTCATAGACGGACCCCATGAAAACAAATGTGCGGTGGGGCTCGAACCCGCGCACCTCCTATGTGTCTCCTCCGGTCGCGAGGCGCAGACGAACGCACCACGCCACCGGGTTTGACAGGACCTGTGATTAACTGAGAAAACAATCGCCTGATATATTATTTCGGTTAAAATGTTTGCATGCACTTAAATTGACAAGGGACTCTTTAGGTACAATGTTGAACATTCGACACGTCTACGGTAAAAAGAAGAAGAAATACACAAACATTTTACTTCTTAGCGCGGTCTCTTCGGAGCTCTATACATACTGATTTTTGTAAACTATGACTGACGCTAATGCTTGTAGGTATTTTTTCCTAAGTAGATGAAGATGCAACATTAAAAACGTTATGTGTCCATGATGTGAGTACATAATGAAGACTCACATCGATTATTGACAATTGTTCATTTTCGACGTTGATGAGCTTTTCTCTTGTTGATCGAT
The DNA here is from genome assembly GCA_003439945.1 of Dermanyssus gallinae. Lineage (NCBI taxonomy): Eukaryota > Metazoa > Arthropoda > Arachnida > Mesostigmata > Dermanyssidae > Dermanyssus > Dermanyssus gallinae. Next base: position 63,317 of record QVRM01000557.1, on the reverse strand, counting down.
GCGAAACGTCAGGATGATAGGTCCAGTTAGTGAAGTTTGGGCAAAGTGGGTGAAAGACTATTTCAGAAGGGAATGGTCGATTGATTTTAAGAAAGGCCACGTTTGCCGGCATCTCAACTTCCTGTGGCTTTTCTTTCACCACGTAACTGACTCTTAATGCGCACGGAACCGTGTTGATGAGCGTCATGGCATTAGAGTCTTGCGCCTCAACCGCAATCTGCAGGAACATACAGACGATAAACGAGGCTCCAGCGAGGACACCTCCGACAATCATCTTTTGAAGCGGCCTGAAAATGCAATCGCAGTTGGTATAGAAAGCACGCGGGCAAAAGGCAACGAGGCACAACACAAATGTGTGCATATTATATATGTATATATATATATATAAAAAGCACGAAATTATACGTTGCGCACTACATACATAATATTATTATATCACACAAAGGCTCTTAAGGCAGCTCATACACTACATTATGAATACACGATCTGGTTTTTATATATTATAATATTTTTTCCTATTGCCCCAATCGTGGTTATTTTAATGGTACTTCTTTGCGATTTAACTGTCATTCGTTTAGTTTTCGTTTCCCTGCTCTTATTATAGTCTAATATTACTTAATCTTTATTATTTGTCCGTTGCTACGATATCGATGTTGTTAACATTATTATTAGTTGTAATAATGTTAATAAAAAATAGTAAATAGTAAATTAATTTTACCCACTAATTTACCCAACCTGGGTGTTAATAAACCATAATAATAACTATTATTATTATTATTATGAAGAAAGTGATTATTTTAATTCATTGATAGCGTAATATGATTTGTTGCGAGTTGTTGCGTTTTCATGTACGGTATTTAATGAGTCAATAATTGACGCACTTAGTGAGTAAACCACATTTCTGCAGCAGAGGATAGATGACATAGCCGAACAGCGGAGCAAGAATCAGAATAAAGAGCGGATTAAGCAGCTGTATCTGGTCAGGCAGGACTTGCAAGCCAAACGCCTTCCAGTGCATTCGAGTTGCCTGCAGCGTCCAACTCGACCCTTGCTGGTCGAAAAGCGCCCAGAAAATCGGCACCGGAATGAAGATCACCATCACGCGAAAGACTGCCTTTACCTCATCGATGAATTTTTGCTGAAATCAACAATCACCAAAACCAACACCACGAGAACAATCAACAGTTAGGTTCATTCATATACATTGACTAATTGTCTATGGAGATAGGTATCGCATGCGTTACACGTTCACCATACATCACATTGTGCAAGTATAACAGGCTATGCAAAAAATATTGTTAAAATGTTTAAACAATTATGAGGCTATTGCATATTGCTATACTGTGGGTAGTAATTATATATGTATATATATATATATATTTTTTTTGCTTTAGGCTACCTAGTAAAATGCACCGTGACTACCCCGAGCCGACTACATAGGGGGCCAGGGTGTATATAAATCTATATATATATATATATATATATATATAGAGTAGAAACCGTGCTCAAAATACAACTAATATGGATCGATAGAATTTTGCTTATGCTAAACAAGTACGTACACAAACGTGCACCCATATGCCACGCTGATAGTTTGTTAAACTATTATAGGAAACACAGTTTGTATTTTATTGTGCTTTAAAAGCCACTATTTCATAGGTAACTGAGTAGTCGTGATACTATATATATATATATATATATATATATATATATATATATATATATGTCAGTAGTAGGTCAGTAGTTGTAACTAAAAATGCTCATAGACAACACTGTTGTGCTGCACAAAAATTTAATTGGAGAACTGTTGTGCCGTTTGTCCATAACTCTAGTGCCAGCTGCCTTTTTTAAGTAAGCTGCTGTGCTAGTAGCTAGATGGACTGGCTCACTCGTTCGTCGACGATGATAATAACACTAACTAAAAAGAATGATTAAATCCCTTACGTCGTATTTGTCGTCGGCATGGTCAAGCCAATTTTCCTTCGATTCATCCGACCTTCGGAAAAACTTATTTCCAACCGCGCGGTAGACACAACCACCGAGTTTCACGATGACGTTCTCGCCAGGAGGACTCATTCGGTAGAATCTACTGCCCATCAAAAACAGAGCTGAAAAAGACATCTCCATTAGTAGTTTATATTGAAGTCGACATCGTCCACCAGTGGCACCAATGTCGCAAACTGGGGCACCACCAGCACCAATACCCGGACGAAGACTGCAACTCGTTTCTTTATTAGACACTTTCACGCACCGCAGCCACTTGACGCGCTAACGCGACGATTTGGTCTGCAGCCGTTTCTAATACCAAACGCAGCCATTTCGTTTAATAACAACCACTACTCTACTGAGACTTGTTACCCTTACTCTTAACATTGCTTTCGTTGACACTGCTTGAATATTTGATGTTCAATAAATAAATCTACGATATACATACACGCCAGGTCACTATGTTAACATAATGACTAGCTTGGTATCGTGAACACGAGTTATTGTATCGTTTGCAAATACGTAATTTGTTGTTAAATTATTCACACTACGTCACGTCCCTATACAAGCGGAAGCCATATATCGCGTAGCGTGCATGTACAGGTTGACGTGTCGTACCTGCAGTCGTACATGAGCTCAGAGCTCACATAGTTTAAAAAAGTGAGCTCTCCGTGGCGACGTTATTACGGCTCAATTGACAAACCTATTATGTTATTATTACTATTACTATTGCTATTACTATTACTACTAATATTACTATTACTATTATTATTATTGCCAATTTTTTTGTCCACTCCGGTATTCACCTTGTCTAAATTGGGAAGCATGAAGACCAATTTAAGAGTGGCCGGTCCGGGTCTCGAGCCCAGGCCTTCCGAATTCAAGGCAAAGGCTTTGCCAATAAGCCAACTCACCAGTATGTGAGACAATCGAAGAAATTTTCAAATCAAATAAACATTTAACTTTTGATAGTGACAGCTTGTCAGAATCAGAAATAACATATGCCGCATTAAATGCTCTTCTGACACGTTCTTGAACGTGACACAGAAATGAGGTCCCGCTAGGAATAATCTGAAATCCCACACATAAAAAGTGGGAAACAAACTCAATAGCGCGTCCCAACTGCCTGATCGTGTATAAGCGGGCCAAAACGTCTTCTAAGCTTTACAGCTTTAGTTTTCTTGACGTCCATCCTTAATCGCCTTTGTGTTCATAGAAATATAGACACCTCTGGTAAGATGGCCCTTTTCTTGTGCGGTCCGTGCCGAAGAGCTTACTGACTGATCGATATCCCTAATCACTGCATCGGTCCACGTTTTCATTTCCCTAGGGTTTTAAACAGTTCGTGTGAAAATATCAGCGTTTTATTGCGCGTCCCATTGGGTGGATCTTAGTGTTAGGCCCTGTTTGCTCTACACGGTTGCCCGCTGCCAATGACCAAATGCTGGTGATTCATAATGGCTGTATCATTGGCCTCTAGCCTTTACTCTGTCCCGGAGCAATTCAATGTCGTATTTCCATCTCTACGAGCTACTGTAAAATATATCGATTGCAAGATGTTTCAATAAATGTTCTTGCAGTTTCGTTTCTTACTTAAGCTTACTACAAATATCCAAACAGCAAAGGCGGTAGCAGTTTTGCAAAAAACACGCTTTAACGCAAGCCTGGCATAACTGCTTGATCGTAAATTTTTGTTTCCAATTCCTGTACGTCCAATACGTTGAACTGCAAACTATATTTAATAGTTTTAAGTAGGTACTAAACCGTTTCTTTCAGACTCTAGAGTGGCTCCCTCTCTCTTCACCTCGCTTTGTAAACGTTTGAATGAAACAAATGAGGACATTTCTGTTTGACTGCATGCAGTGGTTTTTGGTTGGCAGAAGGTGTCAGCTGCCGGCTTGGTCGAGTGAGTATGAGTTTGTTAGTTTGGGCAGGGTGCATTTGCATCACTCGTGGTTGCCTCGTGATACAAACCCAAAGAAACAACCATGAGAGCGGCGGGAACGCCGAACGCCAGCGGAAAGCACGTGTCCTTGCCGTTACAATGAATGGCTCGAAGATACGGGGTGATTGCTGTCGACAGGACCGATCCAGCGTTGATGCATACGTAGAACACGGAGAAGAACTGCGCCAAATAGACCTTCTGACCTGGTAAAAACTGGTCACCGCCGAACGCAGCCACGCACGGCTTAATACCTCCCGTGCCAACGGCGATCAGGCCAAGACCTAAGAGCGACAATATGCTGTTTCAGCAGACATGCGAACATTTAACCGCGAAGGCATATCGAAGGTCGAAAAGAACATATTGTACGTTAGAGTCCACAGAGTCGGGGCAATGAGGCAATTGAAACAATAATAACTGCTTTGTCGGTGTACCAAAAATGATAAAATAGAAACAAAAAAGCAAACTTCCGTTCGTTCTTAGTTCTGGTTAGAGCGCTGACTCATAGAAAAATCTCCACCAACGTCCATGTTTTAACATCATATGCATGTGCAGTTTGAGAAAGATAAAAAACGAAATTACAAGAAAAAGACAAACAAGAACTCACACTTGTGTATGCAAGCCAAAGTTAAAAGCACCCATGGAGAGGACCAGATTTCCAATCGCGTAGATTATCGAGATGTACAATATGGTCCTGAAAAACACAAACAAATACATACATATATATAAATTTATGAACTCAGGTTGCATACTTTACTTCTGGAAATGATTCCTCTCATATGTATAAATATCAGGTTTAGTAAGACGTCGTGATCGCTCAGCATTGGATTGTAGCAACTTAAGCATTATATTCAGGTAGATAAACGAACATATAATAATCACATCAACAGGCAGTATGAACCGCTGACGACGACACCAGTGATAAGACATCGCATTGTGGATAAATTTCGCTTCGACGGCATCTGTCGAGACATCACGATATTGCTGCTTGAGCACTCTGAAGCAGGAGCCAGACAGGAAGACAATGGCGTAAATTCGAAGATTGATTTTAGTCATTTAGAAAACACACAAATTTATATGATTAAAATATTTTGTATCAAATATGTGTAAGTTCATACCTATGTGAAGTAAAATAGGAAAATAAAAGTTATATGAGTGAAACATGTAAAATAAAAATATTATATATGCGTCTTTGTATGGAGCGTCTACCGTAGTTATATATATACCAGAATATGTCAAAACGGCAAATTCTTTGAAAAGCTGTGCTACAAAGAATTTAGTGCACGTCGGTGTACCCAACAAAAAAAAATTATGATTGTTGTAATTGGAACTATTACTGTTCTGTAAAGGAAAACATCTACATTGGGAACGTTGCAGGTATATCAGCAACCAACCATTATAATTAGTAGGCGGAGGTGAAGCCACAGTGAATGGCTGTGTACTTGTGACACTATTCACCTCCGTATGAGTATATACTACACTCACTTTACTTGCCAAGCAAAGTGGAGTTCTCTCCTTCCTACTCAGTTCCAACTGCTATTGCGACACTCTCAGTCTCAGATACACACGCTGACTCGTCCGCCCACCCACTAGACCAGTACATAGTATTATTCGATACACGGACTTGCAATTGATATCTCAGTACCTAAAACTATGGTCCTGTCGACTTAGAAAAGAGCGCTAAGGCCAAAAATAACACCATTTTACGTAACCATATTTTAACATTCGTGAAAATCTTAAATACCTTAGTTTGTTTGGTTTTAGAAGAAACTTCAAAACACTTCTACCTTCTATCGCGTTCCACTTTAACGCAAACCCACAGCGCACAGGGCACAACAAAATTCTGCGAATACCTTAAGTCGAGTAAAGTTGCAGACTAAAAGCTACAGATCTCGTTATAGCTCAGAGTATGTCTGACGAATATTGCACTAGTTGTTAATTTGAAGATATTTAAAATACTTTGGCAGACCTATTTACTATTGGGGCAAAGCCCAAGTTCTTAGGTCTTACATGAGATATTGCCTGCAGTGTATCTGTCAAGCGGTAGCTGTTTGTGTGTGTCAAACCTCAATCAGCACAGGGTATTGACGCAACGTGACGTAAACGGTACCCAACACTCTAGCGCTTGACTTGAGCATTTATGTAGATGGATGTTTGTCATCATTACATCATATGTATACGCAGGCGGATCTAAATGTTCTGATACAGAGTGTTTTCCCCTTCAAATGAGCTCCCGCCTACTGCAGTCTACTTATGCCACCTTCCTTCCCACACTTCGAAACATTATGTAAAAGAAAAAAAAAACGTTGCGCGAGAGGCTACAGAAATATTTAAATCAAATGTTTCATCAAATAATCCGAAATTAAAAATAATGCGCCCTGCGTTGTGATGGAGAATCCAAGATTTGTTTGCCCACAGTTTAGCCCAAGCTAAGCCTTAAGTTGTGCCGGGCTTTTTTGCGCAATCTTTTAAAGATTTCGCGGTAGTATTTCTCAGTGACCGCAGAACTAGGTGGCAAAGGTTCCTGAAAGATGAAGTGCTAACAGTCTCCTGATGCGGTATATATATATATATATCGGTCAAGACTGCTACAACTGATCTATAGGGTATCTCCAATTCCTCGACAATCTCCCTGATAGTAATTCGGCAATTGTTGAGTACGATGTCAGTACCTTTTCAACGTTTTCTTCTGTTAATGGCGTCGAGAGCTTTCCCAATCGAGGGTCGTTTTCGGTATCTTCACGCCCATTTAAAATAATTGAGGGTACCTCGTATATACAGTGTTTCGAGGAACTACTACTTAAACCAAACTCAAACAATAAACGCGAAAGCTGGACCGGCAACTTGGGCTACCAGCGGTTCGATTCAGGTCCCTGGCTGGTACTCAGCGGAATGCCCATGATCATAATCAGAAAGGCCTGGTAGAGCAATCGGGGGAGTGGCTGTGATATATAGTGCCAAGCTCCACGGTATTAAACAATAGGGACACATGGTGATCCCGGAACACAATATCAATATAATTATGATATACTCCAACGCGTTGGAAGCGACACGTCGATGTTATAAAAATAGCCCACTGTCGAGACAGAGTCGATTTGGAAAATACAACGATCCTCTGCGGTGATCTCAATTGTCCATTGGACCAAAACGATAATGTAAGAACAAACATGTTAACTAAAACGCTGACATACCGCAATATGTGAGTAATATATAAAACTAAAAAGCAAACCTATGTAGATCTACACAAGATGGATAAACATCACTACATAGTACTGGCACACATCCCGGCAAGAGACCGCTTTGAAATGAGAAACACATCAAAACAAACCAAACTTACAGGAGCACAATTGAACAAGACAAAGCAGAGTTTAAAACGGTAACACAAAAGCTCCCGAGAAAACGCAACTTCGGCCATACACAAGTGTTTACTGACAGTTGTGTAATTACCCAAGTACAATCATGCCCCCCCCCCTGTTAGCCTGTTATGAACATCACGACGGCTCTGCTCGAAAGAGGAAAACGACACTCTCGACACTCCGCAAACAGGTAGAGAGTTAACTAATATTTTACTTAATGTGACGCTGTAGCCGTGTCCCCAATGGTACTACACAAGAAGAACGTGTCTTGGACGGGTCCCACTAATCTTTATATTTGGCCAGATGAAGCTTTCTAACAGGAACGCAATGTATGCGTCTTGGGAAACAGAACAAATTTATAAAGGTAAGTGCACACATGAGGTGGTTATAAGAATGAAGCAGCGGAAGAAGGTATTAATACGGCTCAATGATGTCTCCACAACCTTGGTCATGTCGAGACTAAAATAAAAATCAGACGTAATGTACAGGTAGTTTAATAAGTTCTTAGAATGAGCTTTTTAGAATTCGAATTTTCAACTTTTCGACTGCTAGCACTCAATATATTATGGTGATTGGCCGTTGCGATTTCGTTTGATGGCTTTTCCCGTGCAACGTATCGGCGTGATTTTTAAAAATGGAGAAAAAAGAGTTTCGAGTGGTTATCAAGCATTTTTATTTTAAAGGTTAGAGTGCGACCCAAGTAAAAATTGAGTTAGACGAGACGTACAGTGACTCTGCGCCATGTTTTGCCACTGTTTCCAACTGGATTAATGTGTTAAAAAGAGGTCGCAGGAGCACCGAGGATGAACTACGTCCAGGAGGCCAAAAAACGGCAACTGATGAGGAAAACGTAGAGAAAGTGCGAAAAATTCTTGGCACAGATAAGCGAATGAACATTAAGGAAATAGCGGAGGCATTAGGGATTAGTTTAGGCAGTGTGCATTTTATCCTACACGAAAACTTGAAGATGAAAGAGCTTAGAGCAAAATGGCTGCCGCATTTGCTCAACCAAGGCCAAAAAGACGCGCCTGTTTTGGCTTTACAGCGAAATTTGGCCAAGATGTCGAACAATCTGTCGGATTTTTGGTGCAGACTCATGACCGTCGATGAAAGCCGGGTTCATCACTACACTCCCGAGACCCAAGAAGCATCTTGCCAATGGTGTGCACCTGATGAAGGACCTCCGAAGAGGGTGCGGACAACGGCATTGACCGGAAAGGTGATGGCTACATTTTTTTAAGACCAACGTAGAATAATGCTGGTCGACTACCTTGAGAGCTGTAAAACGATCACAGGAGAATATTATGCAAGACTGTTGGACTGCCGTTAGCAAGAACTCATCGTGAAACGGCTCGCTTTGCAGAAGAAGGTTGTCCCGTTTCACCAGGGCAATGCTCCTGCACACAAGTCCCGGCAAGCATCGGCAAAACTGGCCCAACTGAGGTTCGAACTTATTGAACAACCCTCCTATTCTCCAGACCTGGCCCCCTCTGATTATTTCCTCTTCGGACATTTGAAGAATAGTCTCGGTGGAAAGCGTTTTTCTAGCAATGAAGAGGTTAAGGCTGCTGTCAATGCCTATTTTCAGTCTAACGACGCGGAATTCTACTCAAGAGGTGTGAAAGCTCTGAAATCTCGGTGGGAAAAGTGTATTGAGCTTCTCGGGGAGTATATCGAATAAGAAAAATTTTAAAACATGATTTGGAAAATTCTCGGTTTTCATTCTAAGAACTTATTGAACTACCTGTATATGCCCAGGTCATACACATTACGCCTGATTGACCTACCCAAAAAGAAGAAACATGAGGAAACGTTCTCGCGGTCTGTTTCTGTCACTGTCACACACTGTGTTGCTTGACCCTCAATGGTTTATTATATTTCCTGTAGCGTTGCATTGCATTGCTGCGCAGCATTCGATGCGTCCCCCCCCACACACATCGACTACATCTAATTGGAACGACAGTAGATTCGTATGGCGCGTTGGATGTCAAGAGAGTGTATAAGTAAGAGTGTGATTGGCTAGCGCGCCCATTTGCTGTCAGACTCGCTTATGGCGCCACTTGTCCATGGTGGCGGTCTGCACTCCCTGTCTGTCTGTCTGTCTGTCTGTTGGTTCAGCCAACGTCGCGGCTCTTGCATGCGGGCGTCGTATCCAAAGCCATGAACAGAATAAACGCGTGTTGAACTGCTTGTGCTGACAGCCAACGAGATACATGCAGGTTAACGCGTTAGACCAGACCCTGTCTTGTTCGATACGCAGTCACACCATCAGGTCCACAAGTAGGAAAACAATGACGACAATCAAACACCTTGTCGACTATCTCAGCACCCCAACAAGGGCCATATTTGAGCGGCATCAACAAAAATATCTCAGCCAAATTTGTCGTGCGGGCTTAATGTTCATGAATCAATGGAGTTGTTTTGCTTTATCTTGAGTTTATTGGTATGCTTGCTTGTTATCGTTACTGTAGTCAAGGTGGTTACATAGCATCTGTTAAGAAGCCATTCCATAGCTTGTATACCTCATACACAGTGTAGTATGTAGATCGTTGCTTCGTTTCTTGTTGTCAATAATATATATATAAGAAACAAAGTGATGACGAAAGTGATTATGAAAGAAAAATTAACGTTCTAGCACGATATAAAACATGTTGTGCGTGTGCGCAGCATAAAGGTACACAAGCTATGAGATGGCTTCCCGACAGATTCGATGTAACGTTTTTTTAATATGTGCGTTTTATTGGCAACATAAGTGTTTTTTTCATATAGTGAACATGAATTAATTATTCCGTAATGCCAATGCCCGCGTACATTTTTGCACCGATACATCCAGGCGCAATCGACATAGGAAAGATATACTGTGCATAAACACACGTCTCTGAAATGTTTTTGCCTAAACGTACCTAAGGACGCCAGAATTGCATAATTAATCATTTTAGCAGTCCCATTTTCGGCTAACAAAATTAACAAAAGCGTCTATTTTTAACCTGTACCAAACAGCGAGCTTCTGACGATCAGTTGTTTTATAAATGGGCATTATTTGCTCCTTCTAACTAACTATATGTATGACAAGAGTAGCAATGCTATCGCAACTATAGCGCTACACATAGTTAGGATTTTATTAGTTAAGTTTCACAACGCTTCGTCTTGCCAGGTCAATGCCTGTTCAGAGGCACACGTTGCTGCAAACCCGTAGGCCCCGTGCATCGGCCGTCATGCCGCTGCCGCTGATCATCACCGTGCGGCAGCAACATCGACTGTGCTGTCCCGGCGTTGTACAGCAACCACCAGGAGTCGCTCTACTCAAGGAAAGAATTGATGTCAGTGTCGCTTAGTGCTGCGATGTGCTCTCGTGTGGCGAGAGTTTAACCGTCGGCGGCTTTCATTCTGTAGTTGGCGAACATTTATGGGACACCTGTTTAATTACCTGTATTAGGTTTTATAAAGTGGTGAGTCGCTTTAAGTTTTATAAAGTGGTGAGTCACTCATTTAATTTCGCCGTTCTCTTGTTGAATAGCTGTGTATTGGTCAGTTTCGATTTTGATTGTCACACCGGATTGGCGCTTCTTTCAGAAGAAAGAATAGGAGCACAAGATTAAACGTTAAATCGGCGAAAATGGACTATCTCGAGTGTGCGCGTCAGTAGAGCTGCATTAGTTATGGCACTGACAGCGGCCGCAGTGCAGTCCGGGGGGTGTCACCAAACGTGACAATTGCCTATCTAAAATAGGTTCCAATGAGTGTTTCGTATAATTCTAGTCTGAATTTGTGTTGCTGAGTAGGCGAAAATATTTGCCTGAGGACTGCGATACCTTTTCTGATTCGGCAGGACCTCCTTGACTATAGCAACGACAACAAGCAAGCAGACCAATGCAAAAACTCTAGTCAAAACTAGTTTCCCGTCAATAGGTTGAAATTGTGTGAACGGGAGAAGTGTTTAGCAACTTCAATTGCTAGTTTCGTAGGGAGTGAGACATATTATAGTATGAAATAGATAATAGTGGCGTTACACATTTTGCATGCACACTTTTTACACACATTTTTTAATGCACATTTTAAATATTTTTATATACGAGAACTTAAGCATTGTGAAATTGCGGTTCCGCGAATAAACCTCAAATTAAAATTGAATTGAAATTGACCAATATACTCATGACAAAACAAAACCAGTCGTGGAATGAAAGATGGTAAATATTTATATATCGAAGATGATGTATAACTATGTATATTAACCTATAGTAAAAACAAGTACAAAGCAGAAGTATTATCAGTAAGGAGCTGTGGTAAAATAAAAGCACGCATACGCTCTGATGTTTCAGTTACAATTACTGATCAATATGCTTAACATCTTTAAGGAAGGGTCTTTGAGAGTCGATATATATATATATATATATATATATATATATATATATATATATATATATATATACATATATATATATATATATGTATACACATATATATATATAGGTACAACTTACTTGAACTTGCCGAGCCATGAATCGGCAATGATCGCTCCAAGCAGCGGCGTAAAGTAGCATGCCATTGTGAAGGTATGGTAGATCGACTTCGTATCTTCTTCGTTGTAGAGCAGAATCGTTGAGAGGTAGATTGTGAGCACCGCTGAAAGTGGAATGGCAGCCACGGCAGGCAGGCTGTTAGTCAGCTGCCTATATAAATTCTAGTATATAGTAACGAAAAAAAAACAACATTTTTTAAAAACTGGAATGCAACTTAAATGAAAACAGAGTTCGACGATGTTCGCGATGGCCCTTCGCCATGTTTGCCATTTATTTAGTTTGGTTAAGTGAGTTTAAAAGAGGTGGTACGAGCACCTAGAACACACCACGTTCAGGACGTCCAAAAGCGGCTACAGGTAAGAAAAATATAGACGTATGCAGACAATCTTGTCGCAGATAGATATGTAAACGCAGTAGAGAGATAGAGGAAACCGTGGCGATCCGCTAAGGTAATGTGAATTCTACCCTGCTAACTTAAAGATAATAATAATAATAATAATAATAATAATAATAATAATAATAATAATAATAATAATAATAATAATAACTTAAAAACCTCACAGCAAAATGAGTGCCTCGTTTGCTCAGTCAAAGACAAAAGGCGCGCGTGTTCCCACTTCTCAGCGAAACGTATAGATGCCGAAAAATCCGTCAGAGTTTTGGCGCAGATTCGTGACCGTCAATGAAAGTTGGATTCATTACTACATTCCCGATTCCGAAAAAAGCATCTCGCCAATGGTGTGCACCCAGTGAAGGACGTGCGAAGAGAGACCAGCCCTATTCTCCAGACCTGCCCCTGTGATTATTTTTTTTCTCTCGAATATTTGAATAATAGTCTCGGGGGAGAGCATTTTTCTAGCAATGAAGAGGTTACTGCTGCTGCCAATGCCTGTTTTCAGATAATTTTGGTCGAAAAAAGCGGTAAAACGATCACTGAAAAATATTATGCACGATTGTTGAGATGTCACTAAGAAACGGCCAGCTTTGCAAAAGAAGACTATCCTGTTTCACCAAGACAATAGTACTGCAGACAAATCGCGGTTAGTATTGGCAAAACTGGCCAAATCGAGCTTCGAACGTTAGAAAAACCCCCTATTTTCCAGTCCTGCCTCCTGTGATTATTTTTTTTTCTCACAAATTTGCAGATTCGTATCGGTGGAAAGGTTTTTCTAGCAATGAAGAGCAATGAAAAATGCTATTCCGACTAAGGAAGCTTAATTCCATTCAGGCGGAATTAATCTCTGAAATCTCGGAGGGAAATGTATTGGGCTTCTAGGAGAGTATATAAAATAAAAAGATTTAAATACATTGGACATGTCTTCTTTATTCTAAAAACGTTTTGGATAGCGTAATACATGCCTATGTGATATCTCAAATTGTTTTATAGGGGAGGCGGCATTTGCGCTATGTGATTTATAAAGAGCGCGTTTACTTTCTCTAACCTTTTGCTTGGTCACGTAGTCTACTATTAAACGAGTTCCGAGGAGGCCGAATTGTTCACCAATGTCCTGAAGACTCTGTTCAAGCTAGCTGATTCCGTGAAGCGGATACAATTAGTGCAAAGCAGTGTCCAATCGACAAAAGCCGCCACATACCTCAAAGGTATGTTGCGCATCGATGGTCTTGCCACTATTATACATGAGGCACCACAGAGAGTCTGTTTTGCCAACGCCATATTAGAAGGTCTTCAGACCAAGCTTCAGATAACCCTAATACCGTAACTTCATTCTCCTGTGTAGGAGGTTCTGCTACACACATATATATATATATATATATATATATATATATATATATATATATATATGCTAATCGTTCATTAAGACATTATAACAACGCCAACACCAACAGCGACATTAACAATAATAATGACAACAATGATCAATATATTAATCATAATCTTAGTAGTTCGATTGTAGCCGTAACCACAGTGTGTAGCAGTTCAGCTGTTCCTAAATATATATATATATATATATATATATATATATAAGCCAAGCTATCGGACGGGAACGTGTCAGAGGCAGCTCGTCTTCCTCTAGCTAATAACGTTATGGTCGACGAACGCCGCCGCGCAGCGTCGTTACGAGACAACCCTCTCCGTGCAACCGCACTTGGGGCATCCCTTCCTCCTTTGCAACTTTTATATTGTTTTGTGTCGGCCAAGGATGTTTGTAATCAGACCTCGTCTTCTGCAGGACCTTCTCTCACCAAACCTTGACTGCTCATCTAAGGGATTTAGTTAGGCTCTAACCAAAATATTCGACTTTCTTCAATGGGGAGCTCCGCATGCAAGGTGTGTCTCCTCAACTTCGAAGCGGAGTTGTTCGCACTGAAGAAGAAACATTGCTTGGCTTGTTCAGGCCTGTGATTAACTTAGCTGTCGGGTAAAACTGAATCTGATTTTAGTCGCCTTCCTCAGCTAAGTGCTCACCGGGGATTGCACCTTCTACGTTCGTGCTTCTTCGCGTCTTACTGCTTAGCCTTCTCGGCCATTTAAAGGAACTTAGCTTAAAGCTGCGACTTGCGTTGGAACCTATACTTAAAGCTGCGCCGTGCGTTGGAACCTATGCTTAACCTGCGATGCCGAGACGACCTCCTATTTCAGGCCTCCTTACCGGTAGCCAGAGGTAGACTGGGTTCCCTAAGGCAGTTTCCCTTTCAGTCGCAGCACGCACTACCTCTTTGCACTTGGCAACTAGCGGCGTCGAGTGCATCCTGGGCCCCGGGCAATTTAGCGACCGGCCGGAATTTCAAGATAGACCTTCAAACTTACGGTGTACGCTGGAGCAAACTGAGGGTGACGCTATTGCATTCTGTGGGCTCCTCCGGAAAACTCTTTGTCAGGGTGCATGATCAGTAATTGATAAACGACTTTGGCTGCTGATAAAGCTAGGCTACAAGCTGTTTCCTCGCCGGGTGCGGATGCAGGTGTATGGCTACACGCCCTCCCAGACCCTCAGCAGGGTGCTCTCTGGACGACGAGCCTACACAAATACTTATTGGCTTGAGATTGGGAGCAAAGCTGGTTTCTCCTTGCCGGCGCAGATGCGGTGACGAGGTCGACTCCTTAGGTCACCATGGACCCTCCAGGTTTCCAGAATTCAAGCAGAATTGCGCGCCACATAGCTTTGAACGAAACGTTTGCTAAAGACTGCGGTGGGTTGGCTAGCCAGGCATTTAAGAGCCTCCCGAGAGACGACAGCAAGAGGGCTGATGGGGGAGGTTACTTACGAAGAAGAACTAGCAAAAGAGATGTCGGGAAAAGACTGGCGCTTGCTATATGAGTTATTTCAACGCTCGCTTAGATCGGCCGACCTCGAGCCGCACAACAGCCCTTAGAGAAACGCTTTCGGACTTTGGATGCTGGATTGTCAGTCCGCCTACTGTCCCAACCTTCAACAACCACAACGGAAGCTCTGTAATTGACGTGTTTGCAACAAACGTGAATGTCAATGAGGTGAAATTCATTGGGATCAATCACTCGCTGAGAGAGGGTGCTCATATTAGGTCGCACATCCCAGTTGCAATAGACCTTCAGCTACAATCTCTGATGTCGTTCAACAAGAGAGAGAAGCCGTTGCCACTAAACCTAAGCAGGGAAGCGCTCTACCGGCGCGTCCATGAAGTTTTACCCGTACCAGTCAATTTTGAGGTTGAGGCGTACGCTCAAAATCTGGTGGATATTATAAAGTCCTCAGTCATCACTGTGCAACGCAGAACGAACTCACGTCCGTGGTACGATCGGCCGTGTCTCTTAGCAAAAAGGGCTCAAAACGCCGTGAGGCGCCTAGCAACGGCTTACCCTGCTATGACGCCCTTGGCTGCCTACCTCAAGACCGTATGTAGGAAAACCTACGCCACTCAACGATTAAGGTACCTCGAGCGATCTGAAATATCGCTTCTTCAAGAGGCTGAGCGCCTACCTCATAGGTGGCTCGCTCGTAGTGGCCTCACCCCCTGCCCGCTTAACTCGTCGCAATTAATCAATTACTTCGCAGAAATGTTTTGTGCCAACGATTCCATACCTAAGGAACCCTGCTTGATCTATGCGGCCTGGGATGAGATCACTCTCAATGAAAGACAGCGTCTCGAGACGGCCTTCACGGTGGAAGACGTGATCCTCGCTCTTCAGGGCTTGAAGAACAACAAAGCAGCGGGCCCCGATCTAGTGAAGAATGAGCATTTAAAGAGAGCACCTATTTTGGCTCCATGCTGGACGGCACTGTTCAACGAATGCCTCCGCGCTGGCACGATCCCATCTCAGTGGCTCGAAGCTACACTGCTCGTCATCTCTAAAGGAAAAGGTGACCCAACACAGCTGACCTCCTGGCGCGGTATAGCAAAAAAGAGCACATGCTACAAGTTACTGTCGTCGCTGCTTACCAGACGACTAAGTCGGTTCTTAGAGATTACTGACGTTATCCCAACTGAACAGCACGGCTTCCGACAAAATCGTTCTACGATTACGGCATGCGCTAATCTGCTGGAGGCCATCAGGGAGGCTCTAGCAAAGTCCCAACCTCTGTACGCTGTATTCGTCGATTTCAAAGCCGCCTTCGACTCAGCGCCCAGGGACATTATTCTGCGAACTCTAGCCGAAGTTGGTGTCCCTCCTGCCGTCCTCAACTTATTGGCGGCCGTCCTCCAAAGCAACAAAATCAGAATAGATGACGGTGTGTCCGAACTTCCCCCTTTTCTTCAGACTACAGGTGTTGCGCAGGGCGACAACTTGAGCCCGTTGCTATTCTCAGTCCTTATTAAGGACCTACCCGCAAAAATCCGAGGACCGAGGAATCTGGTAGACGTGATATTGTACGCAGATGATCTCGTCATCTACGGGAAGAGTCGCTTTCAGGTTCAACAGGCCTTAGCCAGACTTCACGCGGCCACGTCTGAGCTTAGACTAACCGTTAACCTGACGAAAACAGTCGCCATGAAGTTTAGGAAAGGTGGGCGCTTAGCTGCTAATGATGCGCTCCGTTTAGCCGGTTCCCACCTTCCTTACGTCAGTAAGTTCCCTTATTTGGGACTGCTTCTAACGCCAAACGGCAGCTGTTTCCTGCAACATATCAAGGAAAGATGCAGAAAAGCGCTGGTCGCGATGACCACAATTAGAAAGCCGCACCTGTTGTCCATTCCAACGGCATTAAGGCTGTTCGATTTAAAGATTGCTCCAATGGCCGCTTACGGCATCGAAATTATCTGGAATGATCTCACTCAAGCTTGCCTCGAGCACCTAAATAACCTGAAGGCAGCTTACCTCAAGCGAGTCCTTGGCCTCCATCGCTCAGCACGCAACAGACTTGTATATCTCCTCACCGACACCCCTTTATTCGTCGAGGAGCTAAGGCGACGCTTTGACCTGCCGGCATCCCCCAATTACGTCAATGTCCTTAAGATGTGGGAGTGCAAGTTTGCCGAAATCGATGTCAACTTCCTCAGCACCGGAGCAATGCAAAACCAGGCATGGAAAGGGCCGAGTCGGTCTAACCGCCATGTGGTGACTAGGTTCGCCGTGCACGGTTTTCACCATATGCTGTGCGCGACCCCCGGGTTCCATGATCCCGCCGACTCATGCGTGTGCCTTCGTTGCAAACTACCATGCGGTAGATACCATGCTACCTCCTGTAGCTTAGTCCCCTCGCTAGCCAGCCTAGAGAACCAGGCCCACGTCATAACTTCATAGTTTTACATATCTAGTTGTTTATATGACTAAATGTGTGTATGTAAACATACGCACATATTTTAACTGTACTATTTCTACACAACACGTGTGATAATAAACAAATTGTTTGTTATATGAGTTAAGAGGGTGGGCTAATATTTACTGCAACGTCTGTCATTAGATTTTCAGAGGGGAATGCTGCCTTGGTAAGAAGAACCCTGGCCAAGCGTACCATCCAAGCCTGGACCTAATGCCGAGACTTTACACATTTGCTGAATGCCAATTCTAATTTTATAATTCAATAAACGCGATATATATATATATATATATGAAAAACCACCAACTCATGCTGGCTACCAGAAGATAAATAGCCATACTGAGAACAATTCACAAAAAGTAAGATTATCCACTCGGATATCCGCTTTTTAGTGTTACGGTTAACGCCCATAAAACAACCGCAAGAATGTGCACTTTACACGGAGATCATTTTAATGCCATATCATAGGCAATTCAATGGGTGATAAGATTACCGTAAGCCGGTTACCCCCGCCTTCGATATCGGACTCCCAACGAACCTCTATCCTCTGTTTACACGGCACTTTGGGGGGTCCGACATCGGGGACCGAGAGAAAACGGCTCACGATCATAATTTCACGAATCAAACTACCACATTGATATAGCATGTTTTATGCACGCTGGCTGTAAGCGAACTAAATCCCACTTCTAAACAAGAATTTTCACTTCTCTACCAATTCCATTAGTAAAAATTCATTTCGAACAAGCTCTATCATTCCGTAAATTGAGTGCACTTAATTTAGGAACACTTTGTACATGATGAGTGCAAAGCAAATACATTTCGATTTCAAGTAAGTTCCTGACAACGTTTTCCGTGAAAACATTAGCTTTGTGCTGTGACAATTTGAGTTTATACTTACTTCGAATGCCATAGTACGTGAAGCGCTCGCAGAACTCGTTGCCGATGATAAAGAAAACCGACTTCGGATAAGGCTTATCCTTTCCCTGCAACAATGGAGAATTCATAGTGGTGAGTTTTAACTTCAACCCAATTTCAATGACTAACTCAATATATATATATATATATATATATATATATATATGTATGTATGCATGTATGTGCTATGTACGTACATAAACCGTAGGCACGGCGTCGCACTAAGCCAAAAATAAATGAAAAAAGTAAAGAAGTAAACATAGAAAGAATCTACGTTAAATAACAAGGTGTGAAATGGTTCAAAAGACGTCATTTTTATTTACATTAACATTGCAATAATGATATATTGGATACAGATGCGTGTAACGCAGTCATTAAAAACAATAACTTCATCATTTCTGTTAGAAACTTTCATATGAAACCGTGTCTAGCTTTGACATTCCAGCACTTGCAAAGCGAACGCTCAGTGCATTGCAGTAAAAGGATGTTCTACCGCTGTCTAAGGTATGCACTAACGGTATCGAGTCCTACAAGACTTTTTTTTATGCAAGACGCTGCCGCCTTTGTCCGGAAAGAAAGTGGAGGAGGAGAAGAAGGAGAGGGATACATTGAGAGACAGAGGGGGTGTGAGAAGGACAATAAATAAAGACAGGAAGAAGAGAAAGATAGTCTAAGACAGAGAAGGAGATTGAGACCGAGAGAAAGAGAAAGATCACAGGTCAGCAATCTCGTCACGTCTCTGTTTATGCCGCTGTCTCCCTAGCGTAGGGTAAAGGTCTTCTTAACATTGTTGTTTGAAAATCTAGCTTACATTTTCACTTTAGTTACACTAGTGAACACCGTGTATGTTTGAACGATGCTTGCTATTTATTAAACTAGTAGTAGTAGTAGTAGCAGCATGGAGTTTCTGCAATAAGCACCACGTTTTGTTAAGGTTGCGTAGTTGCTCATGCGTTTAATGTGATAAAAGCGATTGTTCTAATTAACGTTTAGCTGTGCGTTACACGACACCGCTGGCAATAGCGGCGTACGTCACACTGCTTGCCGACCAAACAGTTGGTTTTCCATTGTTTTGCAGAATTCTCATCTCAGACGATTATTTCCATGAACGTTGTTTCTAACTCAGTTAAAGGTTTCTTAATTTAAGCTTTACTGAGCTATTAGCGCCGCAGGGCCGAATCGTCTCCCTTAATCAATATACTATAGTACAAGACCCTAAATTGTTCTGACCAGTCGCGAGGCTGTTTGGATTCAGTATCACGCCCGTGATACTGAATAATAATAATAATAACTTATGAATATTAATAACTTAGTAAACGTATCATCATTAGTACCAACAAAATGCGTATATTTCATTTTATAAATTTAATACTTTTTCTTACCAACTGCGTTTCTTACCTGCTTTTCCTTACTATTCTGCAGCGGTACTGCATTATATGGCATAATTATGCTCACGAGCCATTATTACAAACAAGTTTGTTTTGATTACTTTGGCATGACTCCATGGCAACTCTTGATAAGGAGTATTGTACTTTAGTAATCACATATGTAATTTGTGTTGATATGTAACAGATTTGCTTTCAATAACTAGTTCTTAACCATTTATAAACATCTGCAATAAATAAACAATTTGGAGCACTATCTCATGCAAATATGTATGTATTGGCGCTAACGCGCTCTCTTGAAACGCTGACTATTAGGTCATTTTTTCGCCAGCTTGTCTAGGCACCAACACAGCATTGTTAGAACCCTTAGCATGACATTGAACCATACAATCTTTTAATGACAACGAATAGGGATTCGTGAATATAACAATTGCATAGCGTTGTACTGTGGCGTCGCTGATAATTGCATCGAACAGCGTCGGGCTGATTGACGCACGTAGCTGATATTTCCGTGGTGCCTTAACTTGGCCTAACTATAAATCAATATTGCGTACAAACTCTGATTTTCTCGACTCACGTTGAAGCTGAACGAAGCCAACCATATATATCATCGCACACAAATCTCATGGACGCAGATAACCTGCCGCCGTGCTAGCGGCAATACCGGAAGTAAGCCTGACCAAAGAGTTGATCCATTGCAGGATCATCTTTTATGTCAAGACTGCTGTTTGATGTCCGGTCTATGCGACGATTTATCTACTTCGTCTTTGCTCTCCCTCATATATATATATATATATATATATATATATATAAAGAGATTGTGCATTAGCATCTAACGCCCCATTAAGTTAAATATATAAATATATATATATATATATATATATATATATATATATATATACATTGTATATGTACGAGATACATTCAATTTTTTTCGATACGCAGGTACTAGTAGCAAGTTCTGTTCTGTTGTACTTGGTGTGGCTGCCTATCTGTCCGTCACTCTGCGGCGGCGGCCGCTGCAGTCGTCGTCATAATCGTTATTTTCATACTAAGCAGGGATAGTCGAGAGGAAATTGGTCTTAAATGTGCTCTACTACTCTGCGTCGACTAGCCAGCCGGACGATTACAGCTCAACGCCGTTACTGATCACGTCTCGACATGATTGACCTGGCATTACGTTACTTCTTATAATAGACCTAGTAAAAACGGTAGAGTTGTAAATTACTGCTGTTAATGCTGCTGTTGTTGTTGTTGTTGTGGTTGTTGTTGTAATTGGGGTTGTAGTTGTGGTTGTTGTTGTCGTTTTTGTTGTTGTTGTTGTTGTTGTTTTTGTTGTTGTTGCTGTTGTTGCCGTTGTTGCCGTTGTTGCTGTTGTTGTTGTTCTTGTCGTGGTTGTGGTTGTTGTTGTTGTTGCTGCTGCTGTTGCAGTTGTTGCTGCTGCTGTTGCAGTTGTTGCTGTTGTTGGTCGTGTGGTGTGTGTGCCTTTTTGCGGTGCATCGTGGCCGGCTTGAGGCGGTTGCGCGCCTACATCGACCACAACCGCACCGTACAACCAGCGGCACGACCCCTTTGACCCCCACGACACACCGTAAGTGGGTTATTCAAAGCTCAGCATGATCGTTGGTGTGCTGGCTATGTGCTAGACAGACAAGCGGAGAACGGAATTGAATTTCTCATCGCTAACTTCGAACCACCACACAATTCAACAATGAATAGCAAAAAAAGACAAAACGATTTGCTTATGCTTTTCTTTATGTGACACAGCGACGATAGCAAAAGAAACCAACAACCACTGTGTGGCAACGCAGAGGTGGCGCCGTTTAATGATTGACAGCACCGAAAGGGCTAGCGATTAATCATGACAAAAGTAGACAACAGCATCGAAGAATATCTCAAGATTGTAGCAGCGCAAACATTTGACTACTCCAAAGCAAAGTCTACATAAATTTGCTTACTGTCTGAACGAGGCACTGTTAGGAGAGAGATGCCTCACTAATTAGTGCACTTCTGAGCTAGCTCACAAACTTTTTGAGAAATATAACAATATAGTGTGGAATACTCGTACTCCAAAATAAAAAGTCGAATACTTTTTGCCGTAGAAAAATGACGTTTCCTAAACTAGCAATATAGCTCTAATGAAAAAATATTCGCACCTATAAATGTGAGGTTTAGCATCTCACTGCATCGCTGTAAAAATAGTAAACAATATTTACTGAGCCGAATTGAGGCTTAGATGACTTCAATAAACAAAAACAAAAACGTTGATAGAGCAAAAAGGGCATAGCTGCAAACAAAAAACACGAAAAACAACACGACGCGCATTTGCTATCGAAAATAATATCAAAATAAATGAAAGGTATTTACGTCAGATCTAATACGGAACGACTATTGCTTCTGCATTTACTGATTACGTCATCGTCTGCACGTGCGTAGCGTGCGTTCAATTATGGCTGCTTTGCAGAAAAGTGTTTATTGATGTTTTCCCCATGCGTACCAGCCTATCAGCCTTCCGTTCCGTTGTTCACTTCCGGGATCAAAAACAGTCGGTATTCTTTTGGGTCAAATGAGTGGCATTTGTGAAGCGCTTACACGTCAAGAGAGGAGAGTTCGCCCGATAATGGGTTCGTGCTAAACTCGCCTTATTGCTCGTCGCCAATCGACTCCGAAAGCGCCTTTGAAGTCTTGAGAAAAGGCTTGACGAGTTAACTTTTCCATCCTTATATTTAGTCTATTCGCTCGCCATAGCTCAACTAGCAGCATACACGCGCACATATATATATATATATATTTATATATCATTAGTAGTAGTCACTTAAGGGATCGTAGGCCTCGTTAAAAAGTTTCTTCCAGTGAAATGGGAGGGGGCGGAAATGTATTTTTTGAGTGACAGTAAAATCAAATGCGTTTGTTATCCCGATATGGCTCTGGCTTCAAAATATTACTTCAAAAACTCAATTCATGATGCATAATCCACGAGTTGTTCAATGGAAAAACTAATTAGTACAATGTTTTGCACAAAAATCGATCCGCGCGGTCGAGTGGGTTTCTTGGACTTGTGCTCTTCACAGATGAAGCTTCGTTTACATAAAAGAGCATATTTATTGTACGCAATCGCCTGATTGGTAGGCCAGCGAGAACTTGCATATGGTGCAAAGCTACCAACGCCCTCACGAACTTCCCGAATAGCTAAAACAAAGACACTTACGACAAATTTTTGAGCCGGACCTTACCAGAACTGACATTGTTTTCCAGCTCTATTGAGCACCAGCACGAAACGACGCGTGCTTTGGGATTTAATGAATCGGCCGCCGATGCAAGATCGAGTGAAACGGCAGGAGACAACCATACGGTCACTTTCTGCCCACTCATAATTATTCCCACTACACGTGCACTTCCCTGAGTCTTTCATGAGTGTTGTCACAAAATTTTAAGGCATGTAAGGCGAAAGCTCAAAAATAGGACATCAAAGAGTTGTTGGCTATCTTTGAATTTTCGTCCGCCGGCCTGTTCAGTTTTTCTCGTGAACAATTCGTTCTCTCGCAACCCACACATTTTCTGAAATGACGGTCCCGGCCGGCCACATCAGCGGCTGGCGGCCGCCTACGTCCCAGTCTCTGTTAACACATTAACTTTATGAAAATCCGATGTGGAGGGAAGGTAGAAAACGGCTCACGAGAATCATATCACAAGTAGAACTACCACCGACCACAGACCTAGTTCCCACCTTAATTCAAGCAAGGCATTTCCTCCCCCCACATACCATTGAAAAAAATCGTATTTTAAAAATTCTACAACTATCTGATGTGATTACTATTCATATGAAGATACGATACATTACTGTAAACTTTATAAATGTAAGCATATACCTATTTAACTCATATTGGGGTGTAATTAATTGCCCCCAGTGCACGTGGCACATTATATCAGCCCTAGGATTAGACCCGGTGTCAATCATCAATACCATATGTATATATATATATATATATATATGTCTGATGTATATGTTTATAATTTTACCCAACCTGGGTGTTAGTAAACCATAATATATATATATATATATATATATATATATATATATATATATATATATATATATATATATATATATATATATATATATATATATATGCTCAGTCAATAAGCCAAATATTTTGGATCTTGAATATTTACTCAGAAGTATATGCCTACATTGCAGTGCACTACATATATAATTTCGGTGTTAGCTGGAACTAGTGTTCTAGTTAACCAACAACGTTGTAGCAGTCATCTGTTTAACACTACAGCTGGTCGTTCTTTCCGAAGCGTCCGTTAAATATTGATTTAGCCGGCAAGTGCCAGGCAGGTGACATCTGACTGCCACCATATTCAGAAATGCGATTATAGCGAGGACGCTTGACACCACAGCATGTTGCTCGCAGTTTCCACACATGCAGAGTTGTGTATTGATACAATGTTATCAGAACATAGTTTCAGTTATTTCCGGACAGCAAAAACAGGCCTTAAAACAACGTTAGGCAGGGAGATCAGTGGCAAGAGTCAGCTGCTGCTGCTGCTGCTGCAGAGAAGTACCACTGACGGATACAGTAGCCTTGACTAAAGCCAGCAGCAACGAATACAGCAGCCGAGGCAGCAGCACCAGCAAGATGAGCAGAAGCATCACCATCACCACAACCACTACAACCCTACAACGACCAAGTACACTAGTGATGATGGATGCAAATTATACCCGCTCTTGCCGCCACAACATCGTCGGTAACATTTGTAGGGATGATGCGAACAACAGCTACAACACTTGAGCAACGCAACAGCAGCAGCAGCAACAACGAAACAGCTGCATTTGAAACAAAAAAGCAATGTTGATGACGATGAAGAGGACGACGACGACAACAACAACAACAACAACAACAACACAAATAATCACAACGACAAAATGTCGACGACGACGACAACAACAACAACGACTACAACAAGGTTGACAACGATAACATCAACAACAACAACAACAACAACAACGATGTTGACAACAGCAAAAGCAATGTTGACAACGATAAGATCATCAGCAACAAGCACAATCGCTGAAACAACAACGAAAACAGCATTAAACACGAAATAACAAGCAACAACGACAACAACAACAACGAAAGAGGTTCGTGTGTGTTGAGTTGTTCGACTTTTGGTCTTACTTTTACCTCATGGCAGCGATCAGAAATCATGCTAATAATGTTGCCGACGGCATCTATCCAGGGAACGGTACACGGTGTAGATGACTGCTTCCCTCCCGCCGCTGCTCACTATAACGTCCGTCACACCGCGCACGTTTGCAACGCGGCTACGAGAAAGGCGTCAACGGAACGCGGGGCTGGCGCCCGCAGCGGCAGCAGCAGCAGCAGATGATCTGCTGCTCATAACGTCAGAAGCCAGAGGCGGTGCAACCGTTTGGTCGAAGCGTCCCTGCGCGATTGGCGGCCTTCGCTAATCGCTTCCCTTCTCCCCTTTTTCCGCCCCCCTCCTTCTCCCCCCCCACCGGCCCTCTTCCGATACAACTCGTCGTTGGCAACCAGCGAACGGGTAAGCAAGCCATGAAAGGAAGACTGCCACAAGCAAAATATGCAAACAGTGGTAGTAGTAGTATCGGCAGTAATGGCAGTATTCTTCGATGTACCTACCATCCAACGAACGGCACACAGCAAAATTACCGGCAATTACAACAATCGACAACAATAATAATACACAACAACAGCAACAACAACAACAAGAACTACGACTGCTACAACTTCTACTGCTGCAAGTAGCATAAAACAGCAACAGCAGCAAAAGTCAATGTTTAGGAAGCTGCGTATTTCTTCTGCATGGAAGGCAATGGCAGAAAGCCGTTGCAGAAGCGGGACCAGCTGCAGCCGAACTGATAAAACGACCCGAACCGGACCAAACCGATCTGAACACCTATTAGAGTCTTTTCTGCTTTTCTTCGGACGGCGGCGGCAGCAGCAGCAGCAACAGCAACAGCACATGCATCAGGCAGAACGGCCAGTAGCCGGATGACCCACTGAATCAACGAATGATCAATGAAGGACTACTGAATGAATTAAGCGGGAAAACAATTCGATCGATAGCGTAGTAGCGGCAGGATAGACAAATCAATGGACGGAAATGGCTGAATGAACGGGTAGACAGATAGCAAAAGAGAGATAGCGAAGGAATGATAAATGCCAGGCGCCCCATTACCACCACCAGCGCACCACGAACCACGCGGTCCCGGGGCGGCCCGAGGTCCGTACAGCCAGCCGTTCCCTCATCACAACCGGCGACGAAGAAGCTCCCTATCGCGCGGCAAACCACAACGATAGTGTTGATCGTCAGAATGAAGACAGCAGCACGCACATTTTCGTGGTGGATCGTTATTTTTACGATGGTCACTTTGAACCGAAGCCAGAAGTACTAGTATTAATAATAACTGCTAACTAATCAGTATTAACGTCGGTTTAACAGTCGATCCCAATCGGAATAGATGCAACCGGAAAACGAACACTCAATTGAATATTCAAATACGCCTATATATATATATATATACAGGGTGTTCCTATTTGTGTGTCCAAAACGCTAGGGTATGGCCAAACTCGGTGAGAAAATCATTTTTGCCAATGGGTGGAAGCCGGGAAAACGTTTTGTTTTGGAGTGAGGATGAAATTTATAAAAGCAGTTATTCTGTCTTTTTTCTCCTACATAGTTGTGCAAAATCTACGTTTGCGGGAGAACCAGTCAACGCACAAAGGAACCGATTGTGTTTGGCGGAAAATTCTGCACAATTAAGTATACATTACTAGCTTGCGTAGCAAAAAGCGAATAGCCAGAAAAGGAAAGTCATAAAAAGTCAAAATGTTACGTTAACGCTTTTTTGTGCAACATCGTATTTTTTTCCATTACGACCAAAAATGCACGTTCAAAAGACTACTCTCAGGCAATAGCAGATTTAATGCCCACTACATTCGTACCAAAGTGATGGTGCTGCGTTACGTAGTTGCCAAGTAACTAAGCTTTTTCGACAGTCATATCGAAAGCGAAGGCATGCATACTTGCATAGGGTGTATGAGAAAGTTAGGTACATATTTTGAGGTTTGGTAGAACTCAGCAAGAGAATAATTTTTTCTAATGGAAAGAGGGGGCGGAAACGTCTTGGCAAAATGCTACGGTTCTGGACGTGAAAACTTCAACGTGAAACATAACAACTATGACTGTCGAAAAAGCTTAGTAACTTGGCAAATACGTAACGCAGCACCATCACTTTGGTACGAATGTAGTGGGCATTAAATCTGCTATTGCCTGAGAGTAGTCTTTTGGACGTGCATTTTTGGCCGTAATGGAAAAAATTACGATGTTGCACAAAAAAGCGTTAACGTAACATTTTGATTTTTTATGACTTTCCTTAATCTGGCTATTCGCTTTTTGCTGCGCAAGCTAGTAGTGTATACTTTATTGTGCAGAATTTTCCGCCAAACACGCCGGTTCGCCGGTATGATCGGTTCCTTTGTGCGTTGACTGGTTCTCCCGCAAACGTAGATTTTGCACAACTATGTAGGAGAAAAAAGACAGAATAACTGCTTTTATAAATTTCATCCTCACTCCTAAACAAAACGTTTTCCCGGCTTCCACCCATTGGCAAAAATGATTTTCTCACCGAGTTTGACCATACCCTAGCGTTTTGGACACACAAATAGGAACACCCTGTATATATATATATATATATATATATATATATATATATATATATATATATAAACTTTAAATGATGTCAGCAAAGAAAGCGCTTAATAGAGACCAGAGAGAATTCCTCGCTAAACAGTTAAAGCTGCTATGGCCGGAGATTCGCAGGAACGCAATACACTATCCTTGGCACAATGGTTCCATGACGTTATTGGGCAGTACACAATATTTCGAATTTAAAAGATAAAAATCATCATCATCATACAAATAATGAAAAATTCTATTAGTAAGAGCAAACGGAATCTGATATTATGCCGACAGATATAGCTTTGTACTGGCAGACGTGGTTAACGAGGACTTAGACTGTTGTTTTTGTTGATTATAGATCTAGCTAACGAAACATGAGAGATTGCGGATTACAGATAGGCAAAATTGCTATCTCATACTGCGCTGATCGGCACAGGAAATGCCACCCTAATACTAGTGATAAGATAGAGGCAACTACTGTAGTTAGCAGAGTGTTTCAAGTTAGTGCGTAACTTTGAGCGCATAAAAGCAATTTTGCATCTAAAGAAATTAGAAATAGAATAAAGCGCGCTAAAAGAAGGGCAGTTCAGTGTTTATCCTTGCCTTGTCGAGCCTTGTGGCGTAGCGCATTCACCTGCACCTCGCGGCCGGAGGAGACACATTGCAGGTGCGCATGGGGTTCGAGCCCCACCGTTGCCCCACATTTGTATTTATGGGGATCCGTCCGTCTATGAAGCAATGCGAAAAACAATCTCGCGGACGGTAAATCTTAGGTGAGGCTCAGCTCGAAAGGTATAGTTTAGTGTTTATGCCTGTACATAAATGAGAGACAGAATAGATGTGTTTCGAAATTCGATTGGAGCATATATATATATATATATATATATATATATATACATCCATTTGGCCATCCGCCGAGCAAACAATTCGTTGACGAACCGCGGGTCTCGACTTTTGGAGTGATTGATCGCTGACTCCTTAGACTATTAGAGCGTACATCAAAAAAGTTTCCTAGTTATTCGCATTCGCTTAGTTTACGTAGAGTAGATATGTCGGCTTTCATGACAAGGGAGACAATACTAGGAACAACATCACCTAACACGCATTGAGGGCACTTGCTCCAAAGGCGTTTCAGGAATGTGTCTTGCCTTTCAATAACCTTCTGTATTTAGACAGATGGGGCTCCAAGACAGGAGAGCAATATGTAAGATTGGGAAGAGCAAACTATTTATAAAAGCAAATATACACATGAGGAGTCGTCAGCGAAATATGGTATTTAGAATGCGCAATATATTCCCCTGTGTATAAGAGAGAATCGTTAAAATGCAGTCAATTATTTTATAGTCAAAGTCAGGCGTACCATTAACCAGTACTGCGCATTTGGTGGGTGAGTGAATTATGGTATTTTCAGAACACTATCGAGCAATGCCGTCGGCAGCTGACTGCAGAACAACATGGGAGTCATTAAGGCAAGCAGGATAATAAAGCTCTAAGTAATTTGCATATTCAAGATATTTAATGTCAAGTGGCAGGTATTTCTTTATGGCCAAAACAAAAATCGTGTTTAGAAAGGGGATAAACACCCCCTTAAGGCACGCCAGATGATGCAGGATATGGACGACTAAGTTTGTCACTAAATTTTACTTAAAAGTGACGGCCACTTAAAAATTACTTCACCCATTGCACTGTACATCCGTTAATACCTATATTTTTTTAACTTGTGTAACAGAAAAGAGTTATCCGTTCTGTCAAATGTGCTATTTTAGTCAAAATAAATGCAGTGAAACGTTCGTCGGGCAATTATAAACATAGCCCAGTTCTGGGTCATCTCCAAAAGCTGTGCACATGTAGGCCGAAAGGTGGTAAAGCCGCAAAGAATGCATAGAATCGAGAATTGCTAAACTGGCTGGTATTTCTCAGCACTCGTTTTCGAGACTTTTTTGTGGACAGGAATGATAAACTCCTGTCCACAGGCCCTACGTCTAAAATGCTGGGCATAGCGCCCGTCGTTATAAGATATTTTAAAGATTAATCGTTATAAGATCTTTTACAGATTAATTTTAGTGGCTCGGGTAAAAATAACGCAAACAGTTTATCAAAAAAATTGAAGGAATGTTTTCAGAATAAGGCTAATCTTCGATTTAAGACTGGAGATAAGAGAACAGATTGCAAACCCAGAGGAAGGTAACCAAGTTATCTTGATAAGAAATGTTGCGTGGGTTATTTGCCAGTGAAATGCCTGGACCGGATGAGGACAGGGTAAAACGTGTTCAGCGAGAATCTCAGCGTCTCATGAGTCCGTAACAGCCGTCGTAGGACTTTATTTGATGAGGGAAAGAGATTCAGTTCCCTTTAGTCGTTTATTGGCATACCGAAAAAGTGAGAGAGTCCCTAAAGTTAAGTCTGGACTCTTATACATTACAAAGTCTTTTAGTCTCTTTTATTAGCTTACGTTCAAAAAACTAAGACGCAGTAGTACTACACGACTTTAGCTTATGAGTAAAACCATTTTTGTAAGCCTCAATGTCCTTAATGAAGTCGCACTAGTAACCAGCGGCGTAAACGAGCTCAGTAGCAATAAACAATAATCAACACATTTGGTGTACATAACACTAACATTCGGACAAAATAAGCTAGCTCAGTTAACACCATTAAGAGGACTCGCAATGCAAGTCACATCAATTTTTTTTGTAATCGAGCCGAACATTTAGACGGCACTATGTCAGTGAAAGCAATTACAACATTAAAACATATGGCGCGATGATCGGATTTTATGGGAGAGGAGACAATAGACACATTGTCGTTCTATTTTATCCAAGTCAGTGGTGAGAAGGAGATCACGTATTGGTCCAGACGCCTGGGTAGGCGAGTAAGTGCGCTGAGATAGACCATTTGCTAAACAGCAGGCTCTAAATTTTGATTTCATAGTCGTGAAGCGAAATTTGAGCTTGCCAGTCAATTTTCGGGAGTTTGAAGCCTCCGACCAATATTACAGAACAGTCCATTTAGCAGTAGGTGTTTTTATAATGGTACAAATATCATTAATATATATATATATATATATATATATATATATATATATACACCTGTTGTCAAATGGACTGTCCTGTAATACTAATCGGAGACTTCAACCTCCCGAAAATTGACTGGCAATCTCAAATTTCGCTCAGCTCTCTATGGAATCGAAATGTAAAACACACTTGTGTATATTACAGGTATATATATATATGGCTGTCATCCTTGAAAAGTTCCGTTCTGCCTTCCCAGTTGTAAGCAGAAGAAGGTGAAGCTGTCAAATCCAAGATGGAGCGTTACACAACGGATGAACGTGAAGAAATCATTGTGAAAATTTTTCATAAATTAGGAAACTCTGTACGGAAGCTCTTCATGCAACTTCTGGACTTGTGAGAACACCTTTCGTAAACTTGTGGTACAATTTCACAGGACGACTTCAGTACGTCATGTGTCAAGTCGTGGACTACCACGGAGCGCTCGTTCGGCTGAAAATATCGCCGACATATGTATATGTGGCCGACAATGTTGAACATGTTGAACATGGAAGCATTCGTTCAGCGACAACCGAGTCGTTCGTGCACCTCAATTTGGCGTCTTTAAGGTCGGATTCTACGATGTATCCCCACTAAACTAGCTAATGCAAGAGTTCAAGCCTGCAGACTATCAGGGGCTGCTAAACTTTGCCAGTTGCTCTATATATAAATATATATATATATATATATATATATATAAACCGAGCAAGATGGCTTAGTGGCAAAGCCTTTGCTTTGTATTCGGGAGGACTGGGTTCGACACGCAGACCGGCCACTCTTAAATTGTTTTGCATGGTTTCCAATTTAGGCAATGGATTAAAAATTGCATGACATGAAAAAAACCGTACACGGGCATTACTAGCCTTACGGAAAATCGAAAAAAAAACATATATATTTAAACAGCAAGATCAGATAGGATAGATCTTGCTGGCCAGGGGCACGATGGCGTGAACGGTCCAACAGCAATAATACGACCATTACCACATCTACTCCGAGTTGTAGCGGTAAAAACAGAAATAGGTCTAGTAGTCGCAGCTGCACTGCTAATGGAGGGGAACAGGTTTGAGGAAATGAGAGAGCTTGAAACGTGCCAGCGTCGTCGATTCCAGCAGTGTAGCTTGATAGAGAGATAGCTAGGTAGGTTGGTAACGTGCCGAGCGTAGCGCCGTCGGCGCTCGGAGGTCGGCGAGCAGTGCGGCCATACATACACGCGCTATTATGTGACTCAACATCGACTGCACAGTTACTAGCACTCCTGCTGCTGCTGCTGCTGCTCGTCCCTGTGCTATGTAGAGCACTCGTAAAGCGTGCGGGTGTTGAACATGTGTTGTTCGAAGTGAGGCACACAGACGAAGGGACGAACGGAGAGATGGAGGATGAAAAAGAGAGCA
Source organism: Dermanyssus gallinae (assembly GCA_003439945.1). Classification (NCBI taxonomy): domain Eukaryota; kingdom Metazoa; phylum Arthropoda; class Arachnida; order Mesostigmata; family Dermanyssidae; genus Dermanyssus; species Dermanyssus gallinae. Next base: position 31,345 of record QVRM01000557.1, on the reverse strand, counting down.
CCTATCCTCGAGCGAGCAAGAGAGAAGGCCCTCCCTCCGCAGGACAAATACGAGGACAGAAAGTGTTGATCCAGATGACCGACTGGCTGATTCAACTACCACCAACGGGAGAGGCCATTCAGGCTGGAACTGCTCAGAGGCCGGCACCGGCTGCGGCTACGATAACAACAGCAGCAGCAGCAGCAGCAGCAACAGCAGTCGCTTAAAGGACACTGGCGGGGGATTGGCGTCGAGGCGTCTCAACACAGCCAGGAAGCAATAAGCGACGATGCCGCCACCGCCAGTGACGCAATGCTGGTACCCGGGGAATCGCTCGTCGAGCGAACAAAATGCCTGCGTTCCGATTGGGCCCAATCTCTCAGATACCGATAGAACCGGACTTCCCTCTTGTTGAGTTCGTGCACGAACACGTCCCGCTACTTGAACGTTATCCAAAATTGTATGTTAGAAGAGAAGAAAAGCCACCTACGGCTCAGTTCGTTCTGTGATATAACCAGTACGTTATAATATTATGCCTACTGTAACTAGGTAACCATGTTCCATAGAGTATAGCCATATAAACCGATATTGCTTTCCATTAGGAAAGTTTTACTTAGTGAACAAAAATGATATATTGTCTGTGTTCACAATAGGTTGTCAGGTTGTTACGTTATTATTATAAGTGTTTATTCTTGCTATTGTGATGAACGAACATGTTCACTGCTACATTCGTATCAACACATGGCGTCTATTATAGAAGCCGCGTTACCTCTTAAAACAGCCGATCAGGTCATCTGCCTCCGAAGCATCGCCCCATGTTGATCGTCCAAAATATCTTCCGTACTTTTTGCGGTATCCCTTAAAACCTTTGTGTTACCTGCGTTTATAGTCCAGTGTCTCCAAAGGCACGCACTGGTGGTTTCTTAACAGCTCGAGATACTGTCTTTGCTTTTCCGAATCTGCGTGTTCTGCGACCCATCCTGTATGATGTATGATAACGCTGCTGTGCATGAGACAGTTTCCCAGCCAAGGCTTCTTTCGTGTCACCATAGAGGGTAACCCCGTCACGTCTTAACTCATCGCTTCACCTCTGGCCTATTCAGCCGGGAGGCTGCCTAAGCAGATTAACGGGCGTTGACCGTCATTACTATTTATTTTAGGTGTTGGTGGTGACCCCACCATCGCTTGTGTACATATGTCTATTATTATGATAAGGCTGCAGTGCCACATCCCTCCGTTTACAGGCAAGGGAATTAATTAATCCTAAGTAAGTCGTTTTTGCCTAAAGTAGCCGGCGAACTGGACCTAAACAACGATTCTAACTGATACATATCGACTACCTTGATTAAACAATGAAACCAATTCTGATTGTGCAGCAGAGTGATTCACCGTGGATCACCGATAATGTCCAAACAAGGATCGAGTCAACATAGCAAATGTCCAAAATTGCGCACTATCACAGAAAACGGTCACGAGAGACCATGATAGTCTAAGTTCACTTCCGCAGAAGTTGCAATGCAAAAATAGATTAATCCATCCGATCTGTGTGCATGTAGGCTTAGCAGTTTTTTAGTTTAAAAAAAAACTGTACAACATTGCGCGTTCGGTAGGCAGGCTCTTTTTGCTCGCGTCAGTTTATTGGTGTAGCAGTTATATATATATATATATATATATATATATATATATATATATATATATCACTGTGGAACAAACAGTGCGACATTAACTAAGCATTTACCGCCTATGACATATAGCTCTAAGTCGAAGTTGGTAATGTCCCAGAGTGACGTTATTGACATTAAAATAAAGAGCAAAGCTTTAAAGTAGGACTAGATATCCTTCTAATTGTAATGATACGACCAACACGACATCTTTATGTGTAGGGACTTGATCTGCTTGCCGATCATACAAGCTCCACCGGCATTTTACCTCTAGTTCATTCGTTCCCGCAAAGGTTAAGAACTAAAATTCTAAATTTCCCTAAGTGCATGGGGTAACGAGTTAAAGTTTTTGGGAAACACATGAGACACAGCCTGAAACCAATTGGACACAACACTCATTTTCACACATTGTGCAATAACCTTGAGTGCACATGTCGATAAATTATTCTTCTTTGGTGACCCGGTATTTTCACATAATTGACTCAATCAAACTGCGGTATATAAATAGTGCTGCAGAATGCATACCAAAACTGAGCTTAATTTAAGCACAAGCTAAATGAAGACCACGTAGTAACTGAACCTGACTGCCTGAGTTTTTTCTGTTTACGTTTTTGTAGAAGGCCCATGCTTGGCCTTAGATAACCAAACGATCCAAGTGCGGCCACTGATGGCGATAGACGGAAAGTTATGTCAAGAATTGTATGCCAAAAGCCCAGTGAGCCGAGCAACGGTTTGACACTCCGGTAAAACACGACAATTGTATTCATATACGACAGTTGTATACATTTTGTTGCCTATTGGTTAACCTCGCTTTCAATCAACAAGTCGTGTGCAGCAGCGTTCAACTACCATCTGAGTCTGCGAAATTGGCACAAAAATACACGTTTCATTGATCTGTCCTAACGGGCAATGCCTATGCCTATCGTTTGAGGTCAATGAGGTCAACATATGCTCGTAGCCCCATTCAAAATACACCTCTAGGCCTAGCATAGTGGGGTGGCCTTTTATGAAGTAGGCAAGCCACTTCGAACGCGCTACTTTTCAATTGCCATAACTGTGTATACACACAAGAACACATGCATCTTACGAGCATATTCAGCGTAACAGTACAACGTAAACCTCAATGTACGTAGACGCTTAAGCACGCGTACAAACGGATGCGTGCAAACGTGTATCTACATATTTCAAGATTGCATGGTAGTAATTCACAAGATAAAAACTCTCTATCATATTATCTGCTTTAATTAATGAATACGGTTATTACACAAAGTCCCTTGGGAATACTATTGTAATATATGTGCAATACTGCGAAAATGGCTGAAAACGGGCCGACCAACGTGATTATAGCGCATGGGTCTCTCTGGTTGAAGCGTACACCAATGCACGCTGATAAATATATAGAATAAAATTAATTCGTCACCCCACTTCTAACTGTTTGAACCTCCTTTACCCCAAATACACAGTCATGCACCGCGTTTGTGTGCGTGTACCCGAGTGCATTTATAATGAGGAGCTGCAGGCATTCAGGAAGTTATCAATAATAATGCGACAGGTAATGTGGACCACTAGAGGGGACGCCCTGGGACTAGAATTAAAACATTTTTAAGGAAGTTGTTTATAATTCTAAATTGATTCTAAGCCCCTATAGACTTGGAATTCATGCAAAGACATTTATTAAAAAAATATCTTCAAAAACACTGTGACTGTTTCCAGAAGCATACGACGCTGACAGATGATCAGCATCGTAAACTTTTCTGCTGGAACACTTTTACGAACAGCTATAATCTGCCAGCAATGACATTATGGCGTCACTTCCTATTTGCAAACACGCTCTTTGTCGATTATTTCGTAATCACAGCACTGAGAATATATATATATATATATAGATTAATCCATTCGATCTGTATGCCTGTGACCTTAGGAGTTTTCTAGTAAAAAAAACAGTACAACATTGCGCGCTTGGTGTAACAGTTATATAAAAAATATATATATATATATAAATATACATCATGTTCCGCAAACGAATTGTAATATTTACGAGCCTTTGCGGCCTCTACAGCTTTGACAGATTTTATATATATATATATATATATACATATATATATATATATATATATATATATATATATATATATAATATATATATATATATATATATATATATATATATATATATATATATATATATACATATATATATATATATATATATATATATATATATATATATACATACATACGAGGTGTGTTCAAAAAGTATCGCGTTTGTGTTTTTTCAAAAAATATTCATTTATTCATGAATATCTATTTTGTCCCCTTCAAAGTAATCCCCATGAGATATTTTACACTTGTGCCAACGGTTTTTCCAATCTTCGAAGCACTTCAAAAAACCATTTTTTTTAAATCTTGTTCAGCTCCTCCTTCGATGCCGTCTTTATCTCGTCAAGCGTAGCGTAACGTCGTCCTTTCATGGGCCTCTTCAGTTTAGGGAACAAGAAAAAGTCACAGGGGGCCAGATCTGGGGAATACGGTGGCTGCGGCATCATTAGTGTGTTGTTTTTGGCCAAAAACTCGCGCACAAGCAACGATGTGTGAGCAGGGGCGTTATCGTGGTGCAAAAGCCAATTTTTGTTCTTCCACAAATCCGGGCGTTTCTGGCGGATTGCTTCGCGCAAATTGCGCACAACTTGCAGGTAATATTCCTTATTGACCGTTCTACCCTGTGGCAAGAACTCATGATGCACCACGCCCCTGCAATCGAGGAAAACTGTCAGCAAAACTTTTACATTCGACCGAACTTGGCGCGCTTTTTTCGGTCTTGGTTCGTGCGGCAGCTTCCATTGAGATGATTGAGCTTTGGTTTCCACGTCATAACCATAAACCCACGATTCGTCACCAGTTATGACCCTCTGGAGCAAATTTGGGTCGTCGCGGACAGAGTCCAACATCTCATTAGCAATGTTCATGCGATGCTGTTTTTGGTCGCAATTGAGCAATTTTGGTACGAATTTCGCGGCGATCCGTCTCATGCCCAAATCATTGATAAAAATCGAATGGCACGAGCCAATCGATATGTTTAGGTCCTCAGCAACTTCTCTAACGGTGATTCGACGATTGGCCAATACCATTTTCTCCACTTCATTAATTTTTTCGTCTGTTGTTGAAGTGCTCGGGCGTCCGGCACGCTCTTCGTCGTTCACATCTTATCGGCCTTCTGAGAAAATTTTGTACCACCGATAAACGTTGCTTCGGTCCAAGGTAGCTTCTCCGTATGCCACAGTCAACATTTGGAATGCATCCGCGCACTTAATTTCGTTTTTCACACAAAATTTGATCCATTTTTTTGAATAGGTAAAAATCGAAGGCGATCCAAAACACGTGCAAGCAAAGCAGCTGTCAACAATTAAGTGAACATTCAAAATGGCCGAGCTTGTCGGCATAAGTGAGAGACATGAGTACCAACATAACGCCACAAAAAATCGAAATTCGAATATACGTAACCCGCGAAAATTCAAAAGTCGCGATACTTTTTGAACACACCTCGTATATACCTATATATATGTATATATATATATATATATATTTTTTTTTAATAGCCTCACAAGGTCTAACTCTTTCACTTAAAAATGCCATTTCATGTTAAAGATAACAGCCTACCATAATAAATATTTAGCATGCGGCCTATGCCAGACAGGTGCGGAAACTGAAATTCGAGCTTTCAAAACAGTATCCCATCGAGGTATACGAACGGCAACGTGAAACGCATCTGTCCACGACAACAGACAACACTCAGATGGCCATGATCCGAAGGTCCTGCCTTTCGATAGATCATATTGGCACCTTTCTAAACGACGCGTCTGTGTTGCGCATGGAGTACGAGCTTGTGTTTTTAGCCTCACACATTTCCCCCCCGAACCTAGCAGCTTTTAACAACGGAACCTTGCGTTTTGGGCACTCGGGACCACTGCTCCCGGAAACCGATCACAATCATTAATATAGTATAAAATCGCTACTTGGCAGAAAAATAGAGAGAGTGAGAGAGATAATAAGGTAATGTTAACAACAGAATAGACTCGTTTGTTGTGACCATGCGCAAACTTTGGCCACTGGCATTTGGAATATTAGGTAGACTTAGGCCGTCTAAGTCAACCTGTCCACTGTCGAAAGCAGGCGAGCAGGCGAGAACATTTTTGCTTGCCACCTCTGTCAATCGAAAACGATCAAAACAGTGCCCGTTTCCTTGCGCACACAACCTTTCCTTGATATGCTTTTATATGTGTTTGTCTTACATTACAGATGAATTAACTTGTATTTGCAAACCTGATCGAAAGCCGACAATGATTTTCGGCCACTTTACTAATATGCCAATACATTTAAGCACTTTTGAAAGTGTTTAACTCTTTCAATGCGTCTGTATTAAATACCTATTAATTTATAGGTACGTATTGTAAACCAAAACCCTTCCAGTGGGTCAATCGGTGTTATTGCGGTCTATAAAAACATATTTAAGCTACTCATAGATTTACATCGGGAACAGAGGCACAATGATCATAAAATGCACGGCTATGCATATCTTGCATCGGAATTGAACCAGAATCGACAAGACATACACATAAAAACCATACGCTTTAAAATATGCAACAAGTGGTCGCCGCTAGAGGATGCAACAATATCTACTAGTGTTTTGGGTGTGAGCGGGGGCCAGTATGAATACCCCCCCCCAAGCAAATACGTCTTTACTGCATAAGCAGCACGAGTCAGTCATTGCAATGCACAGCAGCTCTTAAGGTACTAAAAAACATGCCCCACATAAGAAAAGACAAAATCATCTACAAAGTTACGGCCAAAAAATACAACACTAGCAGTAACTAGAGGCACGCGGTTATCGAAAATGTTTAACGCAATTTGCCTCACTTCAGGTTCATAGGCGGGTTTTATAACGACATGAGAGTCTACAGTCATAAATTTCACTGATGTGCAGGATAACAGATGACGACTAAAAAGGACAAAGTGCGCATACCGTAATGCTTGCTGCTTTCTCCCATGACATTTGCCTTACAGTTGCTTTCATTACCACAGACTGGTTGAGCTAAGTGAATTTGGGTACACGCATACGGAAAACCTCGCAAGACGGCTGGCAGAAAATCAGCTCAGCCGAGACGTAAAAATGGCCGTTATTCATATCTACTTGCTCCCCGCAATGATTAACCGCTAGATTAACGTGTTAAAAAGCGTGGCCAAGGTTATTATTGACTCAAGATTCATTTTAAACGTAGACGTGCATATATTTTTAGCGCGAATTAAACAGAAAAGCGCGCTAAAAAGCATACTTTCCTAAATCATAGACTAATTATTCCATGTGTTATTCCGTAAATCACAGCAAATGCCTGCAAATTCCAAATTTTCCGTTGCTTTAATGACCGCATTTCTCCCTGCGTTAACGAGGTTCGCCTTACGGTCGTTTCAGCATCAAGGACCGGTTGAACTAAGTGGAATTTGGTACATAGGGCGTGTAGGTGCGTGTAGTTTCTCAAGCGTTTGACGCAGTGCTAGGGATGCTAGCGTTATCTGGCTTAGAAGCGGAGTTTGGATAATCTCTTGTACTACTGGATTCTCTCCTGTATCACTAGACCTACTGGATTGGAGGCAAATCGTACCTGTCTCCCCGTACCCCAACGCCACACGTGAGCTCACAGGTATGCTGTACTCAAAAGTCCTAACTCGAATTTTATAAAATTGATATCGAATGAATTGCAGCTGCTGCTAAAATTCATCTAAAGCCCGGACTCCGCCTATATATATCGTCCCGTCCTATGGGACACAAGCACAGTAAGTGTGCGCTTTTCACGACAAATTATGTTTGTTTTCCCAGAAACCTGTCGATAGCTGATAATAGAAATAACTTTAAGTATATATATATATATATATATATATATATATATATACATATATATTTGTGTCCTTTATTAAAGGAACTGCATTGCAAATAATGAAGTTCTCAAGAAATAATAATAGAACTACTTTGCAAAGTAAAATGGTACACACAGCCATATGTGCAGCAGCAGTCAAGTACATAGGTGAGCTAGTTCCTCCAGAATGTCGCGACATCGTAGCAACGCACACACTCAACGTAACAAAAAATAGCATAGATATGCACTTGCAGAATAGTGCTCCTGCGCGAAAAAAACCTCAAGGAAATCACGGGTCTTAAATTACTAGGCAGTGTGGTCTAAATCTGCGGCAGCCGACAAGAAGGGGTTGCCTTCTTCGTTTAGATAGTAAAGGAAACGCTATAGCCGCCGGAACCTGATTGCGCCTGAGATGTTTTGTGGGCAAGCTTGTGGGCAAGGCGCCACTCTGAGAATGTACATGGCAAAGTTTTTGAAATTTGCGTCATATAGCATCAGGAGACACAATCGACAGGAATATTCCATCCAAATATCGACAAAGGTGACGCTGTCCGCTTGTGGACTCGATTATAACTCGATAACTTCACTACGCGGGAATTTTCAAAGATGATGGTAATAGGTAGGGAGCAGGTCGCTTACTGATCCGTGGCGCCATCTAGAGAAAATAACACGTCTTGCGTATTTTTTTATAACGTGAGCCCTACGGAGAATGCCAGCGTACCCATCCCCAAAAACGAAATGCCATAACATAGAATAGGTAGAAACAGGTTTTGTAGACAATCAGCAGTCCCTCAACCGGTTCTTCTACATTACTTGCTTTAAACGGCGTAAAGCTGCAATACCGGTATAATTTTTTTGCGTTATGGTCCATGAAATAACCAGGATAAATTCTTAGCATCAAGCCCAAGCACCTTTTTTTCTTAAATATTTTAGGAATGCATGACACACCTACGTCACTAACAGTCTGTATTTCTAGCTTGGGACTTATAAACCCATTAAACCCGGTTTTAACCCATCCCCATACTAGGCATTACTTGAAGCCGCGAGAGAGACGTTCCTGCTATTTCCTTCACTCTAACTTTCCTGAATGAGTTACTCTATAAAACAGATTTACGTTGTCCGGCCTCTACAGAGTCGCATGGTACGCAGGTGTAGCTGGTAGTCTTCCTTATCTTAGCGGTATGTTGCTCTGTAACTGACTGCGGTTGGAACCTAAGTCGTTTAGTAAGAAATTGCCACGTGTACGCAGTTCCACCAAACACCAGGATGCAGTATCAGGCTTCTTGTCCAGCTTCCGGCGGCCATATCAGGTCTTACATGCGTCTACTTCTCCTGCCAGGCCGACATAGAGTCATTCCTGCCCCTAGTTGAATCGAGATATTCCTCCAAATATCTTTCACTTTTTCCATGCGCTAGAGGTACCATAGCGGTATCTCTGTCGGGTAGAACGAGGAGGACTTCTGTCAAAACCGTCCAACACGTCTTGCTCATTCTGACTTTCAACATCCGCTGGGCCGATTCAAGTGCTTCCCTGGGTTTCCCTGTGCACGACGCCATGTTCGCTCAAACTGGGTTTGCAAATGATGGTCATGATTTCTATCGGGTGGCCCGCCATCACGACGTTAACGCAAGTTGTCCCTTTATATATACGAGTATATACATATACATTTTGTATACGTATTCGTTTACCTTGCTTAAGTAAGAGCTAACAGTGTATCTATAGTTGTTTTGTGTGTGACAATCTCTTGCCATCGCATCTAAACCAAACATCGCATCTAAAACAAACGCGGCATATGAGGATACCCATTGTTTTTTTCTGAATCCCGCCTCAAACTTTCATTTTGACAACAACTTTTTAAACAGCCCCATTATATCGCAAAATACTGGGAACGGATAAAAACGTCCGGACAGCCAGACGGTTGGAAACCGTCACTTGAAAAGCCAGCGACTATTGACAACAGCAACAAGTGCGACGAAGTGGTAGCGACCACCTTTTCAGCTCGAACAGAAGCTTTTTGGGCAATAACTAAATCTACAGAAAGCACACACAGGTGTTATCTGTTGCCACACCTTGTAGCTTACAAATTGTAGCCAAATGCCTTGGCTATCGACGTACGCCGAATACAGCAGCATGACGCCAATTGCTATGCACAATAGTTATGATAGCTATCTTTTTCTGTAATTAAATTCACAGCCGCATTCTAGCAGCTTCCTAGCCAGGTCAATTTTATCAGCATATCGGATTTGACAGAAATCGTCTCAAATAAACTAGCAAGTGAATATTTATGAATTTGTATTCGTGCAGCGAGCGTAATTAATGATTTTGATTTTAGTACCAAAGCAAGTAAGAATTCCATCTTTGCTAATGTTGTGTGATTTGCTATTCACGGTATGGCTGGTAATCCAAAGAAATAATCTGCACCCAACGTTTTTAACTTTTTCTGAGTCACAAAAAACCTCTACAAATAACGTACTTGATGTATATTTCTTTACGTAGACTGACCCAATAATTAAAATGTATCTCAGTGCACTTTTTGTCTAGCATTGCACACAAGATTCGTATTTTTTAAAACCGTGTCGGCATTTCCTCACACCTAAACATTTGCTGTTTTTAAAGACCTCTATTTTACAAACGATTTTGTGACGCCAAAAAGAAAGCCTAGTTGATATCTGACGTTAGTGGTTCATAATCCACGGTATTGCTCATTCAGAATGTTAACGACAACATAAAGGTGGCCACCCGATTCCTGTGCTCGCAAGATACTCTGCTCGCACGATGTCGCCATGGTATGCCATTGGTAACGTAAATGAATGCCTGGCTGAACAACACCTAGCTTGAAAACATTCTGTGTTTCAAGGTATGTCACTTCCAGACTTCGTTACAATGAAAAAGACTAGTAGCCACGCCATCACTTCGCTTTCACTTGTTCCCGTGCATTGCGTAAGTGAAAACACCGAACTAGCCCGAGAATCACTGGCACAAAGGGCTAACTAAATCAATGCTGGAACCGAGCCAGCTGTTTCTTTAAGCTGTAGGCATAATGTAGAAGTTATCCTTAACATATCTTATATATACATCATTTGGCAGGCTTTTGAGACTTTCTACTTTTTCGAAAAGATCATAAAGCTACACAACGTTGGACGAAGTGCACAGAAGTCCAGTATTTTCTTTCTTAGTTTATTATTTATTTTTACTACTTACCGACTAACCCACGTGTATGTATGCAAAGTATTTCCTTTTTGCCTATACAATTCCTCGGCTGACTTAGGCATATCTAGGCCTTTCGCCTAAATATAAATGCAGGACAGATTTGTAAAAATGCCTATATAAGACTTTGCCATGATTGCAAAGCTAGGCACGTCAATGTGGAGAAGGCTCGAAGTGTTCGAACGGGAGAAACATACTTGTCTACGTGATTGGTTGAAGGAGGAGGATTTCCCAGGAACTCAGCGACGATCAATCGAAACCATATTTGTCAGGCCTCTTACTTGGACAGCGTAAAACCTACCCCTCATATTGAACATTCGTTCACAGCAAGGTAGCACGAAATGAGCCTACTCTCTAAGCTCAAAAAAGTGCGGAGATTACTACGGCTACTCCAGAAAGGGAGAAGTGGACCCGATAAGCTCTGTGTTGGGGCCGTCTGTAGAACTCATAGGAGATAGTCTTTTTTAGGAGAGTTTAAAAGGGCAATCATGTTCCACAATTGCAATTAAAGGAAGCGTTGTCTCGCCTAGGTAGACGCTTGTTTAATTTAGTAACTGGTTTAAGGCATTCGACGAAGGCCATTCCAGAAAAACAGATCTATAATATGCCGAACAACATAGTATGGTTACCACCAGCTCATACGGTTGAGAGAAAATTGTAATGAAATTGACGAGTTCATATGTCAGTATTGTGGAGAATGCAATATCGAACGTTACTACATACTCAACTGCTCGCTTATCGAAACATCGTCACTACGGTCAAGTGTCAATGGTATTGTTAGCCTACAAAATTACATATGAACGATTGTACTATACTACTAGTTTATGGTGAATAAATCTGAAACAATAGTTTAAGGAAATATATATAACAGTAAATAATATTCAACTAAATTGGTTTACTTGAAATTTAAAAAAACGTTCAACAAAACGCAACATAAAGTAACAAAAACGTTACATTAATAATATAACATAACATGATTATTTAAAAAAATTAAATCAAGGTAAGCTCAAATTAGAACTAGCTCAAAATATTTTGCCGTCAGCTAAGTACTGATATTGACGTATGCAAGATTATAGTTAATATTTTCCTGATATGTATACATATACTGTATATATACTACAGATATACTGTATCACAGTTGATTTTAACCGCATAACTACTTAATTATTGGTTTAAACGCCAAATCACACGATACATATTCCTATAGTAACGGCTATGGTCGTACCGTTAATAACGGTTGAGGCACAGACACGATTCATTAATATTTTATGAGCTTTATAGAATTTATGTCAATAGAAGAAAGTGTAAAACAATTTATAGAGAATACCTCATAACTAAGCAATATATCATCTTCCTTCCCATTAGTTACCGAAATGTTAACATCATCGAAGTATAAAGCTATCCTGCTATGCACTGAACGTCAACCGTAATTTTGGTATCCCTTATTGTCCATTTCAAGATACAGATGGGTTACATTTTGGCTTACAGTTGGCCTAGCTCCTCGGAGATATATTCACTGACAAAGGCAAATCAGTATCAACATTTCGTATTAACTAGCAGGTTGTAAATTGAAGCTAACAATAAAAGTACCCTATAAAAATTTGCGCAAACTAAGGCAAACTTCAGGCGCAACGTTGAAATTAAATCAGGGGTTTTGGGGAGGAATATATATATATATTGTCACTAGATTTTACTTTTACACGACGCGTCCAGCTACTGCAGACTACTTGGAAGATAGTTAGAGGCTAAACCTCTAGGATAGAATATTTAAATTTAATTTCGAAGCCTTACTAATAGCGTGTACCTACGCGCGCCTATGCTATTTTCTGAGCTTTCTTGCAATCGGGGTAGCGTGGGCTCTATATACCTACGTTGCATCTTCTACGGAACTTTATGACATTAATCGTCGGTCCATACGATATGCAGCGATCTAACGAATGAGTGGAAAGACAAACCTCCTCTAAATGCTTTAAACAAGCTCAGTTTGGTCGTCATGGATTCGTGACGGTCGTGGTTAAATCTTCATGGATTTAATAGGAAACAAACTGTAGCCTTAAAGCGGTATGTTCTGGGTAAAATATACTTAGACCTACAGCTTTGAGTTTGATTTGAACCGATCCTTAAAAGCACAAAGGCCACTCATATCAACTGCCCTCACTCTGCGTCATAACTATTACAAATCTATCATAGTCATCCGTCCTGTATTTAATAGTAGCAGGTGGTTTCGTTCGCAGTTTGCTTATAAAGTCAAATGCCGGATTTTTAGTGATCAAGTACCTGCATTAGGTGAGATATTGGCCCGTGGGTTCGAATCTCAGACTGACTATCCTGGAGTGGCCTTAAGTATTTTTGATTAAGGTAAGCCGAATTTATTGTATAATTGTGATTGTGACGGGTATGTTCGCTGTTGCACCCGTTGTCGCCCACAATTTGCTTCTCAAATTCCATCCGGGTAGAGGTGCTCTAATCAAGAGGGCTCGGGGGCCAAATCGAGCATACGCCGGCAGAAATGTGTTCATATTTACATATGCTGCAACGGGCCTACTAGACATGTGACGAAACCGAACGCTCCCACCGCATCAGCAGTTACCTGAATACTTTTGCTTCTAACGATGTTTGAATTAGTTCACCTTTAAGTGATTTCAATATTTGTACTAGCAGTAATATTAGAAAAGTAAAATTCAACAAATTATCCAGGAAGTCCCTTTCCCGTGTTAACAATAATGCGCTTAAATCTACTTCCACTGATTATAGACATCAATGACAGGAAGTCGTCATACAGATGTGAGCTGTTATTCCTTTGTAATGCAGCTTACCCAACTTTAAGCTTTTCTGTCAATTTGTGTTTCTTTCGGGAGGCTCAGAAAATACGCTGTTTTACCCACATAGCTAACAATACACTTACCCCCCGGCATGCGCGAAATAAACATAAAGAGTTTATAATTAATAGCCTACATAGCAAAAAATAGTTAAAACGCACCAACGATAGATGGGACGTACAGGAAATTACTGCTCTTTCAATTAATTATATTGAAATTATTCCATGCAACAGTTGAATAAAATATTAAGTTGAGACAACCCTTTCAGCCGTTGATGCGCAAGGTTATTTTAAAAAGTTTATTTTCAGAATACATAACCAAGTGGTAGGCCATTTCATTGCAAAGGCTTCTCGGAATGTTTTTGAATTTTCCCGTAAGGTAAAAATCGCTCGATCGGTGCCTCGTGATTTGTTACAGGACGAAAGACAGGATTTTTCTGACTGAAGAATTTCGCTTAAAATTCGACGAGATCCGGCTTTCTTTGTTCTCGAGACGGAGGTGCATTTTTATGGCCCTCGGCTGAAATCCCGTAGCTCACAGGGTTTAGGCATTAAAAAATAAGATGGAGGCGTTTCAATTCACACATTATATTAGCACATGTGAGCGCTAACTAAACTATAAAACTTAAACAACAACTCTAGCATTTGTGTTCGCGCGTTGAGACCTCAACCGGTGCTTCATGCCCTTCATCAATCTATACTTGTACAATACGGACTCGTCAAAGCACATAGCAAAGCCATGGTCTCCTCGACGAGCTGGTGAAATCCATGAGTGGAACGTAAGGCCTATAGAGAGGTAGAAGCACCAGAAAACACTGAAACACGCATTTTGAAGGTGTACTTTGCAGAATGCCCTCAACGAGGCAGGCCTCTGTTGAAAAATAACTGCTATATGTGCATGGTGTTTTTTCCTTACGAGATCTGACCCGAATGCCTTGTTGTTTCGTAGATAAGCGAGGGCAATATCGAAGGAGACTAAACCGTTTGTCGTTAGGCGTCTTAGCAAGAAATGTACCGGATGCTTTGAGCTCGCGTCAAGTGGGAGGTTCGACAAGTAATATATATGCGTGGGTAAAAGTTGCTTAAACGTGCCCCAATTTCAGAGTTTTTCAGATAGAAATAGATAACTTGTAAAGTTGTAAGGCTGCTGTTTGATGAGGTGAAGTTCTTGTTGCGCTTGCAGCAAAACGAGACGCTCGTGTCGATCGGCAAATTACCGCTTTTTGGAATCTTGAAACTTTCGATAGTGTTTTTATGTGATTGAGAAGATAGTCATCGTAGCTGGGACATGATACGGTTGCTGAAGAGCTCTTAGTAGAACCTGCCTCAGCGCAAAACAGTATATATCGTACGACAACGCAAAGAGCACCGCACCTTATGGTTAGTGGTTTATTTGAAATCTGCTTTTGACATCGTACCCCATTATATTGTATTGGAGAAGCTGGGGCACGCTGGAGTTAGACTGCGAATGCTCACCTGGAGTGCGAGTGCTACTCAGTGCACTTCTGAGGGCTAACCATATCATTTTCGATGATGGTGTGTGTGCGAGGAGGACTGGATATGCGCAAAGCGTCAATATCAGCGCACTGTTATTTAAAGCGTTAGCCATGCATCGTGAATAAGCGGTACTCAACGGCTAAGATCCTGCCCTACGCAGATGACCTGAAAATATTTAGTAGAATTCGTGCTGACCTGCACGGTGAGCTTTGCGCACTTGATGTATATTTTTTGCAGAATCGTCATATAGCTAATGTGCCAAAAACAAAGACTGCAAAGTTCCGACATGGGGGGCAACGAGTCTGCTCAGATAAACTACGATTTCACGGTGAGACAGCGGAGTTCGATAAAAAAAGCTTTTGCTATCTCAAAGTATTTCTCTCATTTCAAGATACATGTCCATGCGATGCAGAAGCATCTGAACGTTTTGCATTTAGGCCAGTTGGACAGGGTGAAGCCAGCTCTCTTATAGCGAGTACATGGCCATCTGTCGAATTCACGTGACAGATTAGTGTACATAATGGCGGGTTCAGTATCTTTTTATCTATGAGCTCGTAGGACCCTAATTTATTGCAAACATCCCCCTGAAACCGTTCCGGCACGAATATTCACAAAAATGGCTCTCATACGCGAAGCATTTTATTTATCTTATTTTATTTAAATATGACTAACATGCAGGCTCATGGATCTTGGAACCCAAAGGTACATGCAAATATCGAAAAAATGCCAACTAAATTAGATTGTCCAGTTGTTTTAACACTGTCTCAACGATAGCCATACTAACTAAGCAATGAACAATATATATATATATATATATATATATATATCACAAACAGGTTTGCAACGCCCTTCCAATGAAGGGATCACAGGCACTTAAACTTATCTTGTTTGCCTTAGGGTGGCTGAGCTAACGTTTAGACTTCCTACAAATAACACACTTAGTGTATACAGGAACAAGGCGCTACCGTGCTCAAGAACAGCGCGTAATGTGAATCGCATGCGCCATATTCGTGAAGCTCCAGAAGGTAACTCTTGGCTGTCCACGAAATGGGCAGTCCGCACAAAAACAACAGAAATGAAGAAACTTTTAATAGCATCGGTATTCGAGAAAAATCACGCACACCAGACTTATAACATATCAGCGTTTGGTAACGTACATTAAATGGAAACACATCACTACTTTTGCTATAAAGTTAGCAGGGGTTTAGTTTGCTGAGATGTTGTCGGTTTGCAATATACATTCACATTCAATCAAGCTGTACATATTCTACTCTATTCATATAAGAAAAGCATTCACATATGTACGCATTTGTTATATATATATATATATATATATACACTGTATATATAAATACACAAATATATATATGACAAATATAGATCTGTTGACGGAACTGAGTCAGCTGGCGCCGCCTGGATGTCTGTTGCTGAAGAAGTTATCATGTTCGTTCTGTCATATGACTTCTGGACAGCTGGAGAGCATGCAGCGTGGCGTGCGCACGAAACTTACTTCTTCGGATTTGGTGACATCGGGTTCTTTTTTTTGCGGATCGGCCATCGTTTAGTCCGTATGACGATGGATCGTCGTTGTCAACTTAGTTGCGAAGTTCGAACTGTCGGTCGGCCACAATCGATTGCCGTTTCGGCCAGGCCACAAACACTCACACACACACAATAATACGTTCACACAGCCTGCACGCACATGGCGACTACACCGTAGGCAGGGCGATGTGGGGGGGGGGTCACGTGCACGTCGCGCGAGATTTGGAAAACGTGCTAAGTTCACGATCGCCGAAATGGCTGCGTAGGCCACCACTGTGTTGGTGGTGGTCGTGGTAGTGGTGGTTCTTCTGTTAGCAGCGGTAGCAGCTATGCATGCAGTTGCATTCGGTGATCATAACGCGACAATAACGATGATGAGCTGTAGCGTCGGTGACAACGACAAGCGTCAAACGTCGGACGCTTTCTGTGAGCGCTCAACGTCAATGGATTAATCGCGGTGTGCCTTGCTGCTGCTGCTGCTGCTGCAGCCGCTGTAACCGCTGCGGCGGCAGATCAAGTTTATGCGCGGTTGTTTTTCTTCTTCTTCTTCTTCTTTTTCTCTACTTTTCTCTCACCACTCTAAACCAGCCGGCCGATTCACTGCCCGCCTGTCTATCTGCCTGCCTGAATGACTGGTTGGTGGGCCGCCTGGCTGGCTGGCTGGCAGGATCACTAACTAACTGACTGTGGCCGATCGCGTTTCGGGGTGATTTGCGCTCGCTTAAACTTGCCGTCCGTAAAGCCGCAGTTAGTTGCTGCTGCTGCTGCGTTCACTGCCGTTTGTCCTGCAGTCGCTGCCGCTGATACTGCAGCCGCTGCTGCCTTGGCTTCTTCTTTCCCGCCTCTGGCTTCCTTCTTCTCCAGCATTATTTTCTTCTCCACCACCTTGTGTTCTCCCTTTCCGTTGACTAGTGTCTGTGACGTATCGTGCTGCTGCTGCTGTTGCTGTACCGCTGTTGTGACTACTGTTACTGCAACTACTCTCACACGCACACGCAGAGGCACACATTGACCGGCTGACAATATCCACAAGCACACAATACACACCGCCAATGCTCATTGAGTCGCGCTTCGTCTCTCTGTGTGTGTTTAGTAGATCATCGTCGCCGCCATCTCCCATCTCTCCCGCAGGTTGCCGCAGGCTGCCGCAGGTCGCCCGCCTTCCGCAAATCCTTCTCTTCATGGTCCCCATGCCCCTCTTCCGTCTGCTGCTTCCGTCATTACCGCAACATCGCAACTTAGTGCTCACTATCACTACTACTACTACTACTACTACTCTTACTACAGTTACTACAGTTACTACAGCTACTACGGTTAATGTCATGTGTGCTGCCGACGGCATTGACTATTGCCTTTCCGCCACAACAGAGAGAGAGTAAGAGGGAGAGGGGGGAGAGGCGGAAAGAGAGAGAAAGTGTGGACATAAACGTCAAAGCAGTGACGGCGGCGGCGGCGGCGACAACAACAACAGCAGCAAAGATAACAACAACAACAACGACAATGGCAATGGCGGCGATAATGATGATGATGATAATTATTATTATTATTATTATTATTATTATTATTATTATTTGAGCTCAACGCGGGTCTAATTTAACTAGGCGGCTGCAGTAAGAGACGACTGAGACAGCAGCAACAGAGTGTAGGATACTCGAGCCACTGCTACGACTACGGCGACCCCGCCACCTGTTGAGCAGCAGCAGCAGCAGCAGCTGTAGCAGCAGCAATGACACAACGACAAGACGAGATAACGACAAGAGCAGCAACAACAACAACACCAGTAACACCCGACGGAGAGACATGGACGCAGGCCTACTGCAGCAGCAGGTCGTGTTGCTGATGCTGCTGCTGTGGCAGGTGGTGCTGCAGCTGCAAACCATTGCATTGACATCGAAGCGCTCACCCAACTTCTTCCGGCCTCAGGCGCTGCTCACTACTGTGGATGGGGGTGGGTGGATGTGTGTCCATCTGTCCGTCCGTCCGTGCGTCTGACTGTCTGACTGTTTGGCTGTCTCGGTACGAGCGTGTCGTCCGTCCGTTGGTCGGTCGCGTGTCTATCTATGACAAAACATTTGGCATAACCTCTGCAACATCATCATCATCATCATCACCGCCACCACTACCACCACCACAATCACCATCACCACCACAATCACCACTATTACCATTATTACCACTATTATCCTTCCACTCCTCCCTCCTTTACTCGCCGGCGAGCGACAACGCCATTGACGCCGCCGCCGCCGCCAATGTCATCGCAAACCACGGCGAGCGGCAGTCGGTTAACCGCCTACGTCAAATACGACGAGCGAGCGAGTATGCGGATGGATAAAGTCGCACCGTTGCGCTGCTAAACAATCAGCGCGGCGTGGTCACTGATGACGATACCCAACTACCGAACACACATTCGGCATGTAGTAGTGGCAACCGCGTGTGGTTTACCTAGTCGCGTGATCAGCAACAGCCGGTGCAAGGAGGCCAGTTGAATGGACATCTATCTACCCATCCAACCACCCAAACATCACACCCACCACCACCATGCACTGTGTAAATGTCTCCGCCTGTGTGTGTGTGTATGCGTGTGTCAATTGTGGGAATCGAACCAACGAGCAAGATGGTTTAGTGGAAGAAAAAAGCCTTTGCCTTGCATTTCGAGAGGCTTGGGCTCGAGACATAGACCGGCCACTCTAAAATTGGTGGTTTTTATGGTTCCTAATTTAGACACGGTAAATGCCAGAATAGATTGAAAATCGGCCATGACATGAAACAAACGTGCACGGGCATTATCCTTAGGGAACAACTAAAACAAATGTCGCCTTCATGTTACCTGTCATCATATTTTCTCACACTCGATCCCTCTTGCTCGGCTCAGAGCAGCATATCGATTGCAGTAGATTCAAAGAAAACTACGAAGATGCGGGGATGGGGTGGGGGGGAGGGGGGCGGGGGGCTGTAGGTGGTTGGTGCGGCTGCGACAAGAACAGTAATGCTACGCAGGAAGCAACACTCGGCTTAATGACGATTGTGCCTAGTAAACTATATCATTCGAATCCTAGCCTACATGCAGCAAACGTAGGAACCGATAACTATACAACACCAAGCGGCGAGTACAGTGCAACAACAACAACGACCCCACAACACACAACAATAAATCGGAAGCAAAAAGTAACGACAGCAGAAAGACAAACGCCGACAATCGAAGTACCAGTAATGAACGCGACATTAGTCAGATACGATTACAGTCCACGCTTACGTTAACAATTACAGCAGCAGCAACAACAACAACAACAACAACAACGAATGCGGCTAGCAACCATGATAACAAGTTTGCAGCAACAACAACAACAACAACACAAAACTCAGCGACAGTTCTGCAGGGACCATACAGCTGCAACCGCCTTCTAGTGCAGGTACACCTTGCAAGTTCTAGCAGATAACAATTAACACCACGCGAGAGCAGGGGACATATTATGCAAAAATAATAATTATTAGCTAAGACTACAGAGAAGAACAGCTCATATAGTAGTCAGGCTAGGCTGACGTTCTGATTCCTCGACATTTAAAGTCCATTCATTTCTGGAGCAAATGGTGCGGTAATGAATGGAATTGAAAATAACCAATGGTAAACGAAATTAATTAAACATACTATTGAAGAATCAGATAAACTATTTTTTGGGAGCGCCTCGATAACCACAACCATATGGGTAATGTAAATACGTATGGAAAGAAATAACTATATATATAAACAAATATATGTATATATATATATATATATATATATATATATATATATATATATATATATATATATATATATATATATATGAACAACTAATGTGAAACTGCAAGACACAACAACAACAAACCAGCAACAGCTGGCACATGTCGATAACAACACAAAAAGGGCGTTACGAATGCTAAAAAGGACCAGCCTTGGCAACAACGAATTTCATAAGAACGTTATTTTCCATACCCACAATGATAGCAACATCTAAAATAACCATAACACAACGAGCAAAAAAGACAATAGGAACCAGATTCTCCATAGCAGGTGACAATTAGTCAATACAACAGTAAGGCTAGCGACGGTCATGGTAATAATAAAATCAACTGAAACAATGTTTAATTGTGGCCGCAACTAGTGTATGTATAGCAACGCAGGGCGGCCAAGTAAGCTAGGCCGGCGCAAAAACGCGTAAAGACTGTTCCGATGGTGAGGCCGTTGGCTTCACTGGTTTAACGGTTAGTTAAAAGATTGTAAAAGGAAAAGAAGTAAAAATGCTGGAAAAAAAGAATAAGCAGTAATATGAAAGCCTGACAAACGTCCTCTTACGTAGCGTGATACGGACGACTATCACAATAACGCCAGCAACATAAATGATGAAAGCAAGAACATTGATCGCAAACAGGAGAACCGACAACAGCATTAATAACAACGACAACAACGTCAATATCTACAACGTTCACACGGCAACTACATATAATATTACGTGCAATAGTAATGTAGCGAGCCAAGTGTTCATAGTTTTGAAGTACAATTACTGTTTTTTTTTCCGGAAATTTTCATTAGGCAGATGAATATATAGTAGTTATTGTAGATAGGTAGTATTACCAAGTTTTATCAAAATAAACCACGACCAAGTGAAGTGGTATTTCACGTAATTCACCGCATGTTTATAGTGAGGTGCTTAGAAGCAAGCCGAAGACGTGAGTTTGCCACTGACTTCGAGGCTGATCACCGGTCGCCACCGGGAGCTTTCGATGAGAGATTGCTCGAGGATGAAGACAAAGAGGCACGGGGACGATGCCACGACTTACTTTGAAGAAAACACGCGCGTCAGCAAGCTTGACATCTGCGGGATCTCGAATACTCAATTTTAATTTTTTTTTCATTTCAAACGTGATACATTCACGGAACTAAGGTTTACAACGCCGCTTAAGTTCTCGGTTAAAAAACAAATAGTTAAGAAAAAAAGGCGAATCACACAATGAAGCAGAAACGCGCTCTCAACAAAATCCAAGGACTGCTTTGTATAAGCACTTTACACAAAATATTGTCACAATGGACATTGATCGTCACAAGGAATTCTACAAGAATACAGCGTTTAGTGCGTTTAATAAAGCGCCGAACAATAGAACAACCCACTCGCAAATATCCACACAAACGAAGCACTCCACTGGAACGACATCTTCACAATACTCAACAACTACTCGTAAAAACACGTGGATAAAACTATCCAATCTGAGTGTGTGTCTCTCTATACGACGCACATTAATCTCAGTTCAGAATATAGATAGATCGCAGGCCTAACTCAGACCGTGAAATTATAAGCTAGTGTTTTATTTCGCGAGAGGAGAAGCGTTTCGAGTGAGGCATCTAATGTGTTTGGGAATGCAAGTCCAGGTTTCAAGGAGGCGGCATGCAAGTGTATGTTGAATAAACTGCAAGGTACCCAGCGGGTTGCAAAACCTCCATATTCCGTGTCTCGAGTACCAGGTTTCAGATAATGCCAGTAGCCTCGGCAATGAACAAAAACTTTGAAATTGGTTTTATTAGCATTGACGACTTGTTTAAAAATGGTTAAAATGCTACTTATGTTCTCAACATTAGAAGCAACTTGTGCATGTGCGTGTTAAAATTTCGATGATTCACTCCGAACAAACGATGCAATAAGGCGCGCAGACTAAACTCAAGCAAAGGGATAAAACAAAGCATCTGTTCATCTGTAAGGTTGCATCTCCTCAGACGGTGGGCATAAAAACAATGACTGAAGTAGAACAAATACCCTGTAAGTCCCGACAAGAGACGAGCGCTCTGCCACAGCCCACAGTTTTTCTCTGCAGTCTCATAGTACACCTGAAACTCCCTCATGTAGCAAAAAGGGACCCGATGAGGTATGAACAGTTCGCCTTTGTGAGGGTTCTGCACTAAACCGCTTGCTTGCGTTGTACCTTCTCAGCTACCACCCCTAGGACCCCTGCGAAAAGGCTGTTGTCCAGGTGCCACCACCCCGTTAACTTGGCTCTTGGTTACAAAGTTGAAAACAAAACAAGCTCAAGTAAATCGTTCTGTTAAATTCCCGTGACGAACTGGGTAACGAATATAAGGAATGAGTGTCGTGAACCGGTAGAAATGGTAGGAATGTGCACGTTCTAACACAAATACGTATATAGACTGCATACTTATTTGCATATGTATATACAGGCGCTGCGCAACGTATACTTTGTAACGTCGTCTTTTAACATAGATTATTCCTATAATTTAAAAACTCAGGTTAAAGTTGTGATTAACACATAAAGAGTTACATACCGGTACATAAAGAAATAAATTGAAGAAATGGTTTGCAACTCTAGCAATAAGAAGCGTGGAATCCCCGCACGATACATTGCATTTCACGACGCATTGCATACTATATATATATATATATATATATATATATATATATATATATATACAGATGTAAGCAGACTACATTCCAAGGCACAAAGAGTGAAGCTTTGCGAGAAAGTATTCACTCGTCTCCATGTTAAGGATGATTTTCCCACAATGGTTCAGGTCGTCGAGCAGAATAATAAAATCCTACAGATGGGTCTACAGCGACTCTAGGCCCTAGACAAATAATGCGCAAAAATGGAGACCGTGCTTTGTCAGTCCCCCCACCAAGATTTAGAAAATGTTCCAACCAAAATAAACAAGCATGGAATAAGCAACTAGAAGAACTGCAGTCGAGGTCTCAAGAAAAAATGTAAAGGATCTTAAAATATCGTTAACGGAATTCTCCAGACACGGAAACACTTCTTTGTCTAAATGGCTAAATAAGAACCAAGACATTAATAGAGTTGTATCTTTTTTTGAATCGGAGGCCTGAAGTGCCTTCATGATAGCTCTCTTAGATGGCTCTAAAGAAGTGTCTTTGGTTCATGCGGAAAACATGAGTATCGACAAAAACCATACATAAATTACCTCACAACCATCCCATCCCGACGTAGTCATAACAGATGAAGATTCTAGACCGAACTATCTCAGACCCCTTGAGACGTGGTCGCGCCTTGAGAACTTCACAGGCTCTGCAGGCGCACATGACCCGTCTACACCCCCTGGCATCTCTACGCGGTCAACATGTAAGGCCCATTCAATCAGAACCGACGGACTTGCCCAATACGCCTTCTCTCTTTCATACTTCCAGACACGTCGAGATCTCAAAATTGCCAGGGTCAAACCCCGGGAAGCGAGAGAAGCCTGTGCCACAGCCTACGCAAAAGCGTTGAATAGTTTCAATTCAACGCTGGATTTTTCAAGCTGGAATAGTCTTATGTCTGTTCCATCTTTGATGCTGGCCTTGCCGCATAGAAAACATCCGAATAAAAAAAATAAAGCCACACTAACTAAGATAATCAAAAGTTAATGTCTTAGTGCTCGAACAAAAGAATCTGGAAAGTCTCCTGCAGACAGCTACGACGACCCCAATTAATAGACTGGACGGCTTAGCTGAAGACCGGCAGAACGTGTCTATGGCTGAAAGGGACCTATCCGAGGGCGATGTACGCTCCGCCGCTAGAGTTCTGTTGTCATCAGACACATTTGCACCATGTAACTCCCGCACAGAGCATGGATTAAGAAATAAACACCTGGCACCACCAGCCGTCTGTCAGACGCGCTTAGAAACCCTCGAGCAACCTACAGTTGGATCCTGTGAGAGCGTCGAAAATTCGCAATTAAACCGCTCCTTCGACAGATTGCCCGCTATATGATCTGAGCATATTCCTAGGCAGAGTGCTGAACGGCACGTTACCGAAGTTTGTCTATTGTCTCCCAGTATTCTATGATGCAAGTCTTCGAGCTCTTTAGAAAAAATACAACTCTATAAGGCCCAGAGCTTGTGAATTGACGTTGCGTAGGACTGCTGCAAAGATAGCAACGGCGACAAATAAGAAGGCCGTTTTGACAGCAATCCTCCCACATCAGGTTGAAGTGGTTGTAAAAGGCGGCGCAGAAGCGCTAATACATGTCACATGCGCCCTCTTGGAGACTGAGGGCCAAGATGGCTCTGGTTAAACTTGATTTCTGTAATGCATTTAAAACGTCAAGAAAGGCTAGGGTACCAGATGTAATGATGAAGAAAAATTTAGAGCTTTTGCTTATGGTCTGGCAAAGTTACAGAGATCCCTCACTCTAAACTGACGCACAACTTCGACATTGCGTTCAGAAGCAGGCATTCAGCAGGGTAACCCGCTAGGCCCTGTTCTATTTAGTCTCGGGGTATCCGATCTAGTATCGCAATTAGAGAGCTCGTTCAAAGTATGGTATCTAGATGACGCCACGCTTGCCAGCTCTTCGAGTATCATCGCGACATATTGAAGCAGTTTGAAGAATATGGGGGACTTTTCTTTTATTATAATTTAGAAGAATAGTATATAATGCTTCACGGCGTTGCTGCTCGTCGACCTAGTTGCTCCTTCTGCGCGCCGTAGCCGCTCTATCGCTCATGCCTGTGAGGAACTCCTGCCCGTCCCCTGGCGCGAAGGTCCGGGTCCATCCAGTCTCTCATAGTTCCGAGCACTGAGGTCGCGTTACCTCTTTAGATCTCCAGAGGACAGTCGCTGGGAGAAGAAGGCGTGCGCCCTCTTGTCCATCGTCGCCTGCCGTAACGCGTCGCCAACCCGAGAGAATCAATGTTACCGTGAGGGGCCCAGGGCCACCCATCGTCTCGAACGCGAATGGCGAAAAGTGGTGCGCCCGACTTAGGTCCGCATACTTTCTTATCTTTGAGGTCTCAGCTCGCGAAACGGCAGTCCCCGGGCGGGACGCGCCGGGACCGACAAGGGAATGGGGTCAGAGAGTCGGTCACCGTCGCATCCCACACCAGGGAACGACCCTTATAGAAGGGTATCAAAGTCATACCGTCGGGGCGCTTACCGGGTCTCTTAAAAGCCCAGGTGATTCCAGGACACAGGGAATCCCCGCCCTCCGCAGCGATCTTGCAAGCATTCATTGAGGGCAGTATGTATATATGGGGGACTGACATTAAATGCTTAAAAATATAAGACTGCGGCTGTCGAGAGCTTCGCTTCAGGAGAGAGAGGAAGCGATTCAGGAGGTCACACAAGTACTCCTTGGTATCACGCGTGTAGAAGTTTTAGGGCCCCCGTGTGGCGAGACGGAATTTCACATACACTCTCTATGAAAAAAGATGCTCTTACCAAAATTCGTCTACTGCTGACAAGCATGCATTTTCAGGCTGCGCTGTGCATTTGGAGATATAGCATGGGGTCATAAAGATTTAATTACATACTGCATACATGCCCTGCCTTGGTTTGCCCTGAAAAAATTATCGCGTACGATTACATCAGCAGAGACATACCTAGTGAAGTCCTAAACGTCCATTCACTTATCCGATTTGGTCCGGTGGCAGCCTCGTTAGTAAAGGAGGCAGTTCGACCACAAACAAGACATGAAACCAGTAAAGCACGGGACACTATCAGAGCCATGCTAGACCCGGCCCCTTTAGAAAAACACTCCAGCCAATATAACCTAGATGAGCTCAAAATCAAAAACATGAGTGGAAAAATCTTAGAGGGCGTGTTCTTCGCGGAACAAGATACCTTCAATGAAGGTTGGCTTAAAGCCTTACTCTCGCCTCAGCTCTGCACCATGCTGTATCCCAACTCTTTCCGCATGATGTCAGCACTTAGGGCGCTCCTGTCTGCAAGCTGTTTCTGTGCAAACTGTGTGGAGAAATGTTCCAGAGGATAAATTGCCCAGACATGCGGAACTAAACAGTGTGATTATAAGGTCTCTTAGGAAAGTCGGTATACCATCTACACTTGAACCAAGAGGTTTAGTGTCCGCTGGCGAGGCCTGATGGAGTGACCATTGCATTATGGTCACATGGAAAATCCTTAGCTTAAGATGCAACGGTTTCGTGCAGAATCGCGGCTTCCTATTTACATCACAGCTCAGTTGAGCCAGGGTGGGTAGCAAAGCAAGCGGACGTCAGAAAATTTTACGCCCAAGCGATTGCTTTTTGCATTGTTTCGTAGACGGACCCCCATAAATACAAATGCGCAACGGTGGGGTTCGAACCCGCGCACCTATCTATGTGTCTCCTCCGGCGAATGCACCACGCCACCGAGCCCCGTAGTACTGGACATGATAAACCGGGCTGACAGAGAGTGAAGCTTCGGGGAGGGGGGAGATTTTTAGTGATTTAGCGCGGAGCTAAGACCAAGCATGAGGTCGAGTCCGACACTGTCGTGGGCGGCCACCAAGCGGCGATAGTGCGGCGACTGCCTTTTATACTCCTTCAAAAAGGTCACGAGGAAAAGGCGAGTTCGGCACAATGCCAATGCATCATTGACCTAAACGCAGAAGGTTCCGTTTGTAAGAGAAAACGCAATTCATTCAACATTCTTGACTCCTACGCCGTGTTTGCTAAATATTTTTCGTGCGCATCTGGTTTAGCTTGCAGGCGTTTTCCGTGGCCTCCTCGATCGCTAGGAAACTGCTCTCGTTCGTCGCTCTATATTTTAATTGATGCTGTTTGCATATGCCGGCCGGCTCCACAGGTATGGGGACATCTTGGAGGATAGTCATGTACTCTATACATTGTTTATACATCACGTTCGTCAACACATGGTAAGGAGTGAATGAACAAATCTTAATTTGTTCATTTAACGATGAAGATCATGCCGTCGTTGTAATCGCCATTACGATACAGTTATCTGTCTGCTGTCTGGAGTCAAAGCAACTGTAATGGTTACCATGAGGTGTGATTGCTTCTGATCGGTGGTATTCCAATCGCAATGTCTAAAATAGAATGGTTGGTTGTGCATTCGGCGTGGTACGAATTCCGCGTTTGTGACTGCGGGCAAGCTCAGAAATTCCAGTTAGTTTGTGGCTGGTTAAAATTGCCAATAAATATAGTTCTTCTGTTCTTCTAACAATTGCCCAAGATCGCCAGACTCTCACGCGACACTTGAATCCCAATGAATATGAACCGCACTGGGTCGGAATTACACACCAACTGACTGTCGACCACGTCGATATCACGAGGTCTGCCAGATATTTTTTTGATAATTGCTACAGTGTTTGAGATGCTCTGTTAAAAGATACTGCCATCATGTGTATATATTATTAAAGCAAC
Organism: Dermanyssus gallinae; assembly: GCA_003439945.1. Classification (NCBI taxonomy): domain Eukaryota; kingdom Metazoa; phylum Arthropoda; class Arachnida; order Mesostigmata; family Dermanyssidae; genus Dermanyssus; species Dermanyssus gallinae. The sequence continues at coordinate 3,587 of QVRM01000557.1, read as the reverse complement.
TACAACCGTTTTACATGAAACGAGCTGCATTGTAAGTAGCGAGTTTTTAACTTATTTACTGCAAGTGAATATGTTCTATTGGTGAAGGCGTTATCTGTGCAGTTTTGTGGCTGAGAGCGATAAGAAATGACCAGACAACACCACCCACCCTCGTTCGCAGACGGAGAGAGACAGATGACAGAGCTGAGAGCCACGTTCTTCCCAGCTGCTCATCACAAGAAGCTCGACGAGATGGCTTGTCCTGAATATCTGGGTGTTGTAACCCTAAGCTGCTCATTACCAATGATTTTTGCGAGTGACTGCGAGTAGTCCGGTATGGTTTGAAATACTGCCGGGTCATCGAAAGCTTTTTACTCACACTGCAGTTTAAGCCAGACCTATATCGTTTCCGTTGCATGGAGTACTATTGCAGAGATTCTAGAGTCCGCTTCACGCTATATTCGAGCAGAGTCTCGATCCTTTTCTCCAGTATGGGGTTCTTCCTCTATATTGCACTTTTTTGTCACTAGCCTCTTTGTGGTCAGTTGGGGTTGCTTTTTCGCTACAATTTTCCTCATCACAAACATCACACAAAAAAATAGCGCTTCTACCTCGATCTTCGTTTACGATGCACTCCCCATTTAATTCGTCGTCTCAGTCGTCATCCTTAAAGTATCATTAACATCAATTAATGTGTCCCAGAGTAAATGTCTCCTGTCTGGTTTTCGTTTGGTTTAAAATCTTGTTTCATCCGTATACACTCGCTCTGTTCTGCCTCATGTCGTTAAATTTTACCATAAGGCGACACACTTAATAATGCCGCTAGTTTTTTTACTGTTTTTTCTATATCACACTACTAGTCTGTTATTAGGGGCTAGATCTGGAGAGCGAGTATATATATCAAGGGTAAAGAGCACGACTGGATTTTAGTGGGTGCAAGTCCCACACTACCGTGACTTTAACAACGAATGCGTTTTAACCAGTTATCTCTATAAAAAAAAACAATATATATATATATATATATATATATATATATATATATATATATATATATATATATATATATATCACTTAAACGTATCTGTGCTAAGTTGTGTAGCTCCGCAGGAAACGCTGCGGCGATAGTTTGATCGTTGACGAAATGACCTAGTCCTAGACTGATTCTAACCGGCTATTGACGCATAGGTGAAATCGAAAGATGTCTACAGTTGTAATGAGCAACGCAATTAAATAAATGTGTTATTTTAGTCCATACTAATAAATATATATATATATATATATATATATATATAAATATATATATAGATAGATATATATATATATATCTATATTTACAATACGTTTGCACACTCGGGCAGTGCTCGCCTTATACATATATATATAATATATATATAACAAGAGCAAAGCGCGCTGACCCCCTAAAATGTATAAAACTTTCGAAGAAAAGTTTAGTACAAGGCGAAGATCATCAGAAGATCCCATACATGGCTACGAATATGCAGACCACCTATTCCTCTTTGTTAGGTAAAAAACTTTTCTGCTTTGTGTGTGCTGTCCAGAACCTTATTAGAACAGACCAATTCTTCAAATTGTGAAAGCTCATACTTGTATAGGCATTTTCAATATTCTGAGTCGATAACCAAACTTGGTATCACTTTACTGCAATCTCCGTTTTTCGAACTTAGGTGCGACAAACAGCAATCAGTTAATGTACGCTTTGTATACAACTGCCCATGGAGCTGCGACCAATCGGCGCTTTAGTCTTCAATCGCTTTGGCATCATGGCACGCGCACACATTGCCTTGTATACGCATACGGTCGCCGAATAGGTGGTCTACGGGAGTACGAAACGATTGCCCAATAATCGAGCCACCGCATTTCTCTAGTTATATGTAGACTTGGCCCAAGACATCCTTGCACATATATGGCCCATACACGTACCGATTGTCACTGGTTGGTTTGCACTTCTGTGCGTAACGTGCGTACATTGTAAACATATTTGTGAACATAATTGAATCTGTGTGGGAGACTTAACTATGTTGGAATGCGTGTGTGGGAGCTGCTACTGCCGCTTGATGCTCGTGCTAGCCCATAAGACAATAGACACATTAACAAGAGGTGAAGGTTACACACTTGCGACGAAGCTTTTAACGTTGTTGTCGTTATCACTAGAGCGGCCACGCCAACAATGACTCGATACCGAATCGCATTGATGCTGGACATAGATCAACGCGGTTGTTCAATGTGTTATTTTTTTTCAAATTTATCGCAGTTATTGATGTAATTATATAGTGCTAACAATATAGCGTGAGCTTATATATAGTTTATCATATTTTTCCCATGCTATTATAATAGTTATGCTTAGTTCATACTGATTTTTTTTTCACTCACCTTATAGCATACCTTGTTTCATTATATAAGATTATACTAATAATCTTCAACATAGTTTGAACATAAATCACTTTTTATTACATCACCTTACAGTATTTTTACGAAGATAATCATTGTCGGCCAAAGCAACTAAGTGAAAGCTTTAAAAACACTACAATAGGTTCAATGTCTCATATATGTATATGTTGGTAATTCTACGTAATCGTGGCAGGTGAGTATCATGAACTAGATCAATTAGATCCAACCACAATTTGGATCTGTATGCGGCCACCTGCCAATCCGCAAAGTAAACAAGCGGCGTTTGTGCTCCAAGCAAGTCACGGTCTTTCGAATGGTGGAGCATTGGCTCTTTGGGCTATTAGAGAGCTTACATCAAAGAAGTGTCCGGTGCAAGCCGTCGGGGAACTATAAAGCGTTTGGTAATATGCTGTGTCATGAATATGACAAACGTTTGTCATGACTGCGATTCCGCTTCTCGCCTGGACGTTGTCGTCGCAAGCGCAATGATGAACAAATCGTATAGATGGTTTTATGACGCCTCTTTCCTAAGTATTCAAACCAGCGTGCTGAAGTAGTCTTCGAAGATTTAGATGTGGCATTCGTCTTTCCAGGAGCTCTTTCGATAGCTGCTGCATTAAATAACTTTACTGAGTTATCAAGATTCATTACGTAATTTTGCGAGGAAACTGAATTCAAATCTGAGTTACTTTCAAACGTTGATCTCGCTTCCATTGTTAACAAGTCAAATTGAAATTTTCCGTAGTGAACACATATACAGTGGCATAATAAAACGTTCCAAGAAACATTCGCATATGATTAGCGGTATGTCGCAAAATCTCTAAAGTCCAGCTTTGAAGCTATACATATAATTAGTAAGTAGCTAAAAACAGGTTCTTCAACAATTGCCCGTTTACTAGCATTTACAATAGTTCGATCATTTGCAAGCAAAGCCCAACTAAATTCGAGGGACACAAAAACGTATTTCAAGTTACAAATAAAAAAATATCCCATTGTGCTTAGCAATTACGTGTTCAGTAATTATATTATTTATACCAGAACCCACTAATCGTCGGACTAGCATAAGATCTTGATTAATCTGCCCTTCTTTAATCCAGTCAGTTTGTTTTTCGTAAGTTTTACTATACGGACCAGCTCTGATGCACCCGTAATAAGAGGGTGTCGACTTTTCCTAGAATAAACTGAGTTATCTCGGAATT